>JARHVA010002798.1:1147500-1747500 GCA_037957365.1 Torreya grandis | reverse complement strand
CATATTTCAAATTTGGTGCAACAAATCAACATCACTTCAAATTGTTTGCAAACTTGCTTGTTTTAGAAAAAAAAGATGTGCATGTATGCTCTCCCATATGTCCCCTTTAGGGAAATTTTGGGATCAAAATAACCATCTCATCATAATTTCAGCCTAGTCCAAGGCCTAGAAATAATGTCATCTAAAGCACTTGCCAAAAACTTGTAATATTTTGGGTGACCTTGAAAATGACCATAAAGTCTTTCTTTTTTGTCTTTCATTTCATTTCATTTCATCTTGGCTTGTGAGGGGGACTTCATCACCTCCCACAAGTTCTATATGGAAGCTTTGACCTGAGGTTTCACCTCCCAACATTGACTTTATCCACTCCCATTAAGATCAAAGGTTTGTATGGTTAAACCATCTTCTAGTATTGGAGTTGCACATGGGATGTATATGCACTTTGGACATCACACTATACTAAGCAAGCAATAGATATAGTGGTTACAAAAAGAATAAGACCTTTTTAAAACAAGTTAAGTACCATGGACACCCAATTACGTGTGTTTTTTTACATCGTGATGTGAAAGTCATTGTGTAATTGATCCCCCTAGAAATGATCAAAAACCAATTAGTTTTAGTTAACCCCACATTGCTATACCCTTGCTAGGATTTGGATGATTATACTTAGAGTATTTTGGTCATTTTTGTTTGTTATGTTTTGAGACTAAAACCTGTTTGTTTATTTATAAACCATGTAAAAACCAATTTGTTTATATGCTAATCTTTTGTCTAAAGTGGTGTTATGCTGACCATTTTACACCACACTTATGCCTTGAAATTTTTTATAAACTTTTTTATGTGTGTGTCATTTGAGTTGAGGAGGGTAGCATTATGTTGTCCAAATCATGTTAAACCATTTTGCCTTTGAGTATTTGAACCATAACATTGATTTCATCATTCAAGCATACTTACATCGTTAAGTTGCTCAATTTATTTAAAAACTTGTTTACCGTTCCCTAAAAACTATTTATTTCAAACCATGTCACATCATCCATTTGGACCTTGTATATGCATTATCATGCTATCCAATCTTGTCTAATTTGTTTGGTCAAATCCTAGTTTTCAATGATGAATTTTTAATTAACCTTATCAAGTTTAGATTCAAACATTGATTGATTTATATTTAGGCTTCAATTAATGGGGTCAATACACATATCTTTCTCTTTTAGGTTGCATAACTTCAGTTAATCAATTACCCAAATTTAAAAATTATTGATGGTTTATTTGTTCAATTCCTATCCTCATCATTATTTGTGTTGTTTTTTTAGAGAACACAACCTTTCTCCAAATGCCTTTTGCCTCATGCCTTATACCAACTGATCATGTTTATGTTTGATTCTATGTACTAGGTCTATGTCAAAGTTGTTTCCAAACTTGTTAGATTAAATCAAATTCACATCATGCCTTTGATTCAAGCCTAGATTTTGATGTTGTTTGGCCAAACGTCCTAGTATAACCTATTTGATCCTAGCTTTTGACTCTATGTTTGGATAAAAGACCTAGCGACTCTTTTCACTTTTCCTAGTTCAAACCTTGTTTGGAACACTTTGACCTAGACTTTTGATATGCCAATTTTTATTCAGACGCTTGACCTTTTATGTGTATGACATTTGACATTAGACATTTGATGTTAGACTTGTTTTTTCCAAGTCTTAGCATAAACCATTTTAGAGATACATCTTCATTTTCAAACCATTTTGGAGATACAACTCCACTTCTGATCAAGTTAAACCAAGTTTAAACTATTTGTCTTTTGGACATAGATTTTCAAAGTTTGTAGAACTCTAAACCTTTTTGTTTCAAATATTTTGTCATTTATGTAGATATGTCTAGCTACACTTATGGTAGAGTCACATACAATCTAACTTGTGATAAAATGGCCACACAAAATAACTTTTATGGCTTTAGTCAAGACCCCAATGATGATAATATGGTTTGTGAGATAGATTTCTATACACCTCATAATAATCATTCATGGTAAAAAAGTCATGAACCAAATTATGATTTAACTTGAGACCTTGATTACTATGAAGAGGCTTTTGAGGAGGAATTTAAAGACCTAACTATAGATAATTTTATTTGGGATATGGATCAATACCCTCTTTATGATAATTACTACACAAAACATATTCAAGAACCAACTTATGATCTAACTCAAGATTGGGATGATATGGTTTATGAGGACTTAGATGCATTGGCTTGTGCAAGCAATCAAGCTCCACAAAGCCCCTTCATCATTCTAAGACCTTGTGTTTTATCTTGTGCAAACAACCAAACCCCATACCACCCTATTTCTACCATCTTAAGACTTCATCCTTTGGCTCATGTGAGAAATCAAGCTTCACAATGCCCTAGCATTATCCAACCATAGGCCATTCTTCATTTAGTACCAATCCCATCCAAATCTCAACTAATCCAATCATTCAAATACCAAGCTATGTTCAAAACTAGTATTTTATAACTCATTAGAAACCAAGGCTAAAGTAACTAACCAATCTAAGATGTTTTTGTTGAATTAACCATTTATGATAAGTCAACCTATGATGAATCACCTTTCAATCCTATACTAGCTATCGAGGAGTATCACTCTGATGATCCAGTCTTTGTTGAGTCACTTCTTAATGATTACAACTACCTTTGGGTAAATCATTACCTCAACCATATGCCTATTTTTCAAGAGCCTCCTATTGATAATCTAGTCTCTAAGGAGTTGCCTCTTGACCTTTTTTCCATCTTAAAAGAATCTCACTTTGATAAAATAGTCTTTATAAATCCCACCATGCCATCACAGGCTATTGCTTGTCCAATACCAAACATTTAGTATGACATCATTATAAAAAAGTACCCATCAAATGAAGAATCAAAGTTAACTTCAAGTTCTATTCTTGGATTGACATCAGATTTGACATTAGAATCAAAATCAATATTGGGCTCAACATCAGATTCATAGTCCCTTGAGTCAAAATTAGGTTTAGAAGAAGACTATGTTTATGGTCATACAACATTGGTTACACATGACTCACAGATCAATTTGAATACATTTGTGATCCTTCTATAGTTTTTGAGAATGAGTACTTCAATATCAACACAAGTTATCCTAGTATCCTCTATGAGGATTATGTATCTTCTCCCCATTCCATTATTGTTTCATAGGTCATTACCATCAACCAAAATAACCATATTATTGACATTCCATCTCCCACAAGTGTTGATTGAGATTGATAGAATCACACTTTTTTGAACTACATCCATGACAACATAGCAGTTGAAGAAGAGAAAGGAGGTTAAGACCAAATTCATGTAGGATAAGAACACTCTCCTAGTGAAACCTTTTTGGAGGCACTAGGAGACAAACAAAGTTCAAATTCAACATATTTTAATAAAACTTTTTTGGAAGCTCTAGAAGAAAATGAAAGTCAAAAATCAATGTTCATTAGTGAAACCTTCTTAGAGGTGATATGGTACAATCAAGAAAACTTCATTGGTGAAAACCTCTTTGAGGTGCCAATAGTTGAACACAAAATTTATTCACTACTTCATGAAGATAATATCAAAGATCAAATCAAAATAGATTCCTATCTATAGCCTAATCAGATGGTAACTACTCTTAGGCCTAAATAATAGAAAAATCTGGTGGTCCTATTGAGAGAACAAGTCTTTGACCCAATCATAACAAAATCTATGTTGAATTTGGTATTTATAACATTATGTGTGATTGATAGTCTTGATCTTCATTTATTTCCTAACCATTACACATTCCATTATCATATGCCATTTCATTTCACAAATAAACCTATCATCCATTATTTATCCCTATTTACCATTCATGACCACACTTTCCTTTACAAAGGATACAAAGATACCTTGTCTTGATGCTTGAAGAAATCAGATTCAATGACCAATGAAGAGCACAACAACATTCTTGGCATCTAAATTTGTAGCCAATTCTTAACATAGCAACTATTTAGATGAGGTGTGGGATAACAATTAACATGATTGATTATTTTGTTTGTATCATTTGTTGATTAAGATGTGCATCTCCATTTGAATAGGAATAAAAAAATCATATGCCTTTTAGTATACCCAGGCCAAACACATCCACCACCAACAATCACTCAGAACAAAACATGTACCATACTATTTTGTCATTGCCATATCCTTTTGTCAATGTCGCATACCTATCCAATTACCCCATCACTTGGGGGAAACCCTCTTACCATTTTATCCAATCTATCAAAAACCCATCATTATCCTAAACTAATGCCATTCTATCTTACCATTCCATTCATATCTACACTAAATTTGATTTTTAGTCAACCTATCTAATCCTTTTTTTGATCTTGGTTACTATGGTTCTTCTTGCACCTTTTGTGGGAGGATTTTGATTAGGTTTTAACAATAAATCTAATCCATGTTTATAATGAAAGTCTATGAAATTAGTGTGATAGTATATCTAGTAAGATATCTTTCATTTTCTATCATATATCAAAGTTGGTTTATGTGAGCCTGATTATAACTTCCTATGGGTAAATTAGTGTTTCACTAGTCTTGCTACTAATTATAACCACTTGTAGGAAAATTAGTATCATTAATCTATGCCATTTTATCCTAATTATAATTGCCTATTCACAAACTAGGTGAAACATTTGTTTATCATGCATTGCCACATCACTTTGCCATTGTTGTTTTCATTTGACTAGTCATTTACTAGATTTGAGAACTTGATGGGACCTAGTTGGGTTTTACCCACCTTTTATGTGGGAGGAATTATTGTGACACAAGATCAATTCAAGACTATGTGAGCCATTCTCAATTCATTTTGAGGTCACCTCAATCCCCTTAAGCCATGCTCTCAGTATTTTTCAAGCTTGAACTGTTTTAGTATCTTATCATTCTTGATCGAGTTGAGATACTCCAAAAATCTAAAAACATTTATCCTTTCTAAGCTTAGTTAGTTATCCTCGATCTACTCTACTAGGGAAAGGTCATTGTTAGGATGCTTTCTTTTGATTTTGTTTTTAGGATTTCTATTTGTTTATTTATTTCACATTGTTTGTATGCTTTTGTTTTTTCTATTTGTTTCTTTGTTTGTTTGCTTGCCTCTTTGTTTTCTTTCAATATTATTTCCTTGACTCAGTCTATATGTATGCATTAGGTGATTCCTTTTAAAAATTATTATTGAGTCCATCCATATTCATATGTCAACATTATCATCATGGTTTTTATCATTGGTGTTTTATTTTTTATTGGATCGGGAGTTATTCTTTATGCATTTTTTAGCCAAGTCTTCATGGTGTTCTATCATGATGCATATCATCATGTGCTATAGAAAAAATTAGATTCAAAAAGGTCTCAAATCAATGGATCCAAATAAGTTTTTCCTTGGCACCTTGGTCAATCCTCCCACCCATCTTGATCAAATCAACCCATTTACCATTCTAGTTATATCATTGTTAATTAGGATGAGCATCTCCTCATTGACAGGTATAATTGAATCTTTTCTATTGATCAATCTTATTCTTCTATTCATCTCTTTCATCACTTTGTGCCCACTCATATTTAATCTATATTCTAAATTATATCCTTGATTTATGCTTACTAATCAGTCCTAATTGGGGCATAATTATCTTTAGCCAATTTAGGTCCTCTTAATGATTATGACCACTTATGGGCAAATCATTATGTTGACTTTTATTCTTGATTATAACCACCTTTGGGCAAATCAGTAATCTTTTTAAATCAATGCATGCAAGAATTTTCTCATTTAGATTAATCTCAACCACAGGTTAATCTCACCTTTATTTTTACTTTTTTTTAAGGGATCATCTATCCACATATGTGATGGCCACTCCCTCAAGGGGGCATCATCATAGGCTTTTCAAAACATCAGTTGGAGCTTTGTTCTTCAATCATCATCTTATTTTTGGCATACAGGGCTTTACTCATTATTTGAGAAGATATTTCTTTGCCTATTATTTGCAACATCTTCTCAAATATGGGAAAACTATAGACACCTAAAGCTGGCCATTGATAACCTCCAACCAAGTTTTTGACCAATTCTTACCAAAATACATAATTTGGCCTAAAAACACTAAAGTGCATTAAAAGAGTTGAAATTGATATATTCAGTTGCTGATTTTGGATAGAGTATCATCAAATGGGGCAATGTAATTCATAGGATAGCTAACTTTGATCATATTATTTTGAGTCAAAATGCCAATTTTGCACTTAGGTGTTTTGGATTGCTCTTTTCTATCAAATCTCTTGCACAAGATATGTGCCTTTATTATTTTGTGTTGACAACATACTAAATGGGATAACATATCCAATACATCTAACATCAACTTCCAATTCTAATCCAGTCAAATTTTGAGTCAATAATAGGACATTCTAACCAATTTGATTAGTTTGTACACAAATTGACAAGGTTTTGCACCAAATTATCTAAACATGCTTAAGGCTAATTAAACCAAATCAGAATCTTAAGTTAATTTTCCATGGATCTTTTTGAATATTTGTTTTTAAAAATGAATTTTGAATATCTGCATCATCAAAGTGACATCATTTCTTGGGAAGACATCCCTAGGCCAGCACAAATATTAAGATTTTTGCCTCCCATGCCTCATTAAGACCCTCCATGCCTAGTTAATGCCCCTCTATCCCAAATATTGATGAGCCTATTTTTAATTTTAATTGCATAACTAAATTAATCTTTAGCCACACATCTTCATCTTGAGATGGATGGTTTATGTTGATTCTAGCCATTTACAAAAATCTATAAATAAGAGACCTTTCTTATTGAATTTTAAGACATTTTGGTGTAAAATTATTATGCTCAAATATCTTCAAGAATCTCTTATAAGCCAAATTTATCATGTCCAAAAGCATTTGAAAGAATCATGCAATTAGTGTTTTAATGCCAAAATATTGAGCTAAATCTAAGCTAATCCAAAGCCACACAAGGTGACAATGAGAGATGGAGATAGCCAAGCCTCCCTTGATATAGACTTCATGATCACAAAACTGAGCAAGCCACTACAAAAAGCATTTTGGAGCATCCAAGGAAGGTGAAAGAAAGTTTATTTTATATTTTATTTGTGCTTTCTATTTTTTTTGTTAACTAAGCTCCCCCTTTGAGATAGGCTTAGGGTGTTAGTTTAGTGTGTTTTTGATTGATTTGGTTTATTCACTAACACAATACTAATCTCCCCCTATTGTAATCCTATGTTCACAAATATGAATTCACTAATCAGGTGTTTAAGCTATTACACAGTTCATTATTCAAATAAAATGAGAGTCAAACAATACAAAAGTCTAATATGCAAATCACCATACTCTAATATTACATCTAAGCACCTTATAATTATTCCATTTCAGTGATGTCATTTAGATAATATGCAAGTTATGAAAATTATAGTGATGCAACAACATAAATACTTAGTTTATTCACAAAAAAATTATTATTTTTCATCATGTCTAAAGCAGCTACCTGGTATTTAGATTATCTTTTATGAGTTGTCTATGTTTGCTAACTCCCTTTTCCTCCAAAACATCTCCTTCTTTCTATGTTACACCTATCTTTTGCTCTCTTAATTCCCTTTTCAATGTCTTATGATATCCTCTTTTCTTTCTTAATTTTCATTATAATAAAATAGTCGTAGTTTATCTTTATTAAATATTTTTCTTTGTTTTTCCCTCTCAATGGAAATTTATTTATTTTTAACATAAATTATATAAAATCTAAAACTTAATAATTTAATTAACATCTTTTATTATCATAAATTTTAATGATAATTTCATCAACTAATAATCTAAATTTTTAAATTTAATTATGCTAATAATATTTCTACTAGCATTAATGACCAAATATATCAATCACACAAAATGAATTCATTAAGCTATTTAAACTATACTGTCAAACCATAGAAATCAACTATCCAATGTAAATAGAAATTGTGAACTAGGAATTTGACTAAGAAGAGGACATTAGTATGGTGTTAGTGAATGAAACCAAATCAAAAACACAATAAGCTCACATCTTCATGCCTAGTTACTAGGGTGATCTTGGTAACAAAAAAAAAATGATAAACACAACTAGAAAAGTAAGGAATAAAACACAAGATTTCCTTAACCTTCCTTGGATGCTCCAAATGCCTTTGTAGTGGTGGCTTGCTTGGCTTTGTGCTCATGAAGTCTTGGGCAATGGAAGGTTAGCTACCTCCATCTCTCCTTGGCACATTTGGCTTGTGGCTTGGATTGGAATCAATTTGGCATGGTAACAATAGTTTGCATGAAGCTTTTGGAACTAATCTTTCATTATAACTTTACATAATCATGTGTTAAAATTCATGTGGTAAGGCCTTCTGTTTATAGATTTTTGCAAATGTCTAGAATCAACCTGAACCATCCATCTCAGGATTGAGATGTGTGGCTAAGGATTAATTCAATTATGCAATTAAAATTTATAAATAGGATTATCAATATTGGGACAAAGGAGAAATTAAGAGGCATGGAGGGAAGCATGAATGTTGATATTTATGGTATTTATGAACTAGGGATGTCTTCTCAAGAAATTAGGTCACCTAATGATGTAGATAATCAATATTAATTTATAAAACAAATTATTCAACAAGTTTCCATGGAATTATTAATTATGTCTTGATTTGGGTTAATTAGCTCTTAAGCATGTTTAAGCACTTTATGCACAAATTACCCAAATTGATCAGTTTGCCTTGTTATTGGTCTAAAATTTGACTGGATTGGAATTGGAAGGTGATGTTAGATGCATTAGATCTATTATCTATTTAGAATTTTACTAACAAAAAATAACAAAGGAATGCATCTTATGAAAAAGATTTGATAGGAAAGAGCAATATAGAGCACCTAGGTGCAAAATTGTCATTTTGACTCAAAATGATCTGATCAAAGTTATCTAGCCCATAAATTGCATTGCCCCATTTAGGGATACCCTAGCCACAAAAAAAATTATGCATGTTAGTGTTTTTAGGCCAAATTGTGCACTTTATGTGGAAATTGATCAAAACCCCAGTTAGAGGTCATTGGTGGCCAGATTTAGGTGTCTACAGTTTGCCCCTATTTGGGAAGGCATTGAAAGCTATAATAACATTAATGTATTATCAAAGAATGAAAATGTCTTGTATATCTACAACTACAATGATGATAAACTAACTATATGATGCCCCCTCAAGGGAATAGTTGGCATAAGCAGATCAGCAAATGGTCCCTCAATTAGAAGTAAAATGAGAGGACCAAAGAAAGGAAAGATGATGGGGTGAAAGCATAATGATATTGAAAAAGTAGTAAAAACCATTTAGAATTCAAGTGGGATGGTGTAAAATGGTTTTCCCAAAGATGGTTATAAGCATTGTACCCTGATAGTTACAATGTGGTATGATAGCACAATGATTTGCCCAAAGGTGGTTATAATCATTGAGAAGATAGAGCTACCCCAGTTAGGATAGACAAATAAGATAATAACATGCCCCTATATGGGAAAAAAAAGATAAGTGGTGACAACACAATGATTTTCCCAAAGGTGGTTATAATCATTAATAAATGTAGGTGGGATAATACAATGATTTTCCCATAGGTGGTTATAATCATTGAACCTCGATTATGGTAACATGATAAACTTGGTCGAGGATGATGATAAATTAACACAGAGGGTAATGATTAATTGGAACAACCTATTAGTAGGGAGATGCTCATCCAAACTAATAAAGGTTAAAATTCTTTCATGTTTAATTACTCTATTTGGGATATGATTAGGATGGAATCAGGATGTCAATGTCAAAGAGATGACACCATTGTTGAATATATGTGTTGAATCTGAAGTTTGTTGTAGCATGTGTTGATAGGCATCATGGTATAATATCATGAGGACTTAGCTAAAATATGCATGATGACTGACTCCCATAATCCAATACTCAATAGAAAATAATGCATCAATGATAGAAACCATAATTATAATGTTAACGTATGAATATGTATGGATTCAAGTGTAATTGTGGGTAAGGAATCATCCAATGAACACACATAAACTAAATCAAGGAAATAATGTTAAAATCAAACATATAAGCACACAAATAAAATAGCAGAGAAACAAACAAAGAAGCACTCAATAGAAACCATATGAACATTGCCCCTAGTAAATAGGTGACAACTTAGCAAAAAAACAAAATGGAGGAATAGAATAAAAGGAAGGGGGTGGCTGAGTTATCTTCATACGCATTAGGCAAGTGGATGCTACCTACATAGTTCTATGGATGTAATATCCAAAAAAAAACTTTAGGCCAAATATAGTTCTCTCAAAGAATGGGAAGAATGTGATAACTGAGGGAAACAAATATAATGGATGTGATAGAAGAAGAGGAATGGTCTTGAAAAATGGTAAGTGCATGAGAGAAAAGGCCAAAAAGGATGGAGAAAATAAGTGACAAGTGGTTTTTTTTCAACTTAGTAAGGGTTCCCAGAATCCTTAAGGCAAAGAAATGGTCAAATATTTTTTGGTTTTTTCTAACAATTTTACAAATATTTTTGGAATTTTTTTGAAGTATATCAACTCAATCAAGAATTATGAGACACTAAATGATTTAAGATCACAAAATGGTGAGAGCATTCAAACTTAGGTTTCTCTCAAAATGGTGAGAGTGTGGCTTAGGTTGCTCACAAAATGGTGAGAGCATGTCTTAGGTTACTCACAAAATAGAAAGAGCATGGCAAGGGGGTGACTGAGCTAACCTCAAAAAGTATCAAGGGTTACCTACATAGTCCTAGGGTAGGACCTCAAGTCACTATAGTTTTGCCCTATAATAAAAGAATTTAACTAGTGTAGTAGTCAATTTAAACAAAATAGGCATAGGTGGTAAAAAGGCATGGTATGGTATAAGAAGTGGAAAGTTGGTACATCAAAGCTCAAAAAATAAATGTTTCCCCTAGTTTACCCATAGGTAGTTATAACTAGGACACAATGGCATAGATCAATGGTACTAATTTTCCCAAAGGTAGTTATAATTAGTAGCAAGACTGGTGATAAGAAAGAAATAACAAATGAAGGATGCAACTATCAAAAATTCTATCACACTACTCCAAAATATGATCTATGTCTAAATTACTTGAATCAATTGATGCAATTGATTAGATTCCTTAATGATAAAAATGTGTAATGAATGGCAAAAACCAAGGTCAAATGGGCTAGGCTTTAGAACACACTAGGTCACTAGGTCAGAAATGTAAAGTGGATACGGATAAGAGGATGGATAAGAATGATATTTGTATAAAGAAGAATAGTGATAAAATGGCATGACTAAAATTGTCCTTATAGATAATATACCTTAGCACTAAAACATAATACTACTTAAGGTTAATAATATTCATTAGCTTAAGAAGTTCATCTCCATCTGGTGTGGCAAGATGGTATGCTCTTAATCCATAATTTATAGTAATAATGAAAGGACATATCTAGTTTGGTTTGAATTTACCTTTATGCTTCTTCTCAGTCATGGTATTATTTTGGTTTTCTTTAGCAACAAGATCACCAAGTTCAAATGTTCTATACTTGACATGCCAATTATAGTGGCCTTTGAGTCAGTTTTGATATGCCTAAAGATTATTGAGCATAGTTGTGTGTTTATCATCTAGTAGGTCTAGCTCTTGTAGGTGAGCTACTTGATAGTCATGATCATCTAGGACATGCTTGAAAGAGATGTGTAGTGAAGTAAATTTGACCTCAATGGGAAGGATGGCTTCAGTACCATAAACAAGTGAGTATGGAGTGGCTCCTATGGGGGTACAATGATTGGTACAGTATGCTCAAAGGGCAAGGAATATCTATAGGTGTCAATCATGATCGACATTATTGACAATCTTTTTGAGAATATTTACAATAGTTTTATTTGATGCTTCAACCTGGTCATTACCTTGAGGGTAATATGTTATATAAAAATGTTATGTGATGTTAAATTTGATACATAGCTGGTCTACATTATTGTTCTTGAATGATCCTCCATAATCAGATATAATGTTAAAGGGGATATGGTAGTGACAAATGAGATGGTTAAAGATGAATTTGGAAATTTTATTTTTAGTCACATAAGTGAGGGGTATAATTTTAACCCACTTAGTGAAATACTTGATGGTGGTAAAGATATGTTTATGGTCATTGGATGAATTAGGGTTGATCTTCCTAATGAGTTCAAGTCCCCATATAAAAAATGGCCATGGAGTCAACATTAGTTTCAAATTTTAGGTTTTGTCACACTTTTTTATATATGCATCTACATCTACATCTATCATGGGACAATAATAACTAGTACACAAGAGCTTTTTGGATAGGACTACCCCACTAGAATGAGCTCCACATACTCCTTCATGAACTTCTCTTAACTCTAGTATAGACTCTGTTGAAGTTAAATAACGAAGTAGAGTTCCATCAAAATTGTGGTGGTAAAGGGTGGATCCTAGTAAAGTATAATGAGTGGAATGATGAATAAAGGCTTTGGTTTGTTTTCAAGATAGGTTAGGTGGTATAAATTGGTCATGAAGGTAGTTGTAAAGGTCTAAGTACAAGATAGAATTAGGACCAACAATATCAAAAATCATTACAATAGTTGAAGGTTCATGATCTAGTGCTGACAAATTCTTGATGAGGAATTGATACTCTCTAGCTTTATCTATTTGTCAAATTAGAGAGACAATAGTAGCCATGACATCTATAGTTTTGTTGCTGGCCCTTGGTATATGCTCAAATTGAATGTTGATAATTTGTTGCTTAAGAGTGTCGACCATGGCTTTATATGGAACCAGCTTGTCATCTTTGGTCTAAAAGTGATCTGTGACCTAATTGATGATTAACTAAGAATAACCATAAACTTGGAGATGAGATATGTTCCAATGCACTACCTGTCAAAGTCCTACAACAAGTGCTTCATACTCAGCCATGTTGTTTTTACAAAGAAAATTGATTTTGAATTATTTAAGAATTAGATCCCTCTATGGTGTAATAAATAAGAGGCCTACCCCTAATCCATGTGTAGTAAATGAACCATCAAAATATAGCTTCTAGTGTTTCTCCTCAAGAGGTGTGTCAATGATGGTCATTATGGATTCATCAAGGAAATGAAATATGAGTGGCTTTGTGTCTATAAGAGGTGTTTTAGCAAGTTGATCTACAAGAACTTGTTCCTTGATTGCCTTTTGATTAACATAATCTATGTCAAACTCACTAAGAAGCATGATCCATTTGGCCACTCTACCTTATAAATCTATTTTATAGAGTAAATACTTGAGTGGATCTACTTTTGAAATGGCCATGGTCTTATTATTCAACATGTAATGGCATAGTTTTTGAGCTATGAAGACTATGACTAACCAATCTTTTTCAATAAGTGCATAGTTATGTTTGTTGGGTGAATATTTTGTCACCAACTAACTGATAGCAAAATGGTTACATCAACCATATCATAAGGAGATTTATGTGGTAAAATGGGTGTGGTGACTATAGCTAGAATGAGATAAATCTCTCCTCTCAGCAAGGGGAGGTTCCCTATAATTTATAGTATATATATAAGCTAAAAATACACTCAGGGGTGAAATCATACCATCCATCTCTCTTTTTTCAGAGATGATGTTCACAAAATAGAGGAGAATTCCTGGGTAATTGTTGAAGGCATTTCTCTTCTTTCAAAAATGATGTTCAAAAAACTAGAGGAAGACTTCCTAGGTAGTAACTGTAACCACAATAAACCCATGAAAGCACAAAGTCTTTCATTACTTCTCTCACTAATTAGGATGAAGAACACCATATAATGAAGTGCAGCTCAAATTCTCTACCACATACTACAACAGAGTGAAAGATTATGAAGGATAAGGAGATATCAAAGTCTCTCTAGTATCTTTTGCATAAAACACAGACTGAAGACAATTATGGTAGCACAAAGTCTCCCATAGTTGGATTCAAGATATCTTCTAGATTATTTCCACTTGTTCTACTTGTTTGATTAAATGGACAAGACTATATTTAAGAAATAGACATGAGAATAATTTCCTAGATGATACAAGCTTATTCCAACACTAAGTCTGAAAGGTCACTTGCTTTCTCATTCATTTAACAAAATATGATTAATAGTCTAAGCTCAAAGTCTCAAGAATGCCTTTTAATTTGGGTATAGCTTTGCTTCTAATAATATAGAGATCCCCCTTATACAAAATGAGAGATTACAATATATAACATCACAAGAAAGACTTGGGCACTTGTTTTCATGAAAATGGCCCATGCTGAATTAAATGCATTGAATATCTATGAAAGGGCCATGCTAGAATAGGTCATCGGCCTTGACTTTATTATTTTGAATCATCTCAAATGTCTCCTCCTAAGCATGGGTTGTCTAGTCTTCTTTATGACACTTACACAGCTATCTATTCACCTTTACTTAATGCAAAAGCCATGCCTCTGAATGTTTGCTCTTTCTGATGTCCACCTAGTAGATTGTTCTACTTACTGAAATAACTCTTCTATAGATATTTATAGACTTTCTATAGTTGTTCCCTCCTTTCTTGCCATGTTTTGTCTCTCCTTGGTGATCTGAGCTCTCAGGGCTATCTTCTCACTTTCAGATGGCTTCTTCAGTTCTTTTCTTGGCTGGTCATTGAGTTTGTTCTCAAGTCTTTTGAAAATCAATGATTATTCCATCACCCTAAATTTGACGTCTACAAGGACATCACCGATCGCTTGAACCACTTTGAACCTTTGAACCTTGAACTCTTGTGCTTCAAAGGTTCAATGGTTCAATAGTTCAATGGTTTGGTGATTCAATGTTTTGTAAAGGGCCACATTCACCTAGTTTTCTTCTTCAGTTGAACCATTTCTTTGAACCATTTGGTTGAACCTCTTTCTAGAATCTTCTATTTTATCCATTCACTCAAAGCTTTTGCTATAACTTTAAACTCTTTGAACCCTTTGAACCTTTCAAAGTTCAAGGTTCAATGGTTTAATGGTTTAGATCTATTTCTTTGAATCCTTTAAAGCTTCAAACTCTTTAGAACATTTCATTCTCTAAGTCCATCAAAGCCGTTGAACCTTGGAACTCATTGAACCTTTAAACCTTGTGAAGGTGGGGTTCAATGGTTTAATGGTTCATTCCAATTGTTTGAAGGCCATCATTAAGTCTTTTGATTGAACCTTAGCGTTGAACTATCCTCAAAACACTAAGGAAATGCCTTAAGTGTTTTGAACTTCCCTTTAAGAAAGCCCACCTATTGAACCTGTGACTTCTTTAGTTGAAAATGCTTGAATATTTGAAAAACTTAACTACTCAAAACATTTTGAAAGAAAGAAAGAGACCATTTTGGCCTGAAAGACCAAAAATGATTAGCATGTTGTCCATAAAAACAAGAGACAAAATTTGGGAACAACTACTGGCTCCAATTGGGGAACTTCCATCAATTGAAATTTTAAAACAATTGAAGGGAGTAGAATCTAGAATCTCAATGCTTTCATCTATGCTATTGGGCTATAGAGTCATGCTACCCAAAAAGAAAGGTGTCAAAAACAAATGAACAACATAAAACAAAAGGAAGACTATACAAAAATTATACATATGTACAACTAGACTTATCTGATACTTCAAGGATTGAAGTGCTTCAGATATTACCCACTGTGAGGTAGAGAAATTAGTGTCTCATCTTGATAAATAAGCAAAATACTATTTTCACCCCAAAATCGATGATTGGAAAATGGACTTCTCCACCAGGAATCCAATTTTTTATACCTTCCTTTTGGTTTCCTTTTCTTACCCCTTAACAAGACTCGATCTCTACCATGAATCTTTGCTCTCTTGTTAAAGAGTTTCTTTACCTGATGTTGATGCACAAAAATATGGTCCACTACCATAGTTCATTACTCTTTAGGTCTAGTGAAGCACATGATTTGATTGTTAGCATTAGACACCTACCAATGGTTGGCATTATCAGGTACACTTGGTTGAAAGACCAGTTTGATAGTGTAATTGTGCTCTTCAAAGTCTTTGTGAGGAACCATGAGGGTTGCAGAGACAACCAATGAATCTACACAATTATGAAGCTCTTTGGGCACTGCAAATATATTGAAAGCATTAAAACTTTCAAGACAGTCCCACACCAGATTGTGATAATATCATAATCTCTCATTCTTGGTTTGATACAAGTTCCTCACCTGACAAACCATCAGCTCAACATCTCCCTGGGCATGAAGAAGTTTAACACCTTTATCTTGAGTAGCCTTTAATCTGAGTAGTAGCGATTCATACTCAGCAGTGTTGTTAGTGTTGGTGAACTGTAACTTGTATGAATATGGAAAAATATCTCCTTGAAGAGATATTAAAACAACTCCAGATCTAGAACTAGTAGAAGAATTGCTGCCATCAAATTCTAGAATCCAGACATCATCAGAATCTGATCTTCTTTCAGATTTTTATTCATTAGGAAGGGAAGGTCCTTTTTCATCTATACTTCACCCTACCAATTCTTCTAACATCTTGTCTAAATTCTTTGGATTCTCACCTAGCAGACTTTCATTTGTTGAAATAGGAATGTCTTCAGTAGATAGAAAGTAATTACCCATGCTTAAAGACTCAAATAGAATTTGAGCTTCAAGGGCTGAATTTTGAGTGACAATGTACTTTACCTCCTTCTCAAGAAGTAGCCTTTGCATGATCCCCTTAACAGGGATCCTTACCTTAGATAGGTTCATGCTCAATTCTCCACCAATGTACTTACAAAATTTTTGCCCAAGTAGAATGCCATAAGATGTTGGGACATCAGCCACCAAGACTGTCATTTTGATTATCTTATTTGGGAAGGCCACAAATGCAAATTGAGTATCTTTGATTTTTCTCAAAAGAGGCACTTGTTTATTTTCCATGGAGAAACATCTCCCAAAGTCTTAGTCAGTGTGAGACCAAGAGATTCTGCCACTTTGGTGGGCATCACATTGTCAAAGGCACCAAAATCTATAATGCAATTATTCAGCTGATGACTGTTTATTTGCAAGGAAACATAAAATGGTTCTGTCTTCCCAGGGGTAGCTGGAGGAGTGATGAAAAGATTATTTCAGGTGGATGTGTTATTTGGGGGACCAGGAGTTACTTTTAAAATTTCTTATCCTACAGGGACAATTTTATTTTTGACGCATTAAACTAACCTATCCAACTGCTTAGGGTTGGATTGTAAGAATTCAAACTCAAACATTTGAATTTTGGTCTTCTTAGCATGGTAGATTACATTGAATGATTAAAAATAACTAGGAATAGAGGAAGGAAGTCCATCATTCTAAGTTTTACTGGGTGTGGGACTAGTTTATGAAATTGAAGAAGAAGGTGCAAGATTGTTTGAGGTACTTAATTTTTTATTGCTCACCAAGTCCTTTGATTGGAAAGGTAGAGAAGCCCCTCATTTAGAAATTAAAATTACTAGTCGATATTCTTTCCCTATTTTTCCCTTATCAGCTTGTTGATTTGATTGGTTTTAGGGCTTGTTAAATGCAGCGTATGATCCATCAAACACTTCTTTACTTCTCACTTCATCCTGGTAATTCAAAAAACCAATGTTGGAGTCACCAGCTGATTCTTCTTAGCCTTATAAAAAGAGATCAATGTCATCTTCTTGGTTCAACTTAGGTTAGAAATAAAAATTAGATTCAGTTTCAAGATAACCAACTGCTGAGTTAGCTAGTGCTACTTCAATGGCAAGCTTCCCTAGTGGGGGAAGAAGGCAATTTGGCTGCCCTTAATTTTTGGTAGCATTGCCCTGATATGACTAGTTGGAAAATGTCCTCCTTGGTATATCCTGATAAGAAGGAGTAGACATCCCTTATGCCATTTACTTTTTTTGATCTAGTAATTCATTTGCTAGCTTTTTCACTATAGGATCAATGGTGCCTATAGAAGAATATTCAGAAGATGAAAAAGATTTACTTCTATTAGGATCTCTTCTTATCTTTCCTACCAAGATAAGATCATATTCAACCTCAGTGGCCAAAATCTAAGCTACAGCAGGATCTATGTGGCCAGTCTACCTCAACAAGAAACTCACTTTAGGAAGTTGAGAATTGATGAAGAAGCATTTGAGATTCCTACGTGTCAGCTGAGAAATTATGGGAATCCTATTCCTTAGCTTGTCAAATTTAGCAATGAAGTCTCTCATGGGTTCATGAGGATCCTTATTCATTTGTGTAAGTTGGGATAATAGGGTATGTGCATCTTTTACAAGTTTGAATTTGGCCTTGAGAGTGTTCTAGTCAGTCACTATTTGTGCTTGCAGATGATAAAACTAGTCTGTAGCAGCAGCTTAGAATGTTTCCACAAACATTCTAACTGCAATGTCTTCATATTCAATGCCTATCACACCATAGGCTATGCAAAAGGTTGAAATATGTTCATCAAGATGAACCTTCTCATCACCATAGAACTTGGAAAAATTCTTTCTTGAACAATGGGGTAGTTCATGTAGAGGTGGGGTTAGATTCAGAGGACCAAAAGTATTACCCCAGGGACCTTGAGCTTCCATGATGTGGCTATTAAAAGGAGGGATAATAAATCTATGTGGGATATGTATAGACAAAGCTCTACTAGCAGAGGAAAGAGAAGCTTTGACTAGTATTGGGGACCTGATGTTTGTAGGAGGAAAACTCTTAGTTCGCTAAAGGTGAGATGGTGGAGGAAAAGGATCAATATTACTTAGCTACACCAACTCAAATACAGGGTCAACAATATCTTGAGCTCTATGGCTTCATGTGTATGGTGGATCTGCTAGAGTATAAAATAAAAATGGAAAAGAACTAGAACTAATTCAATTTGAAGCTTGAGGCTTCAAAATGCTTGTTCTTCTCCAGCAGAGTCACCAAAAATTGTTGGCATGGAGTTGTCTGTGTTCTATCCCTAGTAGATATGAAATGCTAATGGAAAAGAACTGAATATTTCATTCGTCCCTAGTAGAGTCACCAAAAACTATTGGTGTGAAGCTATCTTGTTCTTTCCTACTTCACGTCATTCCCCAGTAGAGTCACCAAAAATTGTTGGTCTGGAGTTGTTGGAAAAAGATCAAAATTACTCGTTCATCCCCAGTGGAGTTGCCAAAAACTATTGGGGTGGAGCTACTTGTTCTATCCCTATGAGCTATGAAATGCTCCAATTTGAATAAAATGGAAAGGGACTGGAAATGCTTGTCGATCCCTAGCAGAGTCAACAAAAATTATTGGGTGAATATTTTGTCACCAGTTGACTGATGACAAAATGGTTACATCAACCACAACATAAGGAGATTTATGTGGCAAAATGGGTGTGGTGACCATAGCCATAATGAGATAAATCTCTCTTCTTAGCAAGGGGAGGTTTCCTATAATTTATAGTATATATATAAGCTAAAAATACACTCAAAGGTGAAATCATACCATCCATCTCTCTTTTTTCAGAGATGATGTTCACAAAATAGAGGAGAATTCTTGGGTAATTGCTGAAGGCATTTCCTTTATTTTAGAAATGATGTTTAGAAAACTAGAGGAAGAATTCCTAGGTAGTAACTATAACCACAAAAAAACCCACAAAAACACAAAGTCTTTCATTTCTTCTCTCACTAATTAGGATGAAGAACACCGTAGAATGAAGTGTATCCCAAAGTATCCATCACATACTACAATAGAGTGAAAGATTATGAAGGATAAGGAGAGCTCAAAGTCTCTCCAGTATCCTTTACACAAAACATAGACTGAAGACAATTATGGTAGCATAAAGTCTCCCATAGTTGGCTTTAGGACATCTTCTAGCTTATTTCCACTTGTTCTACTTTTTTGATTAAATAGACAAGACTATATTTAGGAAACAGATATAAGAACAATTTCCTAGATGACACAAGCTTATTCCAACACAAAGTCTAAAAGGTCGCTTGCTTTCTTATTCATTAAAAAAAATATGATTAATAGTCTAAGCTCAAAGTCTTAGGAATGCCTTTCAATTTGGGTAGAGATTCACTTCTAATAATAGAGAGATCCCCCTTATAGAAAATGAGATATTACAATATATAGCATCACAAGAAAGACTTGGGCACTTGTTTTCATGAAAATGGCCCATGTTAAATTGAATGCATTGAATATCTATGAAAGGGCCATGCTAGAACATGTCATTGGCCTTGACTTTTGCATTTTAAATCATCTCAAATGTCTCCTCCTAATCATGGGTTGTCTTGTCTTCTTTATGACGCTTACACAACTGTCTATTCACCTTTACTTAATGGAAAAAAATAGGTTATGCCTTTAAATGTTTTTTCTTTTTAATGTCCACTTGGTAGACTATTCCACCTACTAGAATAAATCTTCTGTATATATTTCTAGACTTTCTATAGTCATTCCCTCCTTCCTTGCCACATTTTATCTCTTCCTGGTGATCTGAGCTCTCAGAGCTATCTTCTTGCTTTCAACTGGCTTCTTCAGCTCTTTTCTTGGCTAGTCACTGAGTTTGTTCTTAGGTCTTTTAAAAATTAACAGTTATTACATCACCCTAAATTTGACATCCATGGGGATGTCACCAGTTTCTTGAACCACTTTGAACCTTTAAACCTTGAACTCTTTTGGTTGAAAGGTTCAATGGTTTAACGGTTCAATGGTTCGGCAATTCAATTTTTTGTAAAGGGTCACGTTCACTTGGTTTTCTTCTTCAGTTGAACCATTTCTTTGAACTATTTGGTTGAACCATTTGGTTGAACCTCTTTCTGGAATCTTCCACTTCATACATTCACATAAAGCTCTACTAGAAATTTGAACTCTTTAAACCCTTTAAACCTTTGAACCTTTCAAAGTTTAAGGTTTGATAGTTCAATGGTTCAGATCTATTTCTTTGAATCCTTTGAAGCTTCAAACTCTCTAGATCCTTTCATTCTTTGAGTCCATCGAAGCCATTAAACCTTTGAACTCATTGAACCTTTGAACCTTGTGAAGGAAAGGTTTAATTTTTCAATGGTTCATTCCAATTGTTTGAAGCCCATCGTTAAGTCTTTTGATTAAACCTCGGCATTGAACCATCCTCAAAACACTAAGTAAATGCCTTAAGTGTTTTGAAATCCTTTGAGAAATCATGTCTATTGAGCCTATGACTTCTTTAGCTGAAAAGACTTGAATATTTGAAAAACTTAACTACTCAGAACATTTTGAAAGAAAGAAAGAGACCATTTTGGCTTGCAAGACCAAAAATGATCGACATGTTGTCCACAAAAATAAGTGATGAATTTTGGGAACAACAATGTTCATATGCAACCAAGCTATGGCTTAGGTAGTATATGACATGCTCTTTTCTATTATCATCATGTTGAGCTAAAATTTCTCCCATAGCATTGTCAATAGCTGATAGGTATAACAAGAATGGCTTTCTTGGCATAGGATGTAATAAAATAGGTGGATTAACAAGATAGTCTTTGAGTTGTTAAAAAGTTGTTTGGTATTGATCATCCAAGTGAAATTCAACTCCCTTCTTTAGAAGATGTGTAAATAGATGATACTTATCTATCAATTGAGAGATGAAGCATTGAATTGATTAGATCTTACCCTAAAAAATATGGAGTTGCTTCAAATTGGTTGGTGGCATCATCTCGATTATAGCATGGACTTTTTCTAGATCAACTTCAATACCTGTATGAGACATGATGAAGCCAAGAAATTTACTTGAGGTTACACTAAACACACATTTCTTTGGGTTGATTCTGACTTTGTACTCTCATAATCTTTCAAATATATTATGCAACACTATTGTATGGTTGGCCCTAGTCTTAGATTTTCCTAATATATCATCGACATAGTCTTCAAGAATATTTTGCATCATATCATGGAATATGACAGTCATGGCCCTTTGATATGTAGTTACAGCATTATTAAGACCAAATGGCATTATCTGATAATAAAATGTTCCCCATAGAGTGGTGAACATTATTTTATGTTGGTCTTTTGGTGTTATTCTAATCTGGTTGTATCCTGCAAATCCATCTATAAGTGAAAGAATTTCATAACCTATCATGGATTCGATGGTCATTTCAATATTAAGTAATGGAAAGTCATCCATAGGACAAGATTTATTGATGTCTCAAAAATTAGTATAAATTTTGATTCCTTCAAGCTTTTTGCTAACAGGTACAACATTAGATATCCTTTCTGAGCAGTCAATGGATCAGATATATTACTTTTAAGAGTTTTTCTAACTCTTTTCTTACCAATATAGCAATGTGAGGATTCATAGTACATAGATTTTATTTTACTGATTTGGCATCAAGATTGACCACAAGGTTGTACAAAACCAAGGCAGGGTCTAAACCTAGCATGTCAAAATAGGCCCATGGAAAGATATCTATAAATTCTCTCAGCAGAGCTATATAGACTTTACATTCCTCCTCAGTGAGGGATGCACCTAACTTTATCCACTTTAGGTTTGATGGAGTCTGTATGTTTACCTCTATTGTATCCTCAACTAGAAGGGTCAAACTATCTTCTAGGATATTAGGTAAAGACTTGAACTATTGGACTATATCAGGGTCCTTTGTTAGGACTTACTCTTCAACTTCTCCTAGGCATGATGAATCTGAGTCCCCTAATGGAAGATCTGGCCATGTGACAAAAATAAATGGAAATTTTTGAAGAATTTGATCAAATACTTATTGTTGTGTAAAACTAAACTCAGTTCTATAGGCAACTTAATCATTAGTAGTCTCTTAGTCTAAATTCAAAGAAGAATGAACATCCCCATCTAATGGCACCTAAAATAGGTTTTCACCACTAGATTGGCCTTTATCTTTACTTTTTCCCTAGTCAAAAAGCACCTTATAGAGGTTTTCACTTTAGGACCTCAATGTTTTACTTATTTGTTTTTGGCTAAGGGTGTTCACCCATTCTCTAAAATAGGCTTCAAGATCCAATGTGATTGAGAATCTTGATTTGTGATCTCTTAATGAAACATTATCTTTAAGACCTAAAAATTCATAGAATGCCTCATCATTCTATAACTCGTCAATCAGTAAAGTGGATTCTTTCTAGTCCCAATCTATCAATTAGGGATAGTATAAGGTAATGGGCTATGATGAATGAATAGGGTAAGGGTATAAATGGAATTGGTATGAAATAGGTTAGTCTCATCTAGGTCATTAAAGGTGAGGCTATGATCAAACTCTACTTCACTATTGGCATCATCCTCACTAGGCATTGATGATGGAATTTGAATAAAATATGTGGGGCCACCCCCAAGTGGTTTAAATCCAAGTCCATAAGGTCTTTCATACTTAGTCATGGAAATTGGCTTGCTAGTTCCTTACTGATTCAATCTGAGGCCTCTTCCTTCATAATTATGACATGCCATGATCCTATTGGGAATAGTATACTTTGTACTTTTATAAAAATTAACTTGGTCATCATTGTATAGCCATAATTTATCCTCTTCAATAGGGTTAGGTTCTAGGCCAGATGCTGGTACAAATGTGACAGGTCCTTTTTCTTTGTTCTTTCATTACCAATGCATTATTGGGGTGACTTTAGGTCACCCAAAGGTTTTTGGATTCTGAGGAAGATTAGCAATATGAAATGTATCATGGGTAAAATACTCTCTTAGTCTATTATTTGAAATGGTGAAATGATTAAAAGATTTAGGAGGCAACATATGGGAAAGGGAATCTAAGGTATTAAGATCTATGCAATTATCTGGTGTAGGATCAATAAGTATGGCCTTTTCTTTTATCCTGCTTGGAACTTGGATTCATGTTGTAATGATAATTATAGCTTTGAAATTTAGCCTCAATATGTTTATAGTGTTCATATGGGTGTAAATCTCCTAGAATATTCAATTCCATCCTTGAGTGGGAAAACTTGATACATTGGTGTAACATTGATGGGACTGCATGAATCTCATGTAACCAAGGCCTACCTAGAAGCATATTATATGACAACTCAAGATCAAGCACATGGAAAAGTGTATCATGGGTCAAAGGCCCAATGATAACTATAAAGCTAATGGTGCCTTGTAATTCTCTTTCTTGATTATCATAAGCCTTGATGGTTATCATTTCTATCTGGAGATCTACCATTATGTATCCAAGAATCTTGATGATATTTAGAGACACTATGTTGAGGCTTGATCCATTGTCTATAAGGGCATGTCTCACTTTGTTTCATTCTATATAAACCTATATATATACAATGGATTATTGTGGAGTGGGCCAAGGGAAGGAATATCACTTTGGTTGAATGTGACTTGTTGAGATCGAGCTAGGTGTCCAACCAAAGCTTGAAATGTTTTAGGGGATATGTCACTAAAAATAGTGGATTAGGTTATAAACTCATTCAAGATGTTCTTATGGATTATTAATGTTCACAACAAATCTAAATAGAAATTTGTGCTAGTTTCTTCTATAATTGTTCCACAATATCAAACTTTTTATCTTGGTCAGTAGTGAATGGTTGGTTGGATGATAGGCAAAGTAGTGGATGGTTGTGGGCCTAAAATAGTAATCCTCAACCTCTAAGTTATGATTGAATAATAAATATTAGATATTGGACCATAATTGCTAACAAATGTTAGGAATGGTGTGAGACTAGATAAGACAAGTCTTAGTTGCTAGTGCACTTGTATGTGGTCACATAGTAAGGGTGAGTTGTCGGTGTAAGCTCTAAAAGTGGAAGTCCCAATTTGTTGGTTTGCCTATGTGCTATCCCAGGTCAAAGAAAGATTATCCATGTAATGTGGTAGAGTGTTCTTTTTTAGCAATGGTCTAGATTGATTAACACTTGGTCTAGGATTAATGAAGATGGTGTTAACACTACCCCCTACAATATGACCTACAACCCTATTGTAGTCATGTGCAACTACATGGTAGGTTTGTTAGTTGTCACCATTATAACCTCAATTTTGTCCATTATTCTAATGTTGTGGGTTTTGTTATTGATTCTATTAATTTTACTAGTTTAGCCTTTGATTTTAATACTGTTGATTTTGTTGTTGCATTGGTCAGTGTTATTGTTATTATTATGTCAAGGAAAAGGGTTTTGATAAATCCCAAGAGTTTGAATGGAAGTGGAAGTAATATTATCTAATGTTATCTCCCCATTCTCCCACATATTCTTGATCAAATGCTTGATCTACACACATCTTCGTAGGTTATGCTTATTGACTCGATGATATTCATAGAATTTATTTTCATGGTACCAATCAGGATAAGGAATGCCTTATAGATAATGCTTTGGTATAGGCCAACTAATTAGATTTTTAGTGGAAAGTTTTTGGAATACAAACTTAATAGGCTATCCTAGGTCACTAAAGACACAAAACATAGGCACAATTCTCCTTAGAAGAGGGTTTTGCAATGGTGAAGGTTGTTGTATTTGTTGTGTAGGTCTTAGTTGTTATGTTTGAGGCATTGGTTAGAGAGGTTTTTGAGTAGGGGTAAGCTAAAAAGGTGGTGCAGATGGTGGTTGCATCATTTATACATGATGTGACTCGATTACTCCATTTACCAAAACATTCCTATTGTGGTTAAATTTCTTTGATCTTTCTTAGTTATTGGCCTATGCCAGTTGAGATGCTTACACTTGAATTGGATGTTGGTTTTGGCCACTTCCCTGATTGGTACCTTGATTTTGAGTAGTTGAATTAAGTTTGATGACTCCTTTATTGATAAGATATTTCTCAATCAACAAACCTTTATCAATGATTTCCTTGAAAGTATGTGCACATTTTAGTTCTAGATGATAAGCTATCTCACTATGCAAATTTTTAGTAAACACAATGGCTAATTGTTTATCTAGTAAACTAAGGGTGAATTAGCTTTCAAGGGCTCTCCATCACTGTAGATAACTTAGAAAACTTTCACTAGCTTTTTGTTTTACTTGTGTTAAGTCCACTAATGAAATCTCATGTTGAATATTATAGTAAAAGTGTTACACAAACTTATTAGAAAGATCATCAAAATTAGTTACTAAATTCTTGGGCAAATTTAAGAACCACTCCAAGGCTTGTCTAGCCAAGCTCCTTGGAAACAACAATAAAATGTATATATTACTATATGCCACTAATTGACATGTGATAAAGAACTCTATTAAATGAGCCTTAGGGTCACCTTTCCCTTTATATTTGTCAAAATTTGATGGTTTGTATCCTAGAGGAAATTTCATCTATAAGTACTCCATGTTGAATAGATAAAATCACATGTCATCCAACTTAAAATTTATAGTCTATTTCCCAACTTAAATGGTGGCAATTGCATCCTTCATCTATTGTAATTCTTGGGATAGGAAACTAGAAGGAACATTGGTTTGAGGGAGAATATTGGTTTGGATAGATGGTTGGGAGGTCATAAATAGGACACTTTGACCATGGTATGATGGAGATATTTGTTGTGGTACATTGGTTTAGTTGAGAAATAGACCAAGAATATGTATACATGGATTAAGATGTACTTGGACCTATACATTTGGTTGTGCAATATTCTAGTTTGGGTTGGTGATAAAGGTTTGAATTGGAGGATTTTTTGGTTGGGAAGGAGGGATATAACTATAATATGATTGATATGGTTAAAAAGGGACATGTTTTCGACTAATCAAACCTTGTTGTTGAGTGGGAACTTGTGGACCAAGACCCTGTCTCTAAAATTATGGCACACTTTGAACCAATGGTTGTCTAGTAGGTATTTGAGAAACATGGGAGCCTCTTTGTTTCATAAATCCATATGGAGAAGTGAAAGTAGGTTGAATATTTGGCATCTATCACTAACTAATATTTATACGTTATTGACTAGTCATCGCTTAGTTTTGGATTGGTATACTAGTCTGTAATTGAAGAGGTATGTTTACCATTACCTGGTGAGGTAGAAAATTAGTTACCCCTTGATAAGGTGGTAATATATTCATCCTCTATTGTGTTAGTACACTATATTTTGCCTCTTGTTTTGGAATACTACTTGTCACTTATTGAGGAGGAGTAGGATTTACCATATTTGGTTGTTGAGGTGTGACATTGGTTTTTGGTTGACTACCTAATCTTGTTATTTACACACTTGATGAAGCATCTAGCTAAGGTTGGCATGTAATGATGGTCCACTCACAGTATTAACTATAGGCACATGTTTTTGACTAGTTGTTTTTGCATTAGTATATCTTTGATTTAGATTGGACATTGTTTTTCACATTATCTACTATATTTTGCTCATTATTTCATGTATAAATAGAAGACACTTCCTTAATAATAGGCATATATATCAAGTTGTCTACCAAAGTGTTTTGCATGAATGGGTCTGAACTCTGATTCTTTTGACCAGTTAACTCTATCAAAACTCCAATTGAAAGAACTAAGTCAATAATAGGTTTGCTCACCATGTTCATCTTACTAATCTTGGTAAATTATCATGAGGGAAATCTATTGGAAAATTGTCCCCTAACTTTATGGCTCTAACCAAAATCTTGTCTTTGTTCTCTAATAAATGTTTCTCAAACAAAAATGGATCATACGTGGAAGCCATATTAGTAGAATATGACTGTTGAAGAACTAGCTCATCTATTGTGGGTATTGTAGTTAGGTATTGTGTGGTTTGTTTTTGGTCTTATTCTAAATAAGATGGTATGTTAACCAAATAGTTAGCCAAGAGATCTTGGATTTGTGCCCCTAATTGAGTATTATAAGAGGGATAATAATCCATCTCATAAGGAATATTATCTGTGTAGGGATCTTGCACCATTTTTTTTGGTGCAACCACATTACTAATCCCTAGATTATACATGAGTCTACTATGAGTGTAATAATACATGTTGGGATCCATAGTAAATGCTTTTCAATAGAAAGATATTTATATAAACTCTAAAAAGGATAATGTCTAAAAAATATGATGTTTAAACTTGGTCTAGATTCATCAATAGGATCAAAAAGGTTTATGCAAAGATTTGTGAGAAAACAAGCTAGCATTAAATGTCTAATGTCTCACTATTCACATAAAGATGAGCAAGTAATAGTCCAAAAATTGAAATGCCAAACTCTAAGGTTGAAGTGTTTCAAATCTGTCTAATCTAAGAAATTAAAAGTTGTTAGATCTTTTGGTCAATTACGGCATCAAAATCTAGGCTCAAACAAGGCATGTGCTAGGACTCTTGGCCAAATAGCATCAAAATATAAACTTTGAAATAGATTAAATTTTTAATCTAATAGATTTGAAACACTTGTAACAAACACTAGGAATTTCATTATTGGACATGAACTCAATCGACTTGGTATAAGGTATGAAACAAAAGGCACTTTAGAGATAGTTTATTTTCTCATAAATAATGGTATAAAACTTGGTTCTTTTGACAAATAATTTAGACAAGAGTGAATGATATAATTATGTTAGATAAAGGATTTAAAAAGTACACTCATATTGATCTGAAAATGTAGGAACAAATTTGAATGGTATGCAAGAGGGTCTATGAAACAATATTTGAAATGTTTTGGGCAACATAATAATGCTACACTACCCAAAAGGTATGTCTAAATGTTTAAAAAACTCTATAAAGAAAAGATAGTTTCTAATAATTTTGATAGCATAACACTACTTTTCTTGACTCAAAACATTGTGGTGCATAGACTCAAAGTGCAAGTGTTTAGCACAAAATAGATCAAGTCTATTAAGTGGTGATAATTATATTGAGTCTAAAATGGCCTTCAACCCAAATTAGAAATTAAACCTAAGTTCCCTCAAGTTTAGTGAAAATGGTAAATCCACTTAAAAAATCAACCTTATGAACTTATAAAGGTGTAATTTTGAATTTAGATTATAAATGAATTACTTAAACAACTTTGGCAAAGGTCTAGACTTAATTGGGTAGCATAACTATGCCAAAGTGGATGATATGACTCCCAAGTTTTGATGAACTTTGAATCAAGAAAAATTTGATGACCTCACATATGTATCATAATGCAGCTTTGTTCAAAGTAAAATGAGGACCATGTGTTTTGGTTTATATATTTTGCTTACACCAAGTTTTGACTTCAAACAAGACTTTAATCTAAGACAAAACTCAATTGACTAATCACTCTTAGAATCTAAACTGACAAGGTTGCTTGGTATTGTTGGAATCCATCAATATACATCATTTGAGAGGATTTTAAATGTTCATCCAAAAGTAAATGTGTATTATATAATAGGGTTTTTACACCCCCATTCTCTCAAATGATAGTACGGTGACATAGACCTTGAGGCGCACCTTGTACCAATAATACTTTTACAGCAAGTAGGGATTTGTCCAAGATCTATAAGTTTATAAACATTCTATGGGAATCAATTGCATAATGAATTTCATGTTAAACAATTCAAAATAAAAGCATGGATTTTGGGTCTGTATCACTTGGCTTATTGCAAAAAGGCCTAGTCTTTTTTATAACCACTACATCTTGTTATTCACTCAGTGTAGTGCGATGTCTAAAGTGCAACTATGTTTCATGTGTAACTCCAATTAGGATCCAAATGAAGTCAATTCTGAGAGGTGAAACCCTACTTCAAAGCTTCCCTAAAGAACTCATAGGAGGTGATGAAGTCCCCCTCACAAGCTTTAGGGTCATTTTCATGTTTGAAGTCAAAACTTGGTGTAAACAAAATATATAAACCAAAACATGAAATAAAGAAAGCATGAAATATAAATACTTTAGGGTCATTTTCAAGGTCACCCAAAATTTAATGAGTTTTTGGGGAGTGATTTAGATGAATTTATTTATAAGCCTTAAACTAGGCTATTTACAATAAGAATGGAACTTTTTATTCCAAGGGTTCCCTAAAGGGGACAAATGGAAGAGCATACATGCAACATACCTCTTCTTGCCAAACAAAAATTAGATGAATCAACTATTGAAGACAAAAATTTTAGAAAGATGAGTTCATTTTTAAGCCCAAATGAATATGAGGTGGTGTTCATTTGACCCCTTGGTTTTAGTTGTAACTTTGAAAACTAATGCTAAAAACACTTATTTAAGCACTTTAAATGTTACTTTAAGCACCAAAATAATGTTCCTAATTCATTTTAAATCCATTTTAAATATGTCTTAATAGCATGTTTTAACAAGTTCCATGTCCGTTGGTTACCTATCTACCCTTAAGGCATCACCCCAAAAGCAAATATGTTTGATTAGAAACATTTTTAATATATATTTTAAAAAAATTATGCAAACTCTATGAAACTTGAAGCTAAACTAAGGTCAAATTCTGAAAATTTAGGAGAAAACATGTGGTTCTAAAAAAACTCATCCAAAATAGATTGCGTATGATCCCAAACCAAGCATTTTAAAATGGCCTATTAGCTCTCAAGTTTTGTGTTTTTAAGAAAAACATAGTGACCAATGTTGGTTTTATAACTGATGATGGTTACACTTACTAACCAATGTTGGTTATCTAACTAACATCAGTTATACCAATATGGCTGATGATGGCTATGCCAATTGATGATGACGTCAGATATTGTGTAAACTCGTGATAAAGAAAAATGGTAAAACAAAGTTAGAAAATCAAATTGCAAGAGTTTTAATGATCCAAATGAATATTTTAAAGTTGCATAATGATCTTCTTCATATGTGGGATGCATTTGGTCCCACCAAGCATGCCATTATGTGAACTAGGAATTTGAATAAGAAGAAGAGATTAATATGGTGTTAGTGAATGAAACCAAATCAAAAACACACTAAGCTAACATCTTCATGCCTAGTTACTAGGGTGAGCTTGGTAACAAAAACAAATGATAAACACAACTAAAAAAGTAAGGAATAAAACACAAGAATTCCTTCACCTTCCTTGGATGCTCCAAATGCCTTTGCAATAATGGCTTGCTTAGCTTTGTGCTCATGAAGTCTTTGGCAATGGAAGCTTGGCTACTTCCATCCTCCTTGACACATTTGGCTTGTGGCTTGGCTTGGCTTGGAATCAATTTGGCATGGTAACACTAGTTTTCATGAAGCTTTTGGAATCAATCCTACATTATAACTTTTCATAATCATGTGTTAAAATTCATGTGGTAAGGCCTCCTATATATATATTTTTATAAATGTCTAGAATCAACCTAAACCATCCATCTCAGGATTGAGATGTGTGGCTAAGAATTAATCCAATTATGCAATTAAAATTGATGAATAGGCTCATCAATATTTGGAATAAAGGAGCAATTAAGAGGGATGGAGGCCTTTGATGAGGTATGAGAGGCATGAATCCTAATATTTGTGGTATTTATGGCCTAGGGATGTTTTCCCAAGAAATGAGATCACTGGATGATGTAGATATTCAATATTAATTTCCAAAACAAATTATTCAACAAGTTTCCATGGAATTATTAATTATTCCTTGATTTGGGTTAATTATCTCTTAAGCATGTTTAAACACTTTGTGCACAAATTACCCAAATTGATCATAATGCCTTGTTATTGGTCCAAAATTTGATTGGATTGGAATTAGAAGGCAATTTCAGATGCATTGGATCCATTATCCCATTTAGGATGTTACTAAAAATAAATAACAAAGGCATGTATCTTGTACAAAATATTTGATAGGAAAGAGCAATCCAGAACACCTAGGTGAAAAATTGGCATTTTGACTCTGAATGATCTGATCAAAGTTAGTTGGCCCATAAATTTTATTGCCCCATTTAAGGATACCCTAGCCAAAATTGGCATTTGAATATGTCAGTTTCAAATCTTTTAATGCATTTTAATGTTTTTAGGCCAATATGTGCACTTTAGGTGGAAATTGATCAAAACCCTGGTTGGAGGTCATTGGTGGCCAAATTTAGGTGTCTATAAAAATAATCACATGTTCAAACCATTTATTATGCATTATAACATGTGCTAGTTACTATGGTGTGTGCAAGGTTCTTGCCAGTTTCTCTACCATCCTCTGACATCTCCATCTATGTCACCATCTTTGATGATGCTCTCCCTTTAGCATGCTATGAGGGATGGGTTTTCTTGCATCAACCTCATAATAAGTATGTAGTTATATTATATCAACATCATAAATATATATCATAAAATATAACTGAAATAACACATCAATATGGTCATAATGTAACACATACACTACAACTAACTCACAATAATGCAACCATGTATCCTAATAAATATCCTACTATCCCATAACATCATATATCTCAAATCTTAGTAAAAATTATAACCAAGTCAAATGTTTCAACTATAAATATCCATAGATAATAAAATAGTTGTCTTAGAGATGAATCAATATGTAACACCTAGGGGCAATGTTTTCCATCTTGATTGTGTCATTGTTCCCTATCGCTTAGGGGCAACCTTGTACTAATTGTTATTATTTTATTATACTCCCATCATTATTGTCCAATTTGGGGGTCACCTTGTCACTAAGAGTAACACCACTATTACACATGCATGAATAATTTGTTTTCTTTTTGCACTAACATTGTGATTAACCATTATTTGTCTTTGTTTAGTTATTTTTTATTAATTGATTTTTTGTTATTTGTCTATTTATTTTTATTGGGGCTTTGTTATGTTTCTATTTATTAGTGTTCTATTTTATTTATTCACCTATATATTTTTTTTCATTATTGTGACCTAAATTAGTATATATTCATTCATTAGGTGATTCTTTACACATTATACTTAAGTCCATATATATTCATGTTTCAACATTATCATCATAGTTTTTATCATGGGTGCATTATTTTCACTTATTTATTAGATCAGGTGTTGGTCCTTATACATATTGTACATACCGTCACATGATACAACAAAAATTATTTTAGTGGATCTTACAAGCAATGCTATCATGGTACTTTACCTTGTTCATGGCTCACTAATTCCATATCTATCCAAGTATTACCCAAATATAGAATAATTAAATCATAAATAGATTTTAATCCCTACTAGTTAGGATGTGCACCTCTGTACTAGTTGGTAGCCCAATTTATTTCCTATCATTTATACTAGATTAATCTTAATCTATGACTACATATTCAATATGTAATCTACCTTTTACCAATTTTCCCTACTAGGGAAAAAATAACTTATATCATGCTTCCTGTTTCTATGCTAAATCGCTTTCTACATTCAAAAGATAGAAATGAGAAACTAAGAAATGGTCTAGGGTTAGAAGATACCTGGATATAGTCGTGCGCACCAAAATCAGACATTGAAAGGTACTCCTCTTTGGCTGTGGAGGAATGACACCTGCGAAAGAAATAGACTAAGATGAAGGAGACGTTAGACGAGGAGACGGTGGGCTATCAAGCAAATGCTTGATCCCTGAAGTACGAAGACTTCCTTAAGGGATATCAACCCACTAGTTAAAAATAGAATATTTGACAGAAAATAGAAATAGTGAGAGACATAATGAAAGAAATAAAAGACAGAAAATAAAATGCGTACCTGATATGCAGCAAAATTGTTCTGCATAGTCACCGATGTCGGTCTCTATGCCGGCGTCGGTCAGGGAAGGGTGCCGACGTTGGTTAAAGTGTCGGCATCGGTCGAGGTAATGACCAGTGTCGGTCAGGGTAATAGTTTTGGACAGGGTCTTGGTCAGGTCTGGACAGGGTCTTAGGATTTGTAGAAGGGTCTAAAGTCTTTGTCTGAGGGTTTGGGAAGCCGGTTTAGGAGTCAGAGGGATTGGTTCAAGGGTTTGTACAGGGATCTGGGTAGAGTTACAGACTGACAAAGGGTGGATAGAGGTAATACGGGTAGAAGTAAGGTTGGGGCTGTGGTCTGAAAAGATCAGGGTGGTAATAGCAAATAGAAAAAACACTAACCAGAGAACAGAATAAAAACATAGAATAAAGTTTACCTGTTATGCACCGAAGATAAAAGTTGAAGACATGATTGGTTTTGTTGCTGTGTCGTAGAAGTTCGGTGTAGCAGAATACCTGTGCTGGAGAGACAGAACGTGAGAGATTGGATGCAGATTGGTTGGATGCAAGAATTGATTGATCATCAAAGTTTCTTGATTGTTAAAAAAAATTGATTGATATGAAGGACGGTTTGATAATCGATCGAGAAATTGATTGGCAACCGAATGGGTAATGGATAATGGATAACGGTTCCTGCGTTTGGGTCGAGAATGCAGTGTTAAGGATGATCGACGCCAGCAGGACTACCGACGTCGGCCAATAAGTGACCAACATTGGTGACGTCGGCCAGGTAGCGACCATCACTGGCAGATGCAGAATGGGGACAGAGGCTGGCTTTAGCTTTTGTTCATTTTTACATGCTGCCAGGGTTAAGGCTTGTGGGAAAATGGTCGATAGGGGTTAAATAGGCATGGGAGAATAAAATGGGGGTTAAGAGGAGGATGACAAGGGTTAGACACAATTTTGGTGTCTACATTTGCCCCTTTTTGTCTTGTTGGTTGTTCTAGATGAACTGCAAGACAAAAACAGGAGTTGGTTGCCCCAGGTGTGGGATAAGGTCAATTTCATCTTGTTGGTTGTTCAAATGAACTGCAAGACAAAAACAAGAGGTGGATTGCCCCGATTATGGATGAGGTATTCCCCCTCAAAGCAGGAGTCGAGGGAAGGGAACTGGGAATCAGGTGCTAATTTGACAAAGAGTGGATGAAAAAGGGGAAATGGGGTGAGGGTAAACGCTATAAAAGTCGTGATTGCATGCGTACCACTTCATGAGATGGTCAGGTCAAATTATCGTAGGTCAAGGGTCGAGGAGTGCCAAAATTGAAGTAATTGGGTCCTAGCATTTAGTCGTCTACTGATTGGGTTATTCAATCTAAGCTGTAGCTTCAAAGGGTCATCGTGTTCCAGGTATCCCAGGCTCAGGAAGTGCTCTCAGAAACACAAAAAAGTCACAAGTAGTGCGGATCAACCGGTTTGCGATCCTATACTTGTGAGGGTCCAAAAATAGTCTGTGCACAATTTTTGCTAACTAGTCATGAGGTAGCATACAGGCAAAAAGAACCAAGGCAACATTGTCGTAGAAGTGGTCGAAGTCGAAGGAGATAGGCATGATCTCCAATGGTCATTGGTCAAGGTGGATGGATGGACGAAAGGATATGGCCGAGCTAACCTTAGAAGACATGTCATCTGAGTGCTGCCTACATAGCTCTTGTGTGAAGGGCCTCAGGCCAATGTAGTTCTCCCTAAAAGGGAGGAAGGGTCAAAGGGATGGAATTGGTCTTGGTCGAGGGCAAGGTCAGGGTCAAAAGAGGAAAGAAGGTTTGTCCATTAGAGAGACGAACAAATGAGGGTGGTCGAGCTAACCCCAAAAGATGTGTCATCTGAGTGCTGCCTACATAGCCCCAGTCTTAGGGCCTCAAACCAATGTAGTTCAAACTAAAAGTCTGAGTGGTAGACAGGTGGTGAAAGTGGTCGATAGAATGGTCTTGGTCAAGGTCGAAATGATGAGGAGAAAAAAAAGATGTTACAGCCTTTTCCAAATGGTGTATTCTGTAACATTGGTGATGTGGTCTTTCATCTCTAGCAATTTTCCATAGTCGTGATGGATGTATGCTAAAAATGAATTAAGGTCTATTTATGCGTCAGCAAGTATTGGTTTATGCTTAACATAAATTGCGTCTGGTCGATAGTTTCCATGTGTATGGGTGTCCATAGAAACTAGTGAATAGGCTATGATGATGTGACAGGTCTGAAAATGGAGTTGAGTTGGCTTGGTTGGGTTTGACAAGTGATGAAGTTGAACATGACCAAAGTGGAGAAAAAGTGAAAGACATATTGCTCTTTCATTGACAAGGACTAGAAAGACAGCATAGATAGGGGTTATTAGAACCAAGAGCCCCATTCATGCATGACGTCGTTGACCATATGTTGTGTTAGAGCGGTAATTGAATCACTTTGACATTAAAGTGAGCTCGAAGTCCCTTGAGCAGGTGATAGGAGGAGGATAGGGTAACCCATTTTAGAGCAGAGATAACTTTGCCCCTTTTTTATAGGAAACCCTGAGACAACTAAAAGTCAAGTCCATGACCTGTTTCTTTTTTTTTTTTAGTGCAGACTGATCAATGCGGGAAGTCTGCATAGAGATGTCATTTGCTTGGTGGTAATTTGTGAAGCTGATCAATGCGGGAATCTTCTAAGAAAGATTGATGTTTTTAGCAATAGTTAGTCATAGCCATCCTTCGAGGGAGTGGTCTATATTTGCTTTATAAATAAGGGCTTTGAATAGTTGTCCTTTGAGGGAGCAGTTTATTAGCTACAACAATGATAGTACAGTTGTCCTTTGAGGGAGCAGTTTGCCTTTTGATGTGAGTTTGGTGACCTTGGATATTTTGACATCTTGATTTGTTTTGACATAAATATGAGTCATGGACAGGACTATAGAAGGTCAAGGGCTCCCTTTTATTAGGATAAAGCATCCATACTGAATAAAAGGGGTATATAGGATTTGTTAAGGGGAGTAGGGTTGAAAGGAATGAGGACTAAGAGGATGGGGATTGCTCAAGGGACGAGCTCAAGGTAAATGTCAAGTGGACGAGTACTCGACTAATAGAAGAATGGTCACAGATGCAACACATTAAGAGGCTCAGGTTCTGGTCGTCCGTCAAAAGATCCCTGATCCATACTTGTGCGTGATAATAAAAGGTTCAAGCCAATTAGGGGCAAACTTACCTCTTTTACTTCGCTCCATATTGGTCACGTGCTGATTGATGATGGTTTAAAGAAGTGATAGGTGCTTGGTTGGTTGATGTTTGATGATTGAAGTTTGGTCGAGGTTTGATTACTGCTGGTTAGGGTCATGATAGGAAGGTTGATTGATGATTGGATTATGTGTGGTCGAGGTTTGGTCAAATGTCTGGTCAAAGTTGGTCAAAGGTTTGGTTGAATGTTTAGTTGAGGTCAGGATAAGGTTAGATTCCCCCAGTTGCTTAGGGAGAATGTCGGATAGATTGGTCAAGGTTGGTTGAGGCTTAGTGGTCAGATGGACTATGTTGATGTTGAATAATGGGGTCAAAGGTGGCAAAGGGACCATAGGCTGGCGTGGAGATCTCGATTTAGGTGTTGAGGTTTGAGAATCCTGGGTCGGTGTTGATGATTTATCGAAGGGGAGGTCAAGAGGATCCTTGATGAGAAGGGAATCCTTTCTCCATTGTTGATGAATGATAGCTTTGAGAGCACAACAATGCTCAGTGTCATGTCTCGGAGTGTGATGGTAGTGGAAAAATTTAGAGTTGTCGAACCAAGATGGCCTTGATCCGAAGGTTGATGAGTGGGGCGGTGTTGAAGGTTTGTTGATGATGTGGTCGAGAAGAAGGGTGTCATTCCCCAGACATTGGTGAATGGCAACCTTGAGGGCACAACAACGCTCGGTGTCATGCCCAAGCATGTGATGATATGCACAAATGTGAGTGTTGTCAAACCAGGGTGGTTTAGGTCTGAGAAATTGATATGGTTTAAGAGGCGAGAGATAGATGTGAGAGGATTGCAACAATTGTCGTAATAGCAAGGCATAAGAACCTGATAACATGTCTGGATGTTTTGTTGTAGTGAGGGTTGATGACTTTGGTTTAGGAGGCATAAGAGGCATTGGTCGATGGTTTGGAGGAGATATAAGTCTGACGGGTTGATAGAGTAATGGAGGTGACTTGCCTCTGTGAAGTATGGGAGTGGGTAGAACTCCTATTAAAGTGGATGGATGCGGGCCCAAGATTGAAGGTAATGACGAAGGTGGGGGAGGAATCCTCTGGTGTGGTCTAGTGGCTTTCTTTGGTTTGGGTTGAGGGCCACTATTGTGCAAGGCAAGGTTAGATGTGGGGTGAACACCAAGAGGTTTAATCTCTTTGGGCATGATGGATGCCTGCGTGGGTTTGGGCTTAGATATGGACGGAGGTGAGTGAGATGTAGCAATCTCAGGCAAAAGGCAAGAGGAAACCGTGACTGGATCTTCCTCGATTAAAATGGGTGGAGAGACTGGGTCTTCTCTTGGTGGAGAATAAATTGAAGATGTGGGCTCTTTAAGTGGAAAGAGCGCCGGAGTAGTCATGACTTCTGTGTGTGGTTGAGGAGTCGAAAAGGTATGATCATCTATGGATGATAAGAAGGATGAAGGTGAGGTAGCTGGTGTTGACGTGGTCAAATTTCCCTCCAATATGGGAGAGGTCGACAGAGGACTAATAGGAGTAGAAGATTCTTCTACCTGTGGAAGACAAACAGGAGAAGATGGCTCTTTTACCTGTGAAAGACAAATGGGAGAAGATGGCTCTTCTACCTGTGAAAGACAAATGGGAGAAGATGGCTCTTCTACCTGTGATGGAGGTTGGTCAGGGACAAGAGGCAAAACTATGTTAACTGTGTGTATATGATGGTCATGAGAGTCATTGGTCATGGTCTGAATGTTGTTGTAGCTAGGAGGACGGTTAGGGAAGGGTTGCATGTACCGTTGTTGGAATTGTTTTGTGATGCTTTGAGATGTTGAAAGTTGAGGTTGATTGGTTGTTGTCGAGGATGGTGATCTGATGACCATAGTGTTGGCCACTCCTTTGGACTCAGAGTTGGTAGAAGAAGAAGGTCTGAAAGAAGAAGGGTCATTAGTTCTTGCGTTAGTATGATGCAATTTGACCTTATCTTCTTCAATGGCACAGAGTTCAAGCTTTTGAGCCATGGTGAAAGCTTCGTCAAAAGTGAAAAATGTTTGAATCCACAAGGTGGAAGAGATGTGGCTGGCACATGCTTGAGAAAAGAGCTGAATGAGCTCAGGTTGAGGCAAGGAGAAGGAGAGCTGGTTAATCAGGCCTCTCCAACAGGCGACAAAATTGACTATTGATTCGTCATCAAATTGCCTGATGGAGTAGAGGTCTGTGATTGAGATTTGTTTGGTGATGTTGATTGAGAAATGGTCAAGGAATAATTGCGCGAGTTGAATGAATGAGAAGATAGAATGTCTGGTAAGAGAGCTATACTAGCCAAGGGCGGGGCCAGAAAGTGACATAGGGAACGTGAGTAAAAGCAACGCATCATCATGCGCAATAAGGTAGCAGGCATGTCTGAATGCTCGAAGATGTTGTTGTGGGTCTTCCTTACTCTGGAAATGAGTAAATTTAGGAAGCTCCCATTGGTTGGGGTATGGTCGGATAGGGACGGAAGGATGAATGGGCTCATTGCAAATTTGCTCATATGAAGAGACATTGATTGAACCGGAGATAGAAGCCTCGAGACTGGACATTTTATCCATCAACATTTTGATGACATCTACTGATGGATTAGCAGATGGGGCACCCCCTAGGTTGTAAGGCACTTGAAAGAGGCTAGGGGAGGCATATGATGTAGTCAGTTATACCAGTAAGGGCACAACGTATGTATAACTAGTCACAGGGGCAGAAGTGGAGGCCAAAGGTGGTTGGGTTATGAAGGTAGAAGGCATAGGCTGACTAGATACCACCAAAGGAGGTTGTGTGGTGGCATGGACAAAAGGGGAGGTAGGCACTCCTGCATATATGGGCGCAAGAGTGTGAGGGGTCGAGACAATCAAGTTCTGGTATGATGTAGAACTTGGTTGAATTGCAGGTGGTTGAGGGGGTAATGGAAACCCGATGGAGGTTGGTCTAAAAATAGACAGGGAGGCCAAACTTTGCGTATTGGCCATGGTCGGGTTAATGGTTGAGGTAAAAGGCTGGGTAGCAGACGGTGTTAATGTCACCGCCGCTTCACCCAAAAGGTCTCACATTGGGTTTCTCGCGAGATAGTTTTGGAGGGCTGTGACATTGAGGTCTAAGAATCATGCAAAATCTTGGTCCCCTTTAGGGACAATAGGCGACTGGGTCAGGGATGGTCGAGTAGGAGTTCTTTCAGTCTCTGAGTGGAACTCCATTATAGGACTGGTTATGGATGGGGTAGGTGAAAGTGGTTGACGCCTCGCGTGATCGACTAGAGCCTTGGCTTGACTACGAGTCAGAACCATTCAAGGCAAGAAAGAACGTCCTCAAAATCTCAAACAAGCAGATAAGAACTAAAAAGATGAAGAACACAAGCAGATCCTAAAACCCTAGGAGTAAATTATTAGGATTATAGTGGCTTATGCCTTAGAATGTGTGTAGAGGAAGATTGGCTTTTGAGTCGGGTCCTAGAAGAAGTAGTCTATGGATGGTTTTGGGTTAGTTATGGTGCTCAAGAAGTCTATGTTAGGTTTCGTACAAGGCCTGGTGCTAAGGAGCAAGCTCCCCTCACTTCACGAGTCCAGTGATAAACTGGGCCCGCTTAGCCAAAATATACTTCCCCTATAGTTTAGACTCTGCCAGAGAACAGAGTGGACTTTCCCCTTGGTGATGAAATCTAAGTAAGATCACCGGGATGGGTAAGGTATCTGCTGGGGGATGAAATCCCAGTCAGGCCTTGTCTCAGGTAAGTTAAAATGTTTGTTTTGTGCAAGTGGTTTGGTTGTGTAACATCAAGTGATCTAGATTAATTCAATATGCGTTTATTAATTACTAAGTGTGGTCTAAGAAATGCAAGCACAAGTAGAAAAGAAAGTGCAACGTGTTTTAAGTCCAAGTCAAAATGTTTGTTCGTATGAAGATGAATGGAGAAAGAGTCAAAGAATATGAGTTTCGACTAGTCTAGAAGTGCAAGAAAGAAAAGAAAAGTTCTTTTTAGTCCTGCTTATGGTGTCATTTAGAAGAGACGAAAGAGGTGAAAAGGAAGGAACCTAATGCACCCTATATGAACGAAAGAAAGAAAGAACCCAAGGAAGGCCCTAGGGTCCCACCGGGCATGCCAGAATGTTTCTATGCTAAATCGCTTTCTACATTCAAAAGATAGAAATGAGAAACTAAGAAATGGTCTAGGGTTAGAAGATACCTAGATTCAGTCGTGCACACCGAAATCAGACGTTGGAAGGTACTCCTCTTTGGCTATGGAGGAATGACACCTGTGGAAGAAATAGACTAAGACAAAGGAGACGTTAGACGAGGAGACGGTGGGCTGTCAAGAGAATGCTTGATCCCTGAAGTATGAAGACTTCCTTAAGGGATATCAACCCACTAGTTAAAAATAGAATATTTGATAGAAAATAGAAATAGTGAAAGACAGAATGAAAGAAATAAAAGACAAAAAACAAAATGCGTACTTGATATGCAGCAAAACTGTTCTACACAGTCGTCGATGTCGGTCTCTGTGCCAGCGTTAGTCAGGGAAGGGTGCCGACGTCGGTTAAAGTGCCGGCGTCGGTCGGGGTAATGACCAGCGTCGGTCAGGGCAATAGTTTTGGATAGGGTCTTGGTCGGGTCTGGACAGGCTCTTAGGATTTTTAGAAGGGTCTGAAGTCTTTGTCTGAGGGTTCAAGAAGCCGATTTAGGAGTCAAAGGGATTGGTTTGAGGTTTTGTACAGGGATCTAGGCAGAGTTATAGACTGACAGAGGGTGGATAGAGGTAATACGGGTGGAAGTAAGGTCGGGGCTGTGGTCTGAAAAGATCGGGGTGGTAATAGCAAATAGAAAAAACACTAACTAGAGAATAGAATGAAAACACAGAACAAAGCTTACCTGTTATGCACCGAAGATAAAAGTCAAAGACATGATTGGTGTTGTCATTGTGTCGTAGAAGTTAGGTGTAGCAGAATACCTGTGCTGGAGAGATAGAATGTGAGAGATTGGATGTAGATTGGTTGGATGCAAGAATTGATTGATCTTTAGAGTTGCTTGATTATTTGAAAAAAATTGATTGATACGAAGGATGGTTCGATAACCGATCGGGAAACTGATTGGCAACTGAATGGGTAACAGATAATGGATAATGGTTCCTGTGTTTGGGTCGAGAACACAGTGTTAAGGATGACCGATGCCAACAGGACTGCCGACATCTGCTGATAAGTGACCGACGTCGGTGACGTCGACCGGGTAGCGACCATCGCCGGCAGATGTAAAATGGGGACAGAGGCTGGCTTTAGCTTTCTACTCATTTTTACATGCTTCTAGGGTTAAGGCTTGTGGGAAAATGGTCAATAGGGGTTAAATAGGCGTGGGAGAATAAAATGGGGGTTAAGAGGAGGACGATAAGGGTTAGACACAATTACGGTGTCTACACTTCCATCTGCCCTATTAGGGAAAAGCACTATACCAATGATTATAATTGCCTTTGGGAAAATCATTATGTTTTAATCTATCTATATGTTGATGATTATAACCACCTTTAGAAAAATCCTTATCATTTTCCTTCCCTACCAGGGCATGTTTTTAGTGTGATAATGATTGTAACCACCTTTGGTCAAATCAATATCTCAGTCTTCCCTACTGGGGCATGTTTTCATTATGCTAATGATTATAGCCACCTTTGGGAAATCATTATTTTCATCTCATTATACCGATGATTATAACCACATTTGGGCAAACCATCCTTTTTATCTACCCTACTGGGGCATCTCACTGTGCCATTGATTATAATATCCTTTAGGAAAATTAGTCTTTCCATCCCCTTTACCTTAAGGTTCCATCATTTCCTTTTTTTTATGGAATGTTTTCCACCCACTCCTTTGAGGGGCCATCTATCTTGGCTCATCCATCACCTTCTGGGGCATTAGGAATTAAGAAATTTTTCATTATTTGAGAAGATGTTACTATGACTATTCTTGAAATGTATTCCAAAATAGGTATATATTATACACACCCCATTCTAGCCACAATTGGATTCCAATCAAAATTTAGATTGCCTTATACTAAATAGTGCAAATTAAGCCTAAGAATTATTAAATTTCCCACTTTTATCTAAACATCAAACATTAGCACTCAAAATCATGTTGAGGCATCCCTATTTGGGGTATTATCCTATACATAATAGGAACCTCTCATAGATTCATCTCCTGTCACCTTGTGACCTAATAAATTGATAGTTTAGCCTAAGGACCTATTAAGTGGGGCACTTAAACAATTCTTAAAGTGAAAAAATACCAAGCAAAATGAATAAACTAATAAAATAAAATAAAATTATTTAGCGAAATTTCAATGTTCAATTAGTAAGAATGAATTTTGTAAAAAGAAAAATTCAATAAAAATGAGGTCATGATCATGTAATCATCTTCAAAGTCAAGGAGTTGAAAATATCTCCCTAAAATCCATAAATTTAGAAATGGAGAGCCATGCTTAATAAGTGGGATCTTTATCCCAAATATTAATTACATGTCCCATCCTTAACTCAAATAGGGTTAGTTTGAACTCAACCACAATTAACTCTAACCTAAATATACTTGGGTTAAAGTTAGTTTGTAAGGCTATAAATAAAAGGCCTCACCTATTGATAAATAAGCTCTCTTGTTGTAAATTTATCATGCAAAAAAACATGCAAAGCTTCCATTGTTATAGTGTTATCATGCCCATGTACTAATCCAAGCCAAGCCAAATCCAAATCCAACTTAACATTACTAAGGTGACAAGGAGAGGTGGTGAAAGGAGATCTATTGCCAAATATTTCTTGATCACATAACCAATCCCATCAAATGATTACCAACATACAACACTTGCTTTTATGGAAGGTAAAATTGATAAATATGTTTTTGTTTTTTAGTTACTTGTATCATTCACTATCTTTTTGAGTGTCTAGCCTAGAGGTGTAAGATTATATTAGTGTGTTTTATTTTGTTTATTTCATACCAACACCATATTAATCTCCCCTCTGGGATTCGTGTTGATCATAGATATACATATCATGTATAGACTATGGACTAGCCAAGGAACTACAATAATTTGATTTATATAGTGTGGCTTAGCTTATGCCTATATATATGGGTGGTACCATTATATATCTATTTGGGGAAGGACCACCTCTCTAATCTCAAGTATTCAATCAGCTAGTCCTCAGTAGATAAATATTTGGGCTTGGGAAATTGGTGTTGGGTAGCTCATATATAGATTATATAGGCATGAGGGATACAAACAAGATGAACTGGGTTAGACTCTATCTATATATGGTCAGAGGCCAATGTCCCAATATGCCATTAGTCCTTGCATATAGCCCTATATCATGTAGATTTCCATGATGATAGATCTCAATAAGTAGTAGGATTGGCCTATACATATCTAGGATCTTAGGGCTCAATAAACTCTTTGTTTTCAAGAAACCTAAGATAGGCACAAGGCATGAGGGATATATATAAGATAGAGGTCTAATATTCTAGTCTAGACTATATCAACCTAGACTCTAATACATATATAGAGGGTAGGCTAGATGGGGATGGGTAAACTCTATACTCACCTCTCTCCCCTCACCACTGAATCTTGGGTGCATATATATAGGGTGATAAATCATAGGTTATAAAGGAAGGATTCAAGGACCTACTCTCTCTCTACAAATAGGGTATGGCCTATATATATAGGGGGCCTTTAGGTACTATCTATTTGGACCCCCTATCTATGTCTAGTACACTCTCAACTGAATCTACCCCATATATATAGATAGGGGGTGGGAAGGAGAGGACTCTTATCTATTTGGGGGCCTTATATCAGTCTTCCCTCGACTTTAGTGATGACATGGCCCCTATCTAATCTGATATATATATGGTATGGCCTTATATACCTATCTGGTTTAGTTTCAATTCTATATAGAGTTTAGTTTCCCCCGATCCCTTCCATCTAGATGAGGTGGATGGATTGACCCTAAGCATATTGAATACTATATTCATTCTTGTCCATATAAATAGAGCTATTCTATCATTGAGATTCTATATGTCTATAGTAGAGTGGATTACCAAATATATAGAGCATGGTATATATTAACTATGATAGATAGAGATAGAGGGGGTGGCACCCCATAGAAAGTATAGATATGGGATTACACATATCTATCTATAGAGTGTAAATCTAACCTTGATCAAATAGACTAATATCTTCCATCTATCACTTGATCATATATAGATAAGGGATTTGGTTCCCTATCTATATATCTGATTATGTATTCTATCTTTAGTATGTTGAGTGGGGATTCTGTTATTATATTTTGTATGGTGAGTGCCTATAGATAAAGACATAGATAGGGATGTAGATAGGGTGTCAATAAAGTGTCTCTCTACCATTGGTCCATATAGATATATAGGATCCATATTTGAGTTTTTAGGTATAGAGATTGGTTGCTGGTTCTTATAATATAGTTATTTAAGAAATCTACCATACCATATAGAAGATATCATCTGATTGTCTCATGGGAGAGTAAGATATAGGCTATCGATATGGGAGTCTAACCTAGAAAATATATCTTATCTGATTGTTTCATGGGGTTTTATATACTATATAGAGGAGTATAACATAACCCACTCAATTTCAAATAAAAGAGAGGGGGCCTTCTATAGGAGATTCTATAGGGTATTGATAGAATACCATATATATTAGATTTATAGGGGGTCCCTCTAAATATATATGACCATCTATCTATAGATAGGGTGTCAATCAAGTGTCTCAATGCCATCAGTCAAGTGCCAACCTAGATATAGAGGTTTCCTGGATATATAGATAGGGAGATCTAAATCTTGTCATATCTTTCTATAGGGGATTTCAAGGTTGCCCAAATAGATAGGGTTTTCCCTTATCCTATAAATAGAGAGGGGAGGGGGCCTATATGTATATCTAGGAGAAGGGAAAGGCCCCTATATATATATGGGAGAGGGGATGCCCTATCTAAATATAGGGTTGCCCCTATCCTACTTAATGTTGCACTTATCCTATATAGAGAGAGGGGAGAGGGGCCCTATATATATCTAAGAGAGGGAATTAGTAGGTTTACTTTATACTATAGATAAAGAGGGGAGAGGGGATCTCAACATTGATAGATGGATAGATAGGGCCTATATAGAAGTTGATATCACCCCTTTATATAGAGAGATGAGATTAAGTCACCCCTCTATATATATAGGGCAATCAATCATGTTACATATATAGTTAGAGTCTAGTGGATCACTAGATAGATAGGGCATGGTATATCTTCACTATGTATATGGTGGCACCTCATAAAAAATATAGATATGGGAATAATCACTATTGTATTTGATTTGAGAATGATTCATAGTTATCTAGTTGACAACCTAAATTGAGATCTAGATTCTCACCACAATATGATGAGGATTGACCAACTCTTATTCCCCTAAGGGTTGTTTGAGCCTCAGGTAATCCATTATATGAGAGTGGTACCATAATGGTCTATCTATCCCTATATAAAGAGGGGATGGGAACATCACAAAACCCTATCCCATATTTATATATAGGGTTGATAGACCATCCCAACCCTATCTAAACTAAACTATGGGGGGGTCAAGTAGACCTTTAGCCTAGAAATATATAGGCCATCAACATTGGGTGAACATAGCCCTTATTTATCCAAATATATATGGAGGGGGTGATTGTATCCCCTATCTATCGATGATCAGCTATGGAGATCTAGTTTGGTGATTAGCTAGTGACCAATTAAAGTCTAGTGACTAACTAGAGTCTAGCTTATATATCCTTATATATATGGGGGGCATGAATGGATGGTGAGATTTGGTGACTGACCCCTCAATTTCACTATTTATCTATCCCTATATATATGGAGGGGTGACCAACTAGTGACTTGAGATCTAATTTGGTGAGACTTATCTTATCTATATATCCCTATATATATGGAGGGGGTGACTAACCCCCTAAAGATATAAAATATCTAGGTGATTGGTTAGTAACTAGAGATTTGGTGATATCTATTAGAGATCTATCAAAGATCAGGTGACTAGCCCCTCAGCTACCCTATTTATCCCCATCTATATGGATGGGGGTGACTGGTTGGTGACCAACCAAAATCTAGCTAGTAACCAACTAGTGAATGGAGCTCCTATATCTATCTATATGGTTAAAACCTATCTATATTTATATGGAGGGGGTGAATGATGGGTGATCATAGATCTCATTTAGCTACCTTAAACATGATGGTACTGGACACTACTCAGTCTATAAATTCATGAGGTGGGTACCATAACTTGAATCAAGGTTCAAAATCTATCTATATATGTAACATGGTGGATTATCCTTATATATATCTCACTACTTAATCTATACCCCATATCTCAAACTAAGTGATGCCCATAAATAGAGAGGTTTAGACTAGTGATCCCTTGATGTAGAGCAATAACTCCCAAAGGTTTAACCCTACAACTTATTCTCACTTGTCACAACCTTATAAGTAATTTAGTAGAATTTTTTTCACTTTTAATGATAGTATGGATATTTTAGGATTTATCTCTAGAAATTATGGTACCTTTTTTAGTACCCTTTATTGATTTATTTGCCTCCACCAAATTTATTAGTTCAAATCCATTCAAAGACCACTTTTCTAGCCCCTATCAAGTCCTAATTAGGTCTCCCAAGGCATAATTATTCCACATCCATATTTTTTTGTACACCTATATTCCATAAAAGTCTTAAAAAAATCACAAAGTTTTGTGATTTTTGGGCAGTTAGAACTCCTACAATACAAGTTTGAAGTTGAAAACCCTAACTCAGGGTTTATACAGTCTGTGCAAACTTGAGATGAGAGATTTTAAGGTTTTGTGTTCTAAAATGAGTTTAAAATAATTTTGATGGTTGCATAAGCTATTTATTCACCTAATAAACCTTGTTTAATCACTATATATGCCCTTGAAACTTCTATTACTCACTTTTTCAATGCTCTCTATATGCACATTCAATATCATCTACAGGATTAAATTGTCTTTCTCACAAATAAGTATGAAAATAATTTAAAAAAAACACATAATAACATTCAAATAACATGTAATGAAATTAAAATTTCCATAATAAGCCTCAAAAACATATTTTTATTGAATCTTTATTCAATCCTAAATGCATACAAAATCAATCTTCAATGCATACACATAGAAAATAGGGTCTACAATCATTTTTGTCTTAAAATAAGGAACTCTTTTCTTGTTTTATTGGAAATTAAACTCTTAAAAACTATAATAAATGATGCTTTCTTGAATCCAAAACATTTTTAATGTCCTAAAATTGCTCTAACTATTTTTGTACCTTCTAATAGTCACTAAAGGGTTAGTTAGACATTGAGAAAATACATCAAGTTTGTTTTTCTATATATATATATATATATATATATATATATATATATATATATATATATATATATATATATATATATATATGATTTAAGACCCATGGTATAGACCCATGGTGTCTTAAATAATTCCTTATTAACAATCTCAATACTAAATCATTCCTCAAATAGACATAAAACTCCTAAACTATGCTTCACAAATTCAAATTTTCAAAAAAATAATTTTGGCAAGAAAAGCCAAATTTGAATTTTTGAAAGGCTAGAACTAAAAATAACAAATTTTAATGAAATATAAGGGTGATACTAATATAATAAGACCTATTATATCATAAGAAAACCAAAATTTTACAAGAAAACCAAAATTTCCAATAAAACTAAGCCTAGGAGTGATGTTCCTACATCATACTCCCAGGAGAAAGAGAAAAAACCTCAGGGAGTGTTGTCCATGATTTATTCTAGAGTAATCACATGCTTTTTGATGTCATGTTGTATCATCTATGTAGCATATTCATATTATGATACTTGAAATATTACTTGTCTCTAGTGTGTTTGAACACTTACTTATCTAGGATGCATTCCAATTCATCTGGTTTGACTTGAGGCAACTATTTTTCCCAATATGTACCTCCTATAGCTTATCCTTCTATTGTGTATTCACCTTTTACTCCTTTGTAAGGTTAAAAATATGAAACATTTAAGATTGTTTATATGCCTACAACTAGATAATTCTAACTCATATTCATTGTTAGAAAACTTCTTAAGCAACTTACAAGGACCAATTTATTTCATCTTAATCTTGTTTTACTAACTTATGAGGAATCTCTCCTTCCTAAGATGAGCCAAAACCAAATCTCCAATTTGAAACTCACCTATGTTCTACTTATATTTGCTTGATTTTTGTACTTATCCATAATAGCTTATAGATGTTTCCTTACCTATTAATGAACCTCCTTCACGGCCACTACAAAATCTTATCCTTCAACACTACTATTGTCCATATGATTGACATTTTTGAGTTCAAACACTCCTCTCGACTGCACACCATATATAACTTGGAAAGGACTCATACCAATGCTTCTATTTGAGGAGTCATTACAATCAAATTCTACCTAAGGTAATATAAGATACCACTACTTAGGATTATCCTTAAATAAATACCTCAATAGGTTGTCTAAGGGTGGTAAGATGAAATAAAACTCAAATTTGTGCATAACTTTATCCATAGTGTCCTCCAAAATGGCCTAGGAACTTATTATCTCTATTAGATACAATGTTTAGTGGCAGTCCATGAAGTCTTACTACCTCCTTAAAGAATAAATTTTCCACATGGGTGGCATCATTAGTGGTCCTAAAAGGAATTAAATGTGCCATTTTGGAAAATTTATCCATAGCTACATAAATGGATTCAAATCCTCTTTTTATTCTAGGTAGTCCCATAAAAAATTCCATGCTTATGGATTCCCAAGGTCTATTTGGGATTGGTACATGTTGATATAAGCCTACATTAGTGTTCTTCCCTTTGGCCATTTGATAGGTTTTACATCTCTCAACATATCTTATCACTTTTTCTTGTATCTTAGGCCAAAAATAGTGTCTAGTGAGCTATTCCAAAGCCTTATCAAGCCCAAATTGGCTTGTCATAATCTAACTACAATTTTATTGAATCAAGTACTCTCATATTGAGATTTTTAGTACACATAGTTATACCAAAAAAATTCCATGATTATGGATTCCCAAGGTCTATTTGGGACAAGTACATGTTGATATAAACCTACATTAGTGCTCTTCCCTTGGGCCATTTGATAGGTTTTACATCTCTCAACATATCTTCTCACGTTTACTTGTATCTTAGGCCAAAAATAGTGTCTAGTGAGCTATTTCAATGCCTTATCAATCCCAAATTGGCTTGTCATAATCTAACTACAACTTTATTGAATCAAGTACTCTCATATTGAGCTTTTTGGTACACATAGTTGTACCCCTTTGAATAGTAAGCCATCTTGTATGATATAGTCCAACCATGGCTCTTTGTTGAGTGTAGTTGGATGCTTATAAGTAATATATGATTCTTTTAATTATTCATCTTCCTCATACATCTCCTTGAGTGACTCAATACCAACAATTTAAATTTGTATCTCATGCACCAACAATCCTCTTTTACTTAATTCATCTACTACCTTGTTATTTTATCCTCGGTTACGCTTGATGGTAAAGGTAAAATTCTACATATATTCCACCCATTTCATGTGTCTCTAATTTAACTTAGGTTTATTGGTGATGAATTTAAGTGCATTATTATCTATATAGATGATAAACTCTTTTGGTATTAAGTAATACCTCCACTTATTTAAGTCTTACACCATTGCATAAAATTCCAAATTTTAAGATGAGTAATTTTTCTTGGCATAATTGAGATTTTCACTAAAATAGGCTATTGGATTGCTCTCTTGGCTTGAAAAAACACCTCTTACCACTCCACTTGCATTACACTCTATTTGAAACACTTTATTAAAGTCTGGTAGTGCTAGGATAGGCTGATCTTCTATTTTTTACCTAAAATATTGGAAACTCCTTTCATCTTTCTCACTCCAAAAAAAATTCTTATTATCTCCCTTAATGGTGTCTATGATTGGAGCACATATTTCACTAAAATTTCTAACAAACTTCTTATAGAAACTTGTAATTCCATGGAAAATCCTTACCTCTCCAGTTATTCTAGGTGTTGGCCATTCCATGATTGCCTTCACTTTATCCTTGTCCATCTTTATCATTCCTTGAGAGATGAAAAATACTAATTAGAATAGTATTATTTCATAAACTCACACTTCTTGAGGTTGATTAGAAACCTTTCCTCTTGCATCCTTCTCATGATTAGATGCAAATGGTGAAGATGATCCTCCTTATTAGGGTTGTGGATAAGTATGTCATCTAAGTAAACCACTAAAAAATTACCTATAAAAGGTTTCAAGACTTCATTCATAATCCTCATGAAATTTCTTGGTACATTTTTCAAGACAAATTTCATAACCAACCATTCATACAACCCCTCATTGATTTTGAAAGCAATTTTCCACTCATCCCCTTGTTTGATCCTAATTTGATCATACCCACTCTTGAGATCAATTTTTAAAAATCTTGCTCCACTTAAGTAATCCATCAATTCTTCCATTCTATGGAGAGGAGACCTATATCTAATGGTGGACTTGTTGATGGCCTTGGAGTCTATACACATTCTCTGCTCACCTTTCTTCTTAAGCACCAACACTATAGGTATTACACAAACATTACAACTTTCTTTGATCAGTACTTTGTCTAAGAGTTCCTACACTTGTCTCTTTATTTTTTCATTATCCTTGGGAGTCATTTTGTAGTATTCCTTTTTAGGTAAACTTGATCTTGGAATAAAATCTATGTGACGAGTAATTTCCTTCATAGGTGGTAATGTACTTCACAACTCATCAACTATAATTTTTGCATACTCTTCCAACATCTCTTAGATCTCTTAAAGAAATTCATTTAATTTGTTGGCTATAATAATACTCCTAGGATTGACCACTAATGAAAATCCTAACCCCTCTGCATTCATGACATTTATAAACTCTTTACCACTTACCAACATCACTTGTGACCCAACTTGTTGGTCATTGTCTTCATCCTTTATAGGAAACAAGGTGTGACTACATCCATCCTTAAAAACTCTATATACATTTCTCCTACCATCATGAGTTTTTTTATTATCATATTTCTAAGGCCTCCCAAGAAGTGCATGCCAAACATCCATGGGGATTACATCATGAAGGACCTTGTCCTTATACCTTCCAACTTGAAACTCCACCCAGCTTTGTTCACTCACCAAAACTTGTTGTACTTTATTTCACCATGAAAATTTTTATGTTGTGGGGTGAGGTAACTTTTTCAATCCAAGTTTATTGACCATTTCAATAGAGACTAAATTATCTATACTTCATAAATCTATGACCATTTTTCAACACTTACCTTAGCATTTGAAATAGGTTTTTAAAAATATTTTTCTTTATGGTGGTTCCTTCTCCTTGGGTTTTTTATGAGTATTCTCCTCATTATCAAGGATTATCCTACCTTAGGTTCTTCCATAAGTGATGGATAAAAATCACTCTCTTCCTCAAATACATGTGCAATATGATTTCTATCTTCTATTCTTGGACTCCATATTGGCTAATCCTCTAGAAATTCCCAAGATCTAAGTCTAGAAAACTTATTGCACTTGAAATAACTACCCATAAAACCACCTAATCCTCTTTCTCTTAATACATATCCACCCCTAAAATATGGCCTCCTACCTCTAAATACTCATATTGAATTGGATGGTTATTCATGTGAAGTACTAGACTCCCCTTAGCTTATTTGTGAATAACCTCTACCTCCTTGCTGACCTATGCCCCTAAAAAAAATTCCTCTACATCTATTTTATTGGTTTTATTTCCAATTGAGCTTGTCCTTAGCTTTCAAGGCCAACTGGTAACATTCTTACAATGTCTTTGGACTAGAAAGGATCAACTCATCTTAAAAACTATATCTCAAACCATTGAGATACCTAGCCACTTTATCATTGTCATATTCCATGTGACTTGATCTAATACTCAGCTTGTATAACTCCTTAGTATATTATTTGACTCACATTTCTTTATGTTTTAGGTTTTGAAGCTTTCTATACAAGTTGGCGATGTATTCACTAGGTAAGAACTTGATTTTCAAATTGGAAACCATTCTATCCCAAGACTTGATCTTGGTTTTTATCTTTTTTTCTTCTTTCATCCTGTATGTAATATCACCATATGGATGCATGACCCTTTAGCTTGGTCCTAACAAACTTCACTTGTTGTTCTTCTGGTACATCTTAAAAATCAAATTATTTGTCTAATTATCCTATATAATCAAGAAGTTAATCTCCACTGAGGATACCTACATACACTAGAAGATCTAGTTTGGGCTTGTATCCTTGCCCTTTCACCATCTTCAAAATTCTCTCAAACTTTTGTTCTTTAGTTTCTCTCCTTCATCTTCTAATTCTGGTGCTTGTGTTTCTTCTTCCTCTTGGTCACTCAAATCACCTATGACTACTCCTCTCCTTCGATTTAACTCAACTACTATGAGTCTTGCATCAAATTTGACTCTAAGTTTTCTTAACTCCTTTAATATTGCATCTCTCATATGTATGGTTGTTGCCCTCTCACATGTTGCATTTCTCCTAGGTGGCATCTTGTCTCTTCTTAAGCAGTTTATCAAAACAAATCCTAACTTATCTTCCTATTATATAATATCACCTTATCCAATCACTTCCAAGTGTCTTAGTTTGTCTCTAATACTAAAATTATGTAGAACAACAACTCCCAAAGGTTCAACCTTACAACTTGTTCTCACTTGTCACAACCTTACAAGTAATCTAGTAGCCTTTTTTAGTTTTCCTAATAGTACAGATAGTTTAAGATTGATCTAAAAAAAATATGTTATGTTTTGAGTACCCTCTATCTATTTCTTTGCCTCCACCAAATTTCTTGGTTCAAATTGACTTAGATACCATTTTTCTAGCCCTTGTCAAGTCCTAATTAGATCTCCCAAGGCCTAATTACTCCACAATCCTATTTTTACATACACCTATAGTTTGTATGGATATGAAACCTCAATAATATTTTATAACTCCTTAACCTCTAGAAAATCACAAAGTTTTTTGATTTTGGGATGTTAGAACTCTTGTAATACATGTTTGAAGTTGAAAACTCTAGCTCAAGGTTTATACAATCTATGCAAACCTGAGAGGAGAGATTTTAAGGTTTTATGTTCTAAAAAAGTCTAAAAGCACTATTATGGCTTGATAATTTCTATATTATCCTTAAAAACTTTTAAAATCACTATATACCCCCCTTGACACTTTTGTTACTCACTTTTTCAATGCTTTGTATTTGACTGTGTGTACATTCACTAGCATTTACAGGACTGTATTATCTTTCTCACAAATACGTATGAAAATAATAAAAATAAACACATAAAAATATTCAAATAACATGTAATGAACTTACCAAATCCACATGAATCCTCAAAAACATATCTTTATTGAATATTTCTTCAATGATCAGTCATACACAGTCAAACTTTAATGCATACACATAGAAAATAAGGCCTATAATTAATTTTTATCTTCAAATGAGGAAATATTTTCTTGTTTTCTTGGAACTTAAAATATTAAAACCTCAAATTAATGATTCTCTCTCGAATCCAAAACATTTTTTATGTCCTAAAACTGCTCTAACTTTTTTTGGACCTCCCAATAGTCACTAAAGGGCTAGTTAGATATTGAAAACATACATCAAGTTTATTTTTTTGTACATATATGATTTAAGACCCATGGTATAGACACATGGTGTCCATAATAGTTCCCCATTAATAATATCAATATTGAATCATTCCTCAAACACACAAAAAACTCCTAAACTATGTCTCACAAATTGAAATTTTCAAAAATTTAGTTTTGGTGGGAAAAGCCAAATTTGAATTTTTGAAAGGCTAAAACTAAAACTAAAAACTAGAAATGAAATTTAAGGGTGATATAACTATCCTAATACCTCTTATATTGTAAAAAAACAAAAAAATTATAATAAAACCAAAATTTTCAAGAAGCCTAAGCCTAGGAGTGATCCTTCTGCATCAACCCATGTATCTATGTCGATCAAGTGAGGTTCAAACTATATATGTAACATGATGGATATAAAATCATGATCCCTCTATATATATATATATATATATATATATATATATATATATATATATATATATATATATCACCCTAATTTTAACTAGGTGATATATATATATATATATATATATATATATATATATATATATATATCTCACTACTTCATCTAATCCCCTATCTATATATCCATGTGAGTACCTAAAGATAACATGATGGCATTAGACACTACTTGATCTAGAAACTAGGCATAATATAGAGTTTTATTGGGCCCTAGATAGAGAGAGGTTCATATTAAGTGAGCCCTATATATATCACTACTCGATATATAAACTAGTGAGCCCTATATATCTTTCTCACCCCAACCCTAGATAGAGAGAGGATTAAACTAGGTGAGCCCTATATATCTATCTCACCCCAACCATAGATAGAGAGAGATTCATACTAGGTGAGCCTATATATCTACCTCACCCCAACCCAAAATAGAGAGTGGTTAGGTGGTAACCCTAGATAGAGATAGATGATATGGGCACCCCAGATAGAGATAGGTGAGGTGGGCACCCTAGACAAATTGGTGACCCCAGATTCAACTAGATGAGGTGGGAACCCAAACAATAGACCCATTTTTTTATCTATATTGTGTGGGTGGGAACCCTAGTTGAGGCTAGTTGGGTACCCTAGAGATAGATATAAACTAGCCCTAGATATAGATAGGTGGGGTAGTCACCACTATCTATAAATTATCCTTAGTTTATAACTATCTTTAGGTTGGGTATCCTAGATATCAGAGGTGGGAACCCTAGCCCTAGATAGAGAGTGGTGAGGTGGGAAACCTATATTAGACTAGGTGAGGTTCACTTTGGTTCTATGTTATCCCATGCATCAATTGACTCCATCCCCTATATATCTATCTATCTATCTCTATTTATATGGAGGGGGTGACTAGCCTCTATCTATCTAGCTGATTGACCCCTATCTTTGGTAGTTAGATGGTGATCAAAGCCCCTATCTATCTATCTCACATCCCATCTATATAGAGAGGAAGAGAGAGAGGGAGAGGGAGAGGTATAAGGGTAGGGTGAAATTTCCATATCTATATATATAGGGGTTAGTCAATCAAATGGACTACCCCTCCATATCTATGAACTTGCCTCCCCATATATAGATAGGGTAACTTCAATCAGTATCCTAACTTCCCCTTCATATATAGGGACCCCCCATATAGATAGGGTAAATTTATTGGTCTACCATCCATATATTGGTACTTATCCCCTAGACAGGGTGACTTCAATAGCTAGCATCCCTTTGTTGGAAATATTATCATTGATGTCAAAGGTTTATTATTATTGGTGATAAAGGCCCCATTTCATTTAATATTGTTTATCTTGGCTAATATGAGTTAATATTTATTTAATATTAATGAATATATTTTTAGGTTGCATATGAGACAAAATAAGGGCCCATGGAGAAGATGAAGAGTCACAGGATAAAGACAAAAGAAGGATGGGACACATTGTCCCATGAAGAGTCATCTTGAGGAATACCGAGAGTCACCAAGTGAAGACAAAAGAGTAAAGGGTGAATTTCTCATGAAGGGACACTTAACGGAATATGAAAATTCACCAAAGATAAGGACAAAAGTGGGAAAGACGTTTTTGGTCATGAAGGGTCACCACATGACTTTTCAAATGCTTGGATATGAAGGGTCATCCAAGATTGGCACCATTTTCCATGAGGAATGAAAGGTCACAAAAGGGGAAGGCCAAAGGTCATTTGGAAAGCTATAAAAAAAGGCTTGAGTAGCCATTTGTAGTGTGGATGTGAGAGGTTGATTTGATATTGTAATATCTAGCTTAGAAGAGTAATTTTGAGAGATGATTTGTATTTGTTATATCTAGCTTAGAAGAGCAAAAGTGAGAGAGAGGAAGGAGATGTTATATTGATCTATCATTTTTTGAGATAACAACATTGAGAGATAGGTGTGTGGTATACACAAAGGGGTTGGTGCTCCTGTGGGTTGGTGCTCATGAATAGCAGCTGGGTTGGTGCTCGACAAAGGGGTTTAAAGCTCCTATGGGGTGGTGCTCACGAATTGTAGTTGAGGTTTGTACTTGGCAAAGGGGTATGGTGCTCCTATGGGGTTGTTCTCATGAATATATTTGAGATTGATTCTCTAAGGTTTTTCCCACATTGGGTTTCCATGTTATATCTAGTGTCTCTCTCTCTATCTTGTGTGATGTTTATTGTTTGAGTTTTATTGCATATCTTGAATGTTTGATTAAGTGGAATATTGGTTAAAGGAAAGATTTATAAGATATATAATATACTGATTCACCCACCCCCTCTTAGTATATTCTATGCTTAACAATTGGTATTAGAGCAAGTTCCTTTTTGAAAAGTTTTACAGCTTGAAGGTGGATCAGGAAAGCACGATGGCTGGGTCACAGGAAGTATTTTTTACCAATAAGGTAACTTTGTTTGATGGGATGAATTATGATTTTTAGATCATGAGAATGAAGGTTTATTTGATGGCCCTTGGATTCGACATATGGAAATCAGTGGTGGAGGAATATGAAGAGCCATAGACGTCTACAATTACTCCAGCAAAAAAAAAGGCAAGTGAATGTAATGCTAAATCTTTAAATGCTATTTTATGTGGTTTATGTGAATCTATATTTGTTAAAGTTATGCAATGTAAATCTGCTCATGAAACTTGGGTAAAACTTGAGAATATTTACAAAGGTGATGGAAAGGTTCAGCAAGCTAAGTTGCAGACTTTTAGAAGGTAGTTTGAAAGTTTGAAGATGGAAGAAGAAGAAGATATAGCAAGTTATCTCTAGCGAGTTGATCAGATAGTAAATCAAATTCAAGGTCTTGGAGAAACATTGGAAGATTCAATGATGGTGCAAAAGGTTTTGAGATCTCTACCAATGAGATATGATGTAAAGGTTTCAGCAATTGAGGAGATGAAGAATTTAGCCAAGCTGAAGATGGATGAGCTTCATGGTATTCTCACGGTATATGAGATATGGACAGAACAAGATAAACCCTCAAAAAAAGAAGTGGCTTTCAAGACATCAAAGAAGGAGAAAGTTAAGATTCAAGAATCAAGTGATAGTTCCAGTGATGATGAAGATGACAATGAAGCACTTTTCATTTGCAGGCCAAAAAAGGGAATAGGTCTTATTTTTATGGCTATTGTTTTTATTGTAATGGATATGGTCACAAGAAAGTAGAATGTAGAAAAAGAGATAACAATTTCAGAAATAAGGAGAAGGAAAGTCAAGTAGAGTCAAGCAGAAGCCATAACTCTTTTACTCCTCTATCAAGCTTTGATGAAGAGACCATAGTATGCTACAAGTGCAACAACTATGGACACATAGCTCAGTATTGTAGAAGCGTGTTTGAGTTAGTCAAGAAGGATCAGAGGTTCAAATCTCCATTCATCAAGAAGAATAATTAGAGTGTCAAAGATCCATTCATCAGGAAGAAGGTTTAGACATGTACATGGCAGAAGAAACAACATGGAAATTCTATGATGGTGCAGATAGCTCTGCATGTGGGAGGTAAAGATTAGCCATGGTTAATTGACAGCAGATGTTCGAGGCATATGATAGGAGATAAAAGTAAGGTCATTTCTCTAAAGAAGATTAATGGTGGTACAGTGAGGTTTGGAGATAAAACCACTGCCAGGATAGCTGGAAAAGGTACTTTGAGTTTGGATTATGGTAGAACTAAGACTAAAAATGTTTTGTATGTAAAAGGTCTTAAGCATAATTTTTTGAGTGTTAGTCAAATTTGTGATCAAGGATACAAATTAAGGTTTCATGCTGAAGGTTATGAGATTATAAGAAAAGATTCAAATGAGTTGATTGCAGATGCTCAAAGGATAGGGAACAATGTATATGTTTTTTTAGATATCTTCTCAAAGGCACGATCAAAGGATACATTCAAAGATCAGCGAGAGGAGTTGGGAGTAATTTCTATTAATTCCTACCATTGATGTTTAGCAGCAAGTGAGGGGGAGCTAAGTGTTAGCTCCAAGTAGGCCCTTTACCATTGATGTCAAAGGGGGAGAATAATAGGTACAGGTATAGGGAATAGGTACAGGTTGATACAGTAAGAGGGAGTTACTGTATGTTTTTAGATGATGGTATGTGCGGGTGACAGGATGTGGCAATTTCAAGATTGAGGTTGCCATCAATGACAAAGGGGGAGATTGTTGGAAATATTGTCATTGATGTCAAAGGTTTAGTATTATTGGTGATAAAGGCCCCATTACATTTAATATTGTTTATCTTGGCTAATATGAGTTAATATTTATTTAATATTAATGAATATATTTTTGGTTGCATATGAGACAAAATAGGGGCCCATGGAGAAGATGAAGAGTCACGGGATAAAGACAAAAGAAGGATGGGACACATTTTCCCATGAAGAGTCATCTTGAGGAATACCAAGAGTCACCAAGTGAAGACAAAAGAGTAAAGGGCAAATTTCTCATGAAGGGACACTTAAAGGAATATAAAAAGTCACCAAAGATAAGGACAAAAGTGGGAAAGATGTTTTTGGTCATGAAGGGTCACCACATGACTTTTCAAATGCTTGGATATGAAGGGTCATCCAAGATTAGTGCCATTTTCCATGAGGAATGAAAGGTCACAAAAGGGGAAGGCCAAAGGTCATTTAGAAAGCTATAAATAAAGGCTTGAGTAGCCATTTGTAGTGTGGATGTGAGAGGTTGATTTGATATTGTAATATCTATCTTAGAAGAGTAATTTTGAGAGATGATTTGTATTTTTTATATCTAGCTTAGAAGAGCAAAAGTGAGAGAGAGGAAGGAGATGTTGTATTAATCTATCATTTGTTGAGATAGCAACATTGAGAGATAGATGTGTGGTATACACAAAGGGGTTGGTGCTCCTGTGGGTTGGTGCTCACCAATTGTTGCTGGGTTGGTGCTCGGCAAAGGGGTTGGTGCTTCTATGGGTTGGTGCTCATGAATAGCAGCTAGGTTGGTGCTCGGCAAAGGGGTTTGAAGCTCCTATGGGGTGGTGCTCACGAATTGTCGCTGAGGTTTGTACTTGGCAAAGGGGTATGGTGATCCTGTGGGGTTGTTCTCACGAATATATTTGAGATTGATTCTCTGTGGTTTTTCCCACATTGGGTTTCCATGTTATATTTGGTGTCTCTCTCTGTCTTGTGTGATGTTTATTGTTTGAGTTTTATTGCATATCTTAAATGTTTGATTAAGTGGAATATTGGTTAAAGGAAAGATTTATAAGATATATAATATACTGATTCACCCCCCCTCTTAGTATATTCCGTGCTTAACGCCCTTAGATATATAGGGACTAGTCCCGTCATATATGGATAGGGTGACATCAATCACTGGCCTAACCAACTCAACTTCAATCAATCATGCATCCTGACTAGACTCTAGACTTTGTAGTAATTTATACCCCTATATAGATGTGTGGAAATTATTACATGCATATAGTTAGAATCTTAATGAACATTTTAGACTATCTCACATCCCCCTTCCTTGAGTAACTCTAGAAGGTTGAGGGTGACTTTAGAAGGTTTAGGCCCCCTACCTATATATGGTATTATAAGGAGGGGGTTTGACTACTAGGGAGAGTGAGTCAAGGGGAGAGAAGGTCAAGGAACCTAGGTAATATAGGGCATAGATATAGGTAATAATTTGTGCACCCTATAAATCATATCTATAGGTGTAGACACCAAAATTGTGTCTAACCCTTGTCGTCCTCCCCTTAACCCCCATTTTATTCTCCCACACCTATTTAACCCCTGTCGACCATTTTCCCATGAGCCTTGACCCTGGTAGCATGTAAGAATGAGCATAAGGCTAAAATTAGCCTCTATCCCCATTCTGCATCTGCCGATGTCGGTCACTACTCGGCCGACGTCACCGACGTCGGTCACTTCTCAACCGATATCAGTGGTTCTACTGGTGTCAATTATCCTTAAACTGTGTTCTTGACCCAAACGCAGGATCCATTATCCGTTATCCGTTATTTGTTATTTGGTTCTCAATTAATTTCTCGATCGGTTATCGGACCTTCTTTCAAGACATTCTTTCATTCAACCTTGGGAAAATGATCAGCTAACTTTTCATTCAATCAATCTGCAATCAAATCTCTCTCACTCTCTCTCTCTCTCAGGTACAGGGATTTTGCTTTAGTCATCTCACTGGAGGTCTGCTACATCGAACTTCTACAACACACTAACAACAACAATCATGTCTCCTACTCTATCTTCAGCCTGTAACAGGTAAGCGTTTGTTCTATGTTTTTTTTTTTTTTTGGTTATTATTTTTAATTGATATCACCACCTAGATTTAGATTCAGACCACATACCCGACTTGACTTCCTCCCGTATCACCTCTATCCACCCTTTCTAGAATATATAGTTGGTAACTCTGCCCAGATCCCTGCACAGACCCCTAAACAATCCCTTTGACACCCAAACAAGCTCCCTAACCCTCAGACAAAACTTTAGACCATTCTGCAGTCTTAAAACTTGTCCAGACCCGGCCAGACCCCATCTAAGAAATACTACCCCGATCAACACCAGTCATTACCCCTACCGACGTCGGCATCTTAACCGATGTCGGTGACATTCCTTGATCGATGCCAGCATAGAGACTGACACTGGCAACTGTGCAAAGTAGTTTGCTACATATCAGGTACGCATTTTGTTTTTTGTCTTTTATTTATTTCATTCTGTCTTTCATTATTTCTGTTTCTATCAAATATTCTATTTTTAATTAGTGGGTTGATATCCCTCAAGGAAGTCTTCGTACTTCTGGGATCAAGCTTTTGCTTGGCAACCCACCATCTCCTCATCTAATGTTTTTCATGTTTTAGTCTCTTTTTCTTTCAGGTGTCATCCTCCACAACAAAAGAGGAGTTCTCACGACATCTGGATAACGGTGCGCACGACTTCATCCAAGTACACACAAGCCTTAGACCATTCTTCTTAGTTTCTTATTCTCTCTTTGAATGTAGAAAGCAAAAATAGCATAGAAACAATAGGTACGCCTATATATCTATGAAAATCCCCTGTCTATACTCACTCCCATATATATAGGGTGGGGTGGGTTTGCTATCGATCACCCCTTATAAACCCCTTTTTATATATGGGGGTGATTAGATGAGGAGGGAGAAACCATATCTATCTAGGGGGGATGAGGACCCCTATCTATCTATATGGAAATGGCCCCTATCTCCCTATCCCTATCCCTATCAACCCTCTCCATACTCCATATATGGATAGTTAGATTTTCTTTTTATTTTATATAGAGTTGGGAGAGGCAACAAAACTCTATCTTGGGAGGAGGGGCCTATCCCTATCCCTAGAATTAGATGAATATAGGGATAGTGATGGTGATAGATAGAATAGAGAGATAGGCTACCCATACCTATACTTTCTATGGGGTGGGGGGCCTATCTATCTATCTATCTATCTAGGAGAGCCCCTATCTAATTAATCTATATATGGGGGACTTGATTTATTAATCAAGGGCCCCTATGGGGCACTCCCCCTCCCCTTTCCCTCCCCATATAATATATTAAAATGGGGAGGGGTATTTATTGACCATATATATATATATATATATATATATATATATATATATATATATATATATATATATATATATATATATATATATATATATATATATATATATAAGGGAATTGAGCCAAAACACTCCCCATAAAGAGAGAGGGGGTGTTGCATCATCCATATTGAATATATGGATAGGGCCATGTATTATATGTGATAAGACTACAATATCCCATATACAACTTTAGGGTGATCTCAAAATAGTTAAGTTTGATAGATAGATAGGGCTCATGAGGTCGTATGTATAGATATAAATATCTGGGTGACCCAAACCCCATAGAATATAATATAATATATAGGGTAGGGTAGGATGATCCCTTTCTAAAATTATCTATATATGGGGCACCTGAATACCTATATATAAATATAGATTGAGAGAGGGTGAGGAAAAGGAAGTTAATAGATAAAAGGAAAGGAAGTTGAGGGATATATATAGGCCACCTCTATATCTATCGATCTAAGGGAGTAGATAGTGACTTGGGAGTGAGAACTACATTGTGCTATCAACCTAACTAGGCCCATATATCATGTTAGTGTTATATATATGGGAATAGAGGATCAGGTGACTATTGTTGGATCAATCATCAATTAATTGAGTGTCCCCCAGTGTCACCTCCACCCCCATATAATAAATAACCAAGGTTATCCCTCCTCTTCTTAGGGGAGTACCCCATATTTTTATAGGGGCCATCAATTTATCAAATACATATTAATTGATTCCCCCTATCTATATCTAGGATCTCATGATAATAGTTATAGCTGGGAAGCTAAAGTCCCCATACCAGATAGAGATAGAGATAGAGATAGAGATAGAGATAGAGATAGAGATAGAGATAGAGATAGATCCATTTATATCTATCTCACTACTTAGATAGATATATAAGGCCCCTATAGACATAGACATAGATATATATCTATGTGTATATATGTAAGTAATACAACCAACCAACCCCTATTTGATCTATATGGCATCAATCCACCTATATATATCTAAGAGACCTTACCATACTAGTCTTATATATCTATAAAAACTCTCTATCAGGTATTCAAGACTTTACTCTATATATTAGAGGAGGGGGGCTCGACCCTCTATTTTATATATAGACTAATTGGCCCTATATGTTATATCAATCGATATGTTTCAGAGGCTCAGATCTCTATTCTATATCTATACAATAAATATGGCTTAGTCCTTTATTCTATATCATATGAAATAGGGCCACCAACCCATATGGATTTTTAGGGACCATATAGATATATAGGTGACCACCCACTCACTTATCCCATATAGATCAGATAGGATATATAGGGGATGCCAATTGTATATAGTTATTTTGACAACCATATAAAGTTAAGTTGAGTTGACCCTCTCTATATAGATGGGAGTTTATATATAAAGGGGAGGGGCTAATTGGCATATATATATATATATATATATATATATATATATATATATATATATATATATATATATATATATATATATATATATATATATATATATATATATATATATATGAGATCAACCCCTCATATCCCCATATAGATAAGATAATCCAGATAGATATAGGGGACTATGATCAAGATAAGAGATTATATATATATATATATATATATATATATATATATATATATATATATATATATATGGGATATGAGATACATAAGATAAGATAAATATGGTATATACTCAAGATAATTAATTTTTGTATGTACTAAATTATTCTTGCCCCACTATTTATACTAATTTCCTCTAATTTAGTTTAATTTATATATTTCAAGATAAACTAATTAAATGGCCTAATAACCCACATTTTATTCCCATATCCCATAGACCTTTACCCCATTCTAAAACTAATTAATCTCCTCATTAAACCCCTAATATATCTTAGTATCCACTAACCTATCCCCTAAGCCAACTAGCCAGTTTAAAATTCCTATTTATTCAACTACCACCCTAGTTACCCTACCACCCTAGCCATTCATATATACCTATAATCTTAAACCTCATTAACTACCATCTAATCCCCCCATTATCCCCTAAACTAATTAATAAACCTCTAGAACTAGGGAAGCCCCTCTAAAATTCTAGAAGTCTCTAAACTAGAGACTTCTAAATAATTTTAAAATTCCCTAAACTTTCCTCCACATCCTATAAAAAGCCATGTTTTGACCATGGCCAAAACTAAATTATAAATACATAAAGACATCATATTGATACTATATTTCCTCCATAAATCTCTTTTTCATCCATCTAAATCCACTATCAACCTCATCCAACCATTTGGAAGCCATTATAAAAAAATTAGCAAGTAATCTAATATCTCAAATTTTAGACATCAAACAATCCAAGTGCAAATCCTAGAGTGGAGTCATAAGGAGGTAAAAATGATGGTGATAATATTCTTATTATTTTTATTTGACTCTTTTATCCATTCCTATTAGTCTCATTGAGTTTTAGGTTTTACTACTAAGTTTGGTAATATTGCTTGAATCTAAAATTTGGTGCACATTTTGGCGACCATGATGGGAGGTTACTCCCTTAGCTAACATTATAACACTATTGTAAGTGATTTGAGTGATTTTAAGATAAATTAGACATAAATTTAAGGCTAGATTTTCAATTTTTGTCATACACAGGTGAATCAAAACTTTCCACTGGTATTAGTAGTATTGTAGTTACAGTTTTGTAGATGATAGTATTGATTTTATTGATTAACCACTAATCGTTAGGGTTTTTATAGGGTTTTAAATTTTTGAAAAAATTATAACTGTGAGAGTTGTGATTTTGTCTTGATAATAGTGATATTATAGTTTACAGTTATGATTTTTCCAAACTTAATAGTTAGAGTGGATCTATGGTCTAACTTCTCCCTCTATAGGTGTCTTGCTATCTATTTATATATTTTTGTGTATAAGATAAAAAAGGGGTTTACCTAATATTTAGTTTTTGATACATTTTCCACAAAACTATGATTTTGAAAGTTGTGATTTTGAATTGGTAATAGTGATTTTGTTAAGTATAGTCATGATTTTGCAAAAAAAAAAGGTTTACCCTAGACCTCCTACTATCATCGAACAATTAAAATATATGTGAGTTGATTTTTTTTCTTGGGAATGGATTATGGTTTATGTTTGTAGGGGAAATAAGGTTACATTAGACTTATGAGTATTTTGACACTTTTTACAAAACTGTGACTCTGATAGTTGTGGTTTTGCACTAGTAATAGTGATTTTGTTATTGATAGTTACATTTTTGTCTTTCCTCATAAAATAGGTAAAATTCTAACCTTTCTATTTCCTATATCATCAATAGAAGGATCTCAATTTTTATAAAAGAGGTTATAAGGTTCTTTGAGCAAAGTTAAAACTACCTTTTGTCAAAAAATTAAACCATTTATCAATTTAAGTATTTGAACTTAACCCCTTTGCCCATAGAAAGGTTCTTACAGTTGTGTCTTTGTGTTTATAGGATTAATAAGAGGAAGAAAGAAGATAATACAAACATCACAGACCCCATCTCAAGGATTTTTTAAACCTTATCACAAACTTTCAAGTCTTAAACTCATGATTTTGTCTAGGTAGTTGTAATTTTGTTAGTTGTAGTCATGACTTTATAGTTGTAGTCATGACTTTATAATTGTAGAACTGACAGGGTAGTTTAGGATTATCTAGCTAACATTAGGTTTAATTTTTACTAGTATTAGTTTCTAATAGTATCTTATTTATTCTAGTTATCATCATAAATTCATGTCATAATATTTGACTTATTTTCTATTTTTTAATTATTTGAAAACATTTTATGCTCTATAATTAATCTGATAATATAGTTACCTTAGTAACACTTAGGTATATATTTTTATAATTCTACTATTTACAACACTATAGATTGTATTTTCCTGATAGTTATTATTTTGTCAGACTAAGTAGCTATTTTATTTGGTAGTCATAGTTTTTTTCAGATAACCATAGTGATTTTATTAGCCCTCTACAAAGTCACGACTTGTAACTTATGATTTTGTTGGCTAAGTTCTAATTTTTTGCATTTTGGTTATGGTTTTACTCTGTGTATTTTTAGTTTTTCAAGAACTTGAAATTTTTTAAAAATCCAAACCCCTAACCCATTTTTGTGAAGGACCCTTCAAGACCTAGGCACCCCATTTGGATTTCTAACCTTTGTGATTTCAAGGAGGGGTGCCTTATAGTATATTATCATAGTTTTTATCTTTGTCATTATATCATATTAGTTTTTTATTATATAAATTTTTTGTGAGAAATATTTCCTTATATATACTAGTTTGTGTGTGTGTTGACTTGTGAATAATCATTATATTGTGCCCCTTACACGTAGATAATTAATCATATCATTTTTTTCTTGATTGTTATCCCCCATCTAGGATAACACATGATGTGAAATTCATCCCCATGCATGAGCTTAGTATATAGGGGTTGGTGATGTGGATTTCATCACCACAAACTAACCAAACTCCATGTTCTAGCAGAGTCTAAAAATCAAGAGAGTTTTCATTATGCATCTAAGTAAAATTCCCCATAAATGGTTTCATGGAGTGAGGGGTGATCAAGCTCCAAGACATAGGATGGTCAGGCAACATCCTACATAGAATTAGGCCCTAATGTACCTTTGTGTACATAAGGGATGCACCTAGAACCTTTTGTGTATACCTAGATTAGGAGCCTTCAGTTGTAACATGTGTACCACTACAAGAGTCAATATTAGCTCTGAAGTAACCATCAAGTGTGAGTGGGGTTGAGATGGTTTAGGTGATATCATAATGGGTCATCAGCCTATAACCTCACCCATGAATCCATTGGAATGTGTGGGCATCGAATTATACACCCATAATAGTTAACTAATTTAGGATCATACTTGTGTGTGTTGTTTGAGTGTTATGTTAAGACCTATATTATTTATGAGTTGAGTCAGTTGTACCTATATTTTATGTGATACCTTAGATACCTCTAGGATAATGCTCATCATTTTATCATATCATCACCATATCTATTCCTCATATCATTTGTCATTTCCCCTCCACACCCAACATCCATATAGTATCTATTTTAAATACCCCTTTTTGTTTAATTATATATCTCACCCCTTCCATATTCATTTCATATCACCTATAACCACTCTCTTTTGCATCCATATTCATCCTATCATATCATCCATATCCTAAATTTTTCCATCCCTCTTTCACATTTACTATCTACTGTATGCCCTATTTATATTCATCCTATAACACCTTATGGTAATTACCCCTTTCATGTATTTATTTCATAAACTAGATTGCATATACCATCTTATCCCATATCCATTTACATATCTTATCCTTTTGATGAGTTTTAATCATCTATTATACCACCTCATCCTTTCCATATCACATCATATTGTATATAATGAATATCTTATACCTATAAACTTCTACCATCTCCAAATAACTATCTATAGCTACTATCCATCATATCATATTCTATATAGTATTTATACCCTTCACATATTATATTAACATCTAGATACTATCTACTTCACTTCATCCATATCACAACACATTGTCAATATCATCCTCCCTCCCACATCTTCCTTTGGTAACTAGTTTGTCCATATTCATTTATTTAACATCCATTTATGTATAACTCCTCTTGAGTGGTTATCATTATTTTCCAATCCTAAATTCATCACATTATCTTATCCACCTAATACACATCTCTCATCTTCCACCCATCTCATCACCTTTGGATACTAGATTCCATCTTGAAATCAAGTTATAGTGGTCACTCATCTTCTTTAGATTATCATTTATCACTTTCTACATATTCTTGACTAGGTATTATCAATATGCATAGTCTTATAAGACTCTAATCTATTACCCATCACTTATTTTCAGCTTTATCAAGTACCTTTTTCCATCTAGCACCCATCAAATTATCTCTCGACTAGTGACAAGGTATTTGACCCCATCAATATTATTTATCCTTGTTGGATTGGTCTCTTATGAGACTTTGTCTCTTGGTAAATCTTAGTCACCCTATCCTCTTTTAAAGACCATTATATCACTCTCTTTTGACCACGAATAGCTTTTTATCTCTAGACAAAGGTAGTATTTGAGAACTTTCATTAGATTTATCATATGTAATCACATCTCTCTTTAAAAATGGTTATCCACACCCATGCTCAACTCAAGATTGGATAGGTCTCCAACAAATATAATGAACCATTTGGGAATATAGTTTATCCCACTTAGGAATATGATGAAACTCATAGTGATATGCACACACCCAAAGGAGAGGATGAAAGGTTTAACCCTATCCATAATAATGAAGTTCAAAACTTAATTCACCACTATCTATTTGAGAACCATGATCATGTCCTAACTCATGCCATTGAAAAAGGGGGCACACTACCTTCCACATTCGATCATGATCTCTTACATAATCTAGTCCATCCTACATCCTGACCAAACACACCCCATCAAAATATACATGCCAGTCAAATATACCAAGAAGAAGAAGGTGCAAGCCATGGATTTATAGAAGATGAATGACCACTACCCCTTTTTAATAACCATATTGAGGATAATTAGAGACAAGATGTCATACAAGATTGCTTAGACCAATTAACACAATAGATCAACCTTCTACTCCTCAATCAATGTCCACCATCTCCTTGACAAAACATCTTAAATAATAATGATGATAATAAAAATAACACCAATAATATCCATAATGTTGACAATACCAATAACACCAACAACACTCATAGAACCCATAATGTCCATAACACCCATATTCCTTAATGAAGTCAAAATCAAACCACCAATCTTTTTAGGGATGCCACATTTACACAAGAATGGAGATCGATTAAAGAGACCCTTTAAAAAATAGAGCCATGATCACAAGCCCTCAAATATAAGTATGAAGACTTTTTTTCCTCACCTTTGGACATGATTATTTTACAAATACCCTTTCCTTCACACTTTGAAGTACCCAAGTTTGAAATATATCAAGGTAAATGGGATCTTAGAGATCATGTCCAAGAATTTTATGTGGCTTACCATGAGATGGCTTATGAAGATGCTTATTTACTGATATTTTTTCCCAAACTTCTCATCATACCCACTTTATAATGGTTTATGCATTTACCTAAGGGGTCAATAGCTAGATTTGGAGAACTGACATAACAAATTTTCAAGCAATTCTCATTTAATATTAAACATGATATATCCATAATTGACCTCTATAATACCAAGTAATGAAGTGGTGAAATTTTATCATACTTCTTATAAAGATGAAAATTTTGGCAAGCCACTTAAGATGTACAATACTTGAGAAATAATTGTCCAAGATCTTTGTAGACAATCTTAATGTTGAACTCAAGTATCAATTAAAGTTACAGTGTGCCAAGACCTTTGATAAGATAATAGACAAAGGAATGAAAATTGAAAAGGTCCTTGTTGAAAATGGGAAAATTAATTTATATTATTGGAATGATCACACACAAAATCAAGATAATTCTTTTTTAGGTAAATTTAAAGTCTTTAACAAGAACAAAAATATTGTGGGTAATGGGTAACTTATTATAAGTAATAACATGTACAAATAGTTCAAAATAAAGGCCCCACACAAAAACCAAATGTCTCTTCCATCTGAGTATTATGATTCAATCCAAAGCCTTGTATATAAGCTTGGGAGTTCCACTTGAAACAATCTTGGATCAATTAATTGTTGCCAATATGATCACCTTTCCTAAAATTAGACATGTAGATGATCACCAACAAAAACTAGATTGGTATCACAAAGATGAATTTTTTAAATACAAAAAAATTAAAGGGAATGATACATAATGATGTATGCAACTTTAAAACTACATCCAAGATTTAATTTAAAGTGGTGATATTGAAATTGAAGGATAAATTCCCCCAAATCAATTAGCAAATGGGCAAATCAGCATCTACAAGGATCCACTCCATGAGCATGACCAAATAAATTGGAGACCACAAAGAGACCAAGGTCAAGCCTCTTTATATAATCACATAAACTACCACAATGTACCTTACCACTACATTAAAACCATCAAAATCCATAGCCTCCAAGATCCCACTCCATCCTCATCTCCTATCTTAAAAATCAATTGGGTTACTATTGATTACATAGTTACTACTAAATGTAATAAAATAGTAGTTCTTATGACACCACACAAAGACCCATCCACTTCATTAGCTACCTAAAGGGGGAATGATCCTAAAATTTATTCAATATACGTTGATAAATATTATGACATCATTCAGTAACTTGAGAAAATTCCATCTCAGATATCCTTAATGGAGCATCTTAAAACATCTGCTTTATATCAAGAAATATTAAATTAAGTACTAAATGATCTAAAAGTCCCTAATGATTGGAAACTAATTAGTGTCAAGCACTAGTAGCACACTTATACCCTTCACAATAGATCAATTTTGGTGTTTGGGATATGCCTGCCATTGGTCCACACCATAATTACCCCCTATATATTGAAGTATCCATATCCCATCATAGTGTCTCTAGGGTTCTTATAGATGAAGGATAAGTGTTAAATTTATGCAATCTAAAATTTTTGAAGAAATTTGGATATTTAAAAATAGAATTAGGGCCCACCTTGATAATGATTAAAGACTATGATAATAATGAAAGGCCATCAACTGGGACTATTTACCTTCCCATCACTATGGGACCCATAGTGCATCAAACACTAGTCCATGTTATAGATGTGGATTTTCCCTATAACATGCTGCTTGGAAGATCAAAAATTCATGAGATGTAAGATATTACATCCACTTTACATTAGTGCCTAAAATTCCCTCACTTTATAATGGAGGTCACCATCCCTAGAGTCAGAGATCATCTTCACAATTGTCAGGTAGACCAATTATCATCACCATCACCTTATCCTAGAAAAAATAATTCTATCTTAGATCCAATATATACCAAATACATCTCCCCTGACTAGCTTAGATACATATCTAATACACTACTTGATTTAACCCATTTAAACATCAAATCCATAGGCTATGAAGAATATTAATATAAAACTTTTTACATCAGGGATTTACCTCTCTCTCTCTCTCCATGTAATTAAGGATCCCCAGCCATGAGGAAGCCTAATCCCATCAAATACCAATTTGGACCAACAAATTTCTCAAGTGATGGATTCTTATCTTAATAATGCATTGAATAATATGATGATTCATGGATTCTCCTAGATGATGAGGCCCTTATCTCTCCAAAAAATCAATAGCCCCATGTCTAGAAGATGATGGAGAACATGCATTATAAAGGGAAAGGATTGGGAAAGAAAGAACAAGGTAGACTTGAACCCATCATGGTTTTAAAATATCCATAATATTTTTTTCTAGGGTATAGACTATATGATGATGACCTAAATAATATCATTGTGCATACTCTTTTGATCCCTGGGTTATTTCCCCCTAATACAAACATTGAAATAGGTTTTATTTATAGCCTCTTTGATGATCTTGCTCCCACCAACCTCTTCCCTAATACTAACATTTCCACCATAAATATTTCCCTCTACTATCCATCACTTATAGACTAAGATTAAAAATAGGGGCCTTATTTTGACATATTTCACAATGATGAGGCCTTTTCGAAATAAATGGGAGATTGAGATTTCTTGCCATATAGTTACCATAAAAAGGGATTTACTATAAATATTTATCAATCTAAATACTTTGGGGAACGACAATAACCCCATGGTAAAAGTGATGAAAAGCACTTTGAAGAGGAAGATCCTCCTGAAGCACTAGATGAACTTCCACATATCTCAAAAGAATATTTTGACATTGACATAGAAATTCTAGACTACTTTATCTCAGATGTTCCCAAAATATCACTTCCTCCTTATTTTCAAGAAAAATCACCCTCCCTTATTAAGGACATGGTAGAAGTCAACATTGGGATGAATCAATATCCTAAAATAGTTAAAGTAGGGGCATATATCACACTAGGAATGTGAAGTCATCACAGAGATGCTTAAATAATTTATTGACATATTTACATGGAGTTATGCTAGCATGCCTAGGTTAGATCCCTCATTGGTAGTAAACCACTTGGTTATACATCTAAATAAAAAAATAATTAAACACAAATTATGAAAGATGCACCTTGTTATCACTTAGATTTTCACCCTTTGAGGAGATGTTTCATCTCTCCTCATCTAAGTGACATAATTGAAACACCTCTAGGTTGTGGGTAGTCTAAGAATGAGGTGAATCTCTAGATAGGGATAGATCCCTTGATGTACCACTTGTATATCACTATTACACCTATGATTTTGAGGGAAAAGGGAGATAAAACTAAAATTAAACTATCCTAAAAGAGTTGATACACCAAATTAGTGTATGACTTCTAACTAGCTACATGTTACACATGAGAAAAAGGGACTAACTAAACATACGCTTCTCTAAGTTGAATCTTCTCACATCAGTATTTCATTATGAGGTTATGGTAAATGTTTAGGATAGGAGAACTAGACAATAGGTCTAGAATGACACAATTGAATAAGATAACTCACTCAACCTTGACACTTGCTAAAACACTTCACATGACTTGCAAGAAGTTGTAAATAGGTGAGAGAATGAGAAAATAATGCAAAGGAAACCATAGTCATCACTAAGTAAGATCCATCATTAACTAAACACAATATGAACAATCATATAAGAGGTAAAATCATTTTTATTTATTGATCTAATGGTATGAAAATGAGTAGGGATTTACCATACTCAGGTGGAGCATAATTTACAAAGGCCAAAATAGCTAGTTCTTATAAAACATGAGAAAGAGAGGACAAGAGAGAATTACAAAGGTCACAAGAACACTTTTAAATCTAATAAAATGAGTTACATGTAAATTATAAGGTAATTTAAACTGATCATGAAAATTTAGAAGAGGCAAGTGGCACCCCAAGTCATGAAACTCTTAAAATGTGGTGTGAAACTCCTTTTTTTGGATCAAAAAATTGTATTCATGATTTATCCCTATTTGAATGTCCCAAAAATAATTAATGATATGTCTAATGATTGTATCTATATGTAGGGGTTTCATACATGCCTCTTCATGCATTGGTTTCATTCCTAATCACCTATAATCTTATAAGATTGAGCCATCACTGCCTTTAGTCAAACAAACTCCCTTTTTAGTCATGCCTCACACTTGGATTCCAAAAAGGCATCAATTTTATATTAAAATTGATACAATAGAGTGGATGAAACTTGGAAATACCTTAATTTTACTTAGATTCATTAGTCACACCTTAAAAATCCATCCACTTGAACTTCTCACACTTCTCACCATCATGTTCACTATGCCAGTTTTGATTGGCTAAGATGAGAGCTCTAGTAGGCACACTTAAGAATTTTTATTAAGCATTAAGTGAAAATGGGGAGTTATATTAAGTCTCTATATTCCTCCCAAAGTTTATTTCATCTCTTGAAACCTTATAGAACCTACACAATGCATGAAATAATAAAAAATACCCTATTTTGTACTCCATCTATATTTTTTTTTATAGCTAATCATAATTATAGGTATCCTGACTAAGTCTTCTAAAACCTCCAATCACTTTCATGGTAAAACTAGGCCATTCAAGTATCTTTCCATCCTTATTTTCCCAATCAGGTCATTATTCAAGGTTTGGTAGGGTTTAAGCCTCATTTTGCTCTTAAGCTTTGTTCATGAAGTCCTGACATTGGAACTTATAAAAAATTAAAAAAATGAAAATTTAAAAATCCTTTTCAACACCTCAAAACTTATTATATCCCCATGCACATCCTTCAAGGATATATAAGCACTTCTACTTGGCCTATTGAGCTTATTCTCCATTTACATAGACCTGAGTTATCCTAAAGTCCAAAAATTAATTTTTCATGGCCTACCCTACTTCCCAATATATATGAAACCTATATTATGATCCCAAAAAATATTTCCAATTATTTTTAAATTTCACTTAGATCTAGAAGTGAAAGTGACCTCTTATTTGGATTCTAGCCATAACTATGCCTCATAAGCCTATCTACACTTTTGATGGTTTAGACCTCCCTGTAAGTATTATCCCCTCTATTAGATGTTTATTATGTTTTATTATGTGTGAATAAAATATAAAAACCTATTATAAATTTTCAATAAAATTTTGGTCCATCTTTTTCTCTCCTTTTCTCAAGACTACAGAGTTTACACATAAGGGGAGTGCCCTCTATCTGAGATAAAATAGAGGGAACTCCCCTATTTTATTAGATAATGTTGAATATTTTAAGGGATTATAAAATATATGGAAACATCCTAAACAAAATTAATCCCTCTATTATTTCATTTTACCCTTCAAACTCTTCAAAACCCAAAACAGACTCCTAAAAGGCAGACTGTGTGCACGGTTTAGGGTACAGATTATGTGATGCATCTTTAGAGCCCCTTTCTTTGTTATATGTTTATAATGAAATTTATATGAGACTAATTTGATAATTATGGATGTGTTCTAATTTTATCTCATCACTCCAATATTCCTTGTACTTTTCCATACATCTTGCTTAGTCAAGACTAAGTGTATTTCTAACTATGTCTCTATTTTAGAAGGACACCTATGGATGACCTTATATGGTTTAGACTTTAGAAACATTGCATAAGTATCTATAACACATTAAAAGATAAATTATTAGTGTTTTGACCTATTTATTATATATTTTGGATATATCCACCTCAATAAACCCATACTTCTTCCCTCTACCCTTTCACTGTCAAACATAGTTGACTGTGTTGGGCTCTGTAGGTGTAAATGAGGCTTAAAACATAGTATTCTAACTTCCTTGAATTATCATTAGATAATACATGCTATTTTATATGCATTTCAGCTAATGAGATAATTTAATCATGAATATAGACTCCATTTTAAACCTTGGGTGGTAGAGTCACCTTGCATCCCTAAATCCTGTACATGTACATTTTGTAATGAAAATGAGGTTTGTAGGTAGTGCTATAGTCAAACTTAGTATATATTTCTCTTTTGATGATGTTTAGATCATCAATATTCTTTTAAAAAATTTATAACCATTAAAATTTTAAATTATGGCCCAATACTACCAATTTGGGTGAAAAAAGTCTCTTTGGGATTCAAACCTGTAGGTGATCATTGTCTGAATTCAGAGCATGAAAATGTAACTTTGTTTTTCAACAGTTATCTTCCTTAAGTCATCAGCCCTCCAAAATTTGAATAGTTATTGGAATATATGGATACTAAAATATTTTATCATCAATATGCATCAAATCCTTTGATAAACCTATTATAATATATCAATGAAATGTTAGGGTGCTCTATTTTGTGTTTTTAGGGATTTGATCCCTAAACCTACAGTCATTATCCTTGGAAATGTTTCGCATAGTTTTCTTACCACCTTAGCACCTCACAAGTTTTTTATGATGTATTCAACATTTTATTATCCTAATAGGAGTTCCAACTCATGTTTCAACACTCTTCATATAATCACTCTCAGTCCTCTATCAAGCCACCTATAGGTGGTTATTCCACTATACAGGTAATATATGTGCAATTATAGGTAGTGAGCAAGACATATGTTTTTTTGAATCACTATATAGATTAACTAATGTGTATAAATGTTATTTTATCACTAAAAATTAATAAAAACCCTATCAAATCTCCCCATTCCACCATGACATCATCTTAAGAGGCTCTTGTAGATGCACTTGAGTTATGTGTATGTTGTGTGTGTGATTGAGGTACTAATATAATATCTTCTTGAGCCAAGTAAAAGAATTATAATTGATTATTATTAATATTATGGTGTGTTAAAAATTTTAATACCTCCATCAAAACTCAATGGATGTGTCTGAAAGCCTTACATAGTTCATCTAACTAACTGTATATGGTAGTAATATAGCAAACTAACTGTTTGATAGTTATGATTGAAAAATCATGAAATGTTTCTTTAAAGATGAGATTAAAAGGATAAATTAATCAATATAAAATTGATAACATTTAAATTAATCTATAATAATCCTCTATAACCATGATCAAATCATGAATATCCTGCAAATAGTGGAAACCTGCCTGCAATGTAGAATGGTACCTTCTCTTGCAACATGAGATGATTTGCATATAAAAACACATTTAAACACTAAAATAATAATGGGGATAATTTTATGATGGATTTAAACCATTTGGAAATAAAATAAACAAGTGAATTATATAGACTTGTCCAAACCAAGGTAAAACCTATAAGGTACATATATTTGTAATCAAATTGGATAGGTCAACTTCTTAGGAATGGTTAATAAAGTAAAGGTAAAATTTACCATATATAAAAACATAAAATATAATATGATTGAGTTTAGAAGACACACCTAGGAGCATTTTTCTTGAAATTTTCCTTACTGACCGTACCAAGTACAAACTTACTGACTAGTTTTGTGTGCATGGAAGTGTGAAGAAGGACCAAAATAATTTTAACTCAATTTTGACACTTAAAGAATAATTAAAGCATGTAAATGGATTTTAGGAAACTAAATATTCATATCATGACCTTATCCCATGTGTCACACTCCCTTATGGGTCGTACAAGTGCCAAACTCTTACCTTTTTAAGGCCCTTTCTTCTAAAAACCTACCACTTTTCAGTTATAAATAGTTAATTAAGGCATAATAGGACACATGAAATGTTACATCAACTTTTTTACACTTTCACACTTCCCAAATAGGTCGTACAACTCATTAAATACTCTATTTTGACCCCCAAAATGACTCAAAAAGATAAAGATTAAAATGACTAATGACTAAGGCTAATATGATATGAAATGACATATAAAATACCTTATGAAATAATACTAAGACCCATATAAACATCTAAAGATAAAATTTTCCCTATAGGGGTCTCAATTTGACACACAATGTCAAATTTGGTCATCAAATTGGTGACTCATGGGGCTAGTTATGCCTTCTATACTAAAGATCAGTAAACTTATCAGTCCATTGGGCTTAGGAAGTCATCTGAAGTTTGATACATAATAAGAGAACTTTTACCATTGACAATAAGCTTTGATGAAGATAAGACCACTTGACTACCTTAACCACACAAAATAAAAGACACACACAAAGCAAAGAAAACACACTAACAAGACACACACGTGTGCTCAAAGCACTTAGAGAAATCAAAAAAATAAAATACTATGCACAACTAAAAACTAAGCACACCTCCTTTTTAAGATCAAAATGAAAGTTTATTGATCCTTCTTCATGAGATGAGTCATAGTGCCAAACATGTTACTTTTTGAATTAGATGCTTGGTAGTTCAGACCTATTCCTTGGCACTTCATTTGATCTAATCTCAAGTAGATCATCCTTAAATAGGTCTCTAATGTAAAATAATTCCTCTTGAATTTTTAAACATACCCCATACTTCTACCCACTCTTCATCTCATGATCAACATGTATCTTTTTGGTAGGCATAGTTTCAAGAGGAGTGGTTTCTTATTCCTTAGAGGATTGAGGCCAATAAAGTCTTGTTCCATCCTTCAAAATCTGATGTGTTTCTCCAAATCGGTTGAGAGGATGATAACCCATTTTTATTATTTCAAAAATATCATCATGAGATGAATATGCCTCTTGAAATGACATATTTGAAAAAAATTCTTACTCTTTGCATACTCACCTGAGTGTCAAGTCTACCTTCTCCAAATTTTAATAGATCATAGCCTCATTCAAGAGGAGTATAATCTATTCCAATGACTATAAAAAAGTCATACAAAGGCTTATTAAGAACTTATTCTTTCCCATCCATGATATCTTTGATAGTGATGGAAGAACCAATGGTGATTTCTTCTTCTTTGGCAAAAGGAAAACATTCTTCCATATTAATCCTTTTAGAAGTTTCAACACAATAAATCACCTCTTATTCATCATTTAGAACCTCTTAAGCGATATCAATTTTAATCTCAAATTTCATAACATGACTTTGGTTCTCAAGGACTACAAGATCCTCTATTTTTTTCTCCTTCTTGGTGATGTCAATGCTAGCCATTTTGTAATTAGGTGATCTAGTATAATGAGGCTACCAAGGAGATATGTCTTCTTCAAGCAATAGTTTTGATTCTAATCAACCAAATTCTCCTCTTTATGTTCCCACACCATAGGTCCCTCAAGGCAAAGGGTGATAGGGTGTGTACAAAATGAACTATTTGGTGGAGGTGGAACATAGAACTCAACATTAGATTGAGAATAAATTATAAAAAATTCTTTTGGGAGTTTTTGAGGAAGGGGAAGTAGACCTTGGGCTAAAATAGATTGATTTTATTCCTTCCATTTGATAATCACTTCATTGAAATCTGATTCATCTTGAGCACTCTCTTGAGGGATGTTAGATAGGGTGTGTTTAAGCATAGGATATTCTTTTGGCTTTAAACCTTCCATCACACCTTGACTCAACAATTTTGTTATTGACTCTAACTCTTTAATTTGATTGGTTAGGTTGTCTTGGAAAAGTCTCTCTTGAATTTTATAGGCATCATCATGAGGATAAGGAGTATAATAGGGCTAACATGTAAGACAAGGAGTCTCTTGAGGAAGGGTGGGAGGGTCTTGCATAAGATCAAGCTCTTTCTCAACTTCAATCTTTTTATCAAGGATTTTATCCTCTTTCTTTCCCCATGATTCCATTACCTTATTCCATATTAGGATATTGGGATTAGGATTCTCTTCTTGAGGTAGTGATGAAATTTGAGAAGTGGATGAAATATTCAAGAAACTTGGAATCTCCTTGGTCTTGGATTCTCCACCTTGTCTCTAAATTGGGATTTCATATCTAGAAGTCTCTTCTTGAGGTTGAGATGTAATGGGAGAGGTAAATAAGGGCTTAAATTTTACTTCCTTTATTGATGATATGGAATTTTTCATTTGCTTATTGGCTAGCTCAATCTACCTATCAAGATTTACTTCAAAAATGAGGTTTGTCTTTCTAACTCTCTCTTTCAAATGACTGGGAAAAAGATGAATTTAACAAGCTTGATTGGGTTCATAAGTAGGGGTCAAGTAGGACTAATAGTAGTCTTGGTAAGGTGGATGTGAGGGATGATAGACTTGGTAAGGTTACTCTTCATGAATTATTAGCCTATCTTCTAAATATGAAACTAAGCCACTGACATCTAGCATCTCACTTATAATCCTTTACCAATTTTATCTCTCAATAGGTGCCCACTCTCTCTTAACCAACTCTAATGCATCTCTCACCTTATGAATGAGATGACTAGGAACATCTTGACCATGTCCCTTTTATTTGTTAAGATCTAACATGTACTTATCATAACCCAAGAGATTTTTCTTGAAGGTTGAAATGGACTAAATTGAGAAGTGACTAAATTGACTAGGAGAAGCAAGATATTGAGGAGGCTGATTGTAGGTCTGATAAAAATGATAACAAGGATGGTAACAATCACATTGAAGATGATAAGGATCATGACAAGGCTGGTAAGGATCATAAAAAGGTTGATGGGTAATTCCATAAGATTAAAATACCTCACCAACTTGTGTAAAACAATATTTAGCACCAAAATTAGCAATGAAACTTCTTTGGGAAGCAATAACATAATGAAACATTACCAACAATCTTCAAAAGAAAAACCTAGGCTGCTTGACCAGATGATGTAACTTTAAATATTGTTATGTACCTAGGGATATGATATATTAATGTATATGGGTTGATGGAGATGCTGACATGTGGCACACATCCCCTTAGTTAGTTATATAGGTACAATATATTAGGATAATGGAGTAACTTGTAGAATTAGTACATTGGTTAATGGTTGGCCTAGATTGGGATTAGGAGGTTACCCATCCATGAGTTAGATAGATGTTTATATATAGGAGATGATTATCATGGTAAAGATATGAAGTAAGCATTGAGTCTTCTGTTATAAGAGGATATCGGAGGTTGTCCCCTCAAAGAGACATTGTGGATTTATTCCTTCCTAAACAGAGTATTATATGGTGTTTCCCTACCTTAAGGGTATTTCTTCATATATTGAATATCAAGATCATATCAAGTGGTATCAGAGCTTCAATTTGGGCAATTTGTGTGGAGCAAAACCCTAGTTTTTTGAATCATCAATAACTTTTTGATTGGTTGTGAATTTTTCCTCAATTTTTTATACTGTATATGGATAATATTTCAAATAAATCATAGTAAAAAAATCGATATTTTTTTAATTCAGTTTTGAGGGAGTTATTACTATTTTAGGTTTTATAATAATTAGCTATATCATCCAAAATATATGGAATTTGTATTCTAAATTTTTACTGGAGATGTAAGAATATATAATAGAATCATAGTCAAAATTTCAGAATTTTAGGAGTTGTTTTGAGTGATTTGTTTTGATTTTATGGTTTTTTGTATATTCAATCTACAGGTCGAAATTTGTGACATTGTTTCACAAAATTTTGACTGAGGTTCCAATATCATAAGAGGAAGCTACAGTAAAAATTTGGGACTTTTTGGATCAGTTTTGTATGAGTTATTGATATTTTAGGGTTTCATGAACCTAAATTTTTTTGTGGATCATGGAGTTGCAAAAAATTTCAGGGGAAGATGATATTGATGCTAGAGAATGGTGGCTCCTTTTGGAGAATAATTTTTTAAAAAAATTGGGCAAAGATGATTACTTCCTTTTTTGTCTGGGCCCTGCACTACATTGGTTTGATCAGTTGAGCTATACAAAAAGGTTTTCTTCATGGAAAGAAATGGAACAAATCTTTTTAGATCATTGGGCTATAAAACAAGAAGCAAAAAAAGAAGAAGCAATAGAAGAAGAAGAAGAAGAAAAATAAGAAGAAGAAGAAGAAGAAGAAGAAGAAGAAGCAATAGAAGAAGAATTAGATGAAGAAGAAGAAGAAGAAGAATTGGATGATAAGGGTTCAAATAATTTGGCTCCAAAGAAATCTGAGTCAATTTTTCAATTTTATGGATGCATTCAAAATAAAAGGGTTGTTGTGTCCATAAACCCTACTAATAAGTATAACTTCATCAACATGAATGTGTCCAAGCATCTACATGTTCAAGCAAAGGATATCAAAGAGGTTCAAGTAGATGGTAAGAATATTTCAATGTTTGAAGATCTAAAGCTCATTATGGAAAAATATGTTTTGCATTCAGATTTTTATGCTTTGGATATGGATGATGTGGATATAGTTCTAGGATATCCATGGTTAGAGACTTTGGGAAAAATGAATATTAATGTTCATAAAAAGTTCATGAAGTTTTGGTATAAGAAAAAGAAGATCACTTTACAAGATATCATAGTGAAAAAGGCACCAATAACAATCCAGGTAGATCATGAGGATGAGATTGAAACAGGTGATGAAGATCATGATGAAGATTTAGATGATATAGATAAAGACACACTAAAAATGAACACTTCATCTACTCAAGAGACAAAGAAGGAAAAGGTGGAAGAGGTAGAAGCAAAGTTGGATAAGGTCAAAGTATTGGAAAAGGTTGAGGTATATAGACACCCACATCATCATGAGAGGAAACAATCATGGAACCAGGTGAGGAAGTGTCATAACAACAATAATTTTGTCTATACAAGAAATAAAATTTCCAATCATTATGGATATGCATGGAATCTAAAGAAAAAATACTATGGCACATGGAATGAATGGGGAAATCACTATGACTATGTATGGAAGAATACCTATTTCGGTCATGGTTGGAATCAGAGTAGCACAGCAGAATATGGTACATGGAATAAAAAGAGGAATAATTATGCTTGGACACCAAAGTAGTATAATTATGATCATGAATGAAATCAAAGGAGCATAATGAAATTTGGAAACAAGCTTGGAGAGTTATCACCTATTAATGTATATGGGTTGATGAAGATGTCGACATGTGGCACACATCCCCTTATTTAGTTATATAGGTAAATTATATTAGGATAATGGAGTAACTTGTGGAATTAGTATATTGGGTACTGGTCAGCCTACATTGGGATTAGGAGGTTACCCATCCATGGGTTAGATAGATGTCTATATATAGGAGATGATTATCATGGTAAATATATCAAGTAAGCATTGAGTCATATTTTATAAGAAGATATTGGAGGTTGTCCCCTCAAAGAGACATTGTGGAGTTATTCCTTCCTCAAGGAGTATTATATGGTGTTTCCCTACCTTAAGAGTATTTTTTCATATATTGAATATCAAGATCATATCAAAGATGCCATTTATGCTTGGATAGATGCTTCCAAAGGTTTATTTGTTGAAAGGCAACATCAAAAATATTTCAAATTTTTGGATAATGATTCCCACTGGGCATGCCAAAAATTGTTGTCACTTAGATTTTCACCCTTTGAGGAGATGTCTTATCTCTCCTCATACAAGTGGCATAATTGAAAGACCTTTAGGCTATGGGTAGCCTTAAAATGAGGTGAATCTATAGATATGGATATCTCCTTTGATGTACCACTTGTAGATCACTAATACACCTATGTTTACAAGGGAAAAGGGAGATAAAACTAAAATTAAACTATCCTAAAGAAGGTGATACACCAAATTTGTTGATGACTTCTAACCAGTTGCATGTTACACATGAGAACAAGGGACTAACTAAACATACACTTCTCTAATTTGAATCTTCTCACATCAGTATTTCATTATAAAGTTATGGTAAATGTTTAAGCTAGGAAAACTAGACAAGAGGTCTAGAATGACACTATTGAATAGGCTAACTCATTCAACTTTGACACTTCTTAGAACACTTCACATGACCTACAAGAAAAATTTGCAAATAGGTGAGAGAATGAGAATAAAATGTTAAGGAAACCATAGTCATCAATAAGCAAGATCCATAATTCAAGTAAACACACTATGAATAGTCATATAATAGGTAAAATTCATTGTCTTTATTTATCTAATGTATGAAGATGATCAGGGCTTCACCATACTCAGGTGGAACAAAATTTACAAAGGCCAAAATGGCTAGTTATTTTAGAACTTGAGAGAGAGAGGAGAATAGAAAATTCCAAAGGTTAGAAGGAAAATTTTCAATCTAATAAAATTAGTTACATTTGCATTAGAAGGTAAATTTAAAGTAATCATGCAAATTCAAAAGAGGAAAATGGCACCCCAAGTAATGAAACTCTTGAAATGTGGGATGAAACTCCTTTTGCTATCTTAGAAAACTAACTTCATGATTTATCCCTATTTGAACATCCTAAAACTAAATATGGATAGGTATAATTATTGGACTAATAGGGAAGGGTTACATACATTCCTCTCCATGCATTTTTTGAATTCCTAATCACCTAGAATCTTCTAAAAGTGAGCCATCACTGCCTATAGTCAAAGAAACTCCTTTTTCATTCACCCCTCACACTTGGCTTCCAAAAAGGAATAAATTTTCCATGAAAATTCATATAAGAGAGTGGATGAAACTTATCAAGACCTTTCATGGCCTTAGAGTCATCAATAACATCTTAAAAATCCATCCACTTGAAGTTCTCACACTTCTCACCATCATGTTCACTATGCTAGTTTTGATTGGTTATGATGAGAGCTTTGGTAGGCACACTTATGAGTATTTATGAATCAAGAAATGAATATGGGGAGTTATATTAAGTCTTTATCTTCCTCTCAAAGTTGATTTCATCTCTTTAAACCTCCTAGAACCTACATAATTCATGAAATAATAAAAAATACCTTATTTTTGTTAAGCACAGAATATACTGAGAGGGGGGGTGAATCAGTATATCATATATCTTAGAAAACTTTCCCTTAACCAAATTCCACTTAATAAAACATTAAAGATATGAAATAAATACCACACAAGATAGAGAGAGAGACACCAAATATAACGTGGAAACCCAATGTGGGAAAAACCACAGAGAACAATCTCAAGTATATGAATGAGCACCAACCCAAACAATATTTGCAAGCACCAACTTTCAGGAGCACTAACCCCTTTACTGAGCACCAACCCAACAACTATTCCTGAGCACCAACCCATAGGAGCACCAACCCCTTTGTCGAGCACCAACCCATCAACAATTCGTGAGGACCAATCCACAAGATCACCAACCCCTTTGTCGAGCACCAACCCACAGGAGCACTAACCCCTTTGTGTATACCACACACCTATCTCTCAATGTTGTTATCTCAACAAATGATAGTTCATTACAACATCTCTTTTCTCTCTCTCACCTTTGCTCTTCTAAGCTAGATATAACAAATACAAATCATATTCATCTCTCACAATTGCTCTTCTAAGATATATATTACAATATCAAATCAACCTCTTTCACTCATATTAAAAATGGCTACTCAAGCTTTTATTTATAGCTTTCCAAATGACATTTGCCCTTCCCCCTTTGTGACCCTTCAATCCTCATGGAAAATGGTGCCAAACTTGTATGACCCTTCATATCCTTGCCTTTGAAAAGTCACGTGGTGGCCCTTCATGAGAAAAAATGTCCTTCCCTCTTTTTTCCTTATCTTGGTGACTTTTTGTATTCCTCAAAGTGTCCCTTCATGAGAAATTTTTCCCTTCCTCTTTTATCTTCACTTGGTGAGTCTTGGAATTCCCCAAGATGACTCTTCATGGGAAAATGTGTCCCATCCTTATTTTGTATTTACCCCATGGCTCTTTGACTTATCCATGGGCCCTTATTTTGTCTCATATGCAACCAAAAATATATTTGTTAATATTGAATAAATAATAACTCACATTAGCCAAGATATATCTATTACAAACAACATTAAATGCAATGGGGCCTTTATCACCAATAATGCTAGACCTTTGACATCAATGACAATATTTCCAACAATTTTTTACTCCATCCATAAAATTTTTTACATATAATCCTAATGGTATGGATATTTATTGAGCCTTATAAAAAATAAAATCACTTTCATGTTGAAACTAGACCATTAGATTAGCTTTTCATCCTTGTTTTCCCAATCGGGTAATTATTCAAGGTTTGGTAGGGTTTTAGTCTCATTCTACTCTTAAGCTTCATTCATGAATCCATGATGTTGGAACTAAAAACAAATTCCAAAAATTTAAATTTTAATACCCTTCCATCCAAACTTCTTATATCCCCATGCACAACCTTCAAGGAGATGTAAGCACTTTAACTTGGCCTATCGAGCTTGTTCTCCATTTACATAGACTTGAGTTGTCCTAAAGTCCAAAAATGAATTTTACATGGCCTACCCTACATCCCAATAGATTTTAAACCTATATTATTATACCATAAATTTTTTCCAATAATTTTTAAATCTCACTTAGATCTAGAAGTGAAAGTGACCTCTTATTTGGATTCTAACCATAACCATGCCTCATAAGCCTATCTATACATTTTATGGTTTAGACTTCCCTATAAGGATTATCCTCTTTGTGAGATGTTTATTATGTTATATTAGGTGTTACTAAACTATAAAAAAATCCTAAAAATGTTTAATCAACCTTTGGTCCATCCTTTTCTCTCCTTTTTTCAAGACTGCAGGGTTTACAAATAAGGGGAGTGCCCTCTATCTAAGACAAAATAGAGGGCATTCCCCTATTTTCTCAAATAATGTTGAATATTTTAGGGGATTATAAAATTTATGGATACCTCCTACATATAATTTCATCCCTTTATTAGGTCATTTTACCCTTGAACCTCTCCAAAACCCAAAACAGACTCCTAGAAGGCAGACTATGTGCAGGGTTTGGGGTATGGACTATATGGTGCATCATTAGAGCCCCCTTTTTTGTTATATGTTTATAATAAAAGTTACATGAGAATAATTTTATCATGATGGATGTGTTATAATTTTATCTCATCACTCCAATATTCCATGTACCTTTTCATACATCTTACCTAGTCAAGACTGAGTGTATTTATTATTGTGTCTCTATTTTGGAGGGACACTTGTAGATGACCTTATAAGGTTTAGAATTTTAAAAAATTGAATAAGTCTCTCTGACACCTTCCAAGATAAATTATTATTATTGTTTTGAACTATTCATTATATATTTGGGTTATATCTACCTCAATAAACTCACTCTTCTACCCTTTACCCTTTCACAATGAAACACAGTCAGCTATGTTGGACCTTGTAGGCGTAAATGAGGCTTAAAACATAGTATTCTAACCTATTTGAATGATCCTTAGATTATACATGTCATGTAATATTCCTTTTACCTAATGATATATTTTAAGCATGAAGATAAACTCCATTTACAACCTTGGGTGGTAGAGTCACCTTGCATCTCCAAATCCTATACGTGTACATTTTGTGATGAAAAGGAGGTTTATAGGTAGTGTTATAGTAAAAATAAATATATATTTCTCTCTTGATTATCTTTAGATCATAAATATTATTTTCTACCATTTTTAATGATTCAAATGTGAAAGTATGGCCTAATACTACCAATTTGGGTGAAAAATGTCTCTTTGGGATTCAAACTTGTAGGTGATCATTATTTGAATTCAGAGCATGAAAATTTAACTTTATGATTTTCAAAAAATATCTCCCTTAAGTCATCTACCCCTCAATCTTTGAATATTTATTATCCTATATGAATACTGCAATACTTGATCATCAAGATGCATCGAAGCCTTTGATAAACCTATTATAAGATGTCATTGAAATGTCAGGGTGCACTATTATATGTTTTTAGGGATTTGATCCCTAAACCTATAATCATTATCCTTTGAAAGGTTTCTCATAGTTTTATTACCAACCTAAAACCTCACAAGTTAATATCCCAAGAAGAGTTCCAACTCATATTTCAACAATCTTCATATAAGCACTCTCAGTCTTCTATTACTCCACATGTAGGTGGTCATTCCACTATGCAAGCAGTATATGTGGAATTGTAGGAAATGAGCAAGACATATGTGTTTGTGACTCACTCTAGACCTTAAATAAGGTTTATAAATGTTTTTTTATCATTCAAAAGGATTGAAAAACCTATCAAATCTCCCCAGTCCACCATGATATCATCTTAAGAGGCTCTTGTAGATGCACTTGAGTTATACACAAGATGTGTGCGTGATTGAGGTACTAGCATAGTCTCTTATTAAACCAAGTGAAATACTTATACTTGATTTTTCCTAATATGAGGGTGTGTTCAAAATTTTAATACCTCCATCACAACTCCATGGATGTGTCTAAAAGCCTTGCATAATTCATCCAACTAACTGTATATGGTAGTCATATAGAAAACTAATTGTATGATAGTTATGACTAAAAACTCATGAAATTTAACTTTATAAATGAGATTTAAAGGATAAAAAAATCAAGATAACATTTATAACATTGAAATTAAGCTATCACAACCCTCTAGAACCATGATCAAAGCATGAATATCTTACAAATAGTGGAAACTTGTCTGTAATGTAGAATGGTACCTTCTCTTGTAACATGAGATGATTTGCATATCAAAAAAAATTGAAACACTAAAAAAAGCATGGGAATAATTTGAGGAGGGAGTCAACATCATCTAGAAACAACATTATAAAGTGAATTATATGGACTTGTCCAAAGTAAGGCAAAACCTATAGGGTGCACAAATTAGCAAGAAAATTGGATATATCAACTTTTTAGGAATGGTTCATAAAGTAAAGGTCACCATTCCTATACAAACAAAAGTTAAATGGAATTTTATTTATTTTAGAAGAAACCTTAGGAGCATTTTTCCTAAAACCTCCCCTGTTGGCCATACCAAGTACAAACCTATTGACTAGTTATGTGTGCATGGAAGGGTGAAGGAGTAGAATGGTTTTAACTCAATTTTAAAAACTTTAGAGTAATTTTAAAATTTCATACGTATCTCTAACACATTCACACTCCCTTATGGGTTGTAAAAGTGCCAAACTCTTCCCTATTTTAAGAAAACTACCCTTTCTTCTGAAGAACTTACCACTTTTAAGTTATGAACAAAGGGAACTCCCCTATTTTCTTAGATAATGTTAAATATTTTAAGATATTATAAAATTTATGGAGACTTCCTACATATAAATTCATCCATTTATTAGGTCATTTTACCCTTCAACCTCTCCAAAACCCAAAATAGACTCCTAGAAGGTAGACTATGTGTAGGGTTTGGGGTATAGACTATATGGTGCATCATTAGAGCCCATTTTTTGTTTTATGTTTATCATTAAAGTTTCATGAGACTAATTTTATCATTATGGATGTGTTATCATTTTATCTCATCACTCCAATCTTCCATATACCTTTCCATACATCTTGCCTAGTTAAGAATAAGTGTATGTTTTATTGTGTCTCTATTTTAGAGGGACACTTGTAGATGACCTTATAAGGTTTAGAATTTCAAAACCTTGCATAAGTCTCTCTAACAACTTCCAATATAAATTATTAGGGAGAGTAATTTTAACATTGATATCTTATGAGCTAAACTATACTCAAATAAACAAGGCATGTTTAGCCATGTTTTTTGCCTCATAGAAGCTCTAGCACTACATGTTAAACAATTAGGTAAAACTCATTGCCAAAGTTGATTCCCTAAATTATCTATTATCTAAATCATCTCTTATGGGTAAAATGGTTATGTGGATCATGTTGTTTATCAAATTTCATATTGAGTATGTCAATCAAAAGGCTATAAAAGAACAAGTTATCACAAATAAATGGGCTAAAGCACCACTTGAAACAACTGAGCCACTAACAATTAACTTCCCAAATGAATCTATCATGAGTACCTCTTAATCAAGTAGGTGAAAACTATATTTTGATGGCTCATTCACCATTCATGGGTTAGGGGCAGGCATCCTCCTCATCACCCCACAAGGTGATATTATTTTAAAATCCTTTTCATTAACCTTCCCATGCACTAATAACATTTTAGAATATGAAGCCTTGATAGTCAGTCTTCACTTAGATATTTAGTGGAACATCTAGCACTTGCAAGTATTTAGTGACTCACAGTTAATAATTAAATAGGCCAATAATGAATTCCAAACAAAGGATGAAATTTTATTTCCTTATAAACAGTTGGTGGATCAGTTAAAATCAAATTTTCAATCCATAACATTTGAACAATTTCTATGAGAAAGCAACAAAGCATCTGATCCCATGGCTACCATTAGTTCCCTTATTGATCTCCCTAAAGATGTTTTGGAAGGGAAATTTTTAATCAAGCATCTAATTATTCTAACATATCAATCTATCACTCCTTTTTAAATTTGTGCAATTAATGATCCCTATCTCCCATGGTACCATGACACCTACAAGTACCTCCATGATAACATCTTCCCTCCTAATCTCAATCACCACCAATGTAAATCCTTTATTCATTTTACCTCTTGATACACCATCCTTGATATCATGCTTTATAATAAAGGCTATCATGTAACCCTGTTAAGGTGTCTGACATCAAAAGAGGCCTCTCAAGTAATCAAAAATCTTCATGATGGTATATGTGGTGGGCATATTAATGGAATGGACCTAGCCAAGAAACTCCTTTGAACTAGATATTATTAGCCAACTATGGAACAAGATTCATGTCAATATATGCATAAATATGTGGCTTGTCATAAATATGGAACCTCATTCATGCTCTTACATAGGAATTACAACTTATCGTGAGTCCATGACTATTTTCCATATGGGGTATTAATTTAATTAGAAAGATTAATCTGGCTTCATTAGATGGCCACAAGTTCATTATCACAACAATGGAGTATTTTACCAAATGGGTAGAGGCAATGCCACTCACTTATACAATAGGCCTCCAAATATCCAAATTTATCCTTAATCAAATCATTTTTTGCTTTTGCATAGCCAAAACTATCATCTCAAATGATGAAAAATCATTTAATAATTAAGAAGTTGACACCTTGTGTCAAAAACATCACATCACACAACACTTTTCCTCTCCCTATTATCCTTAGGGCAATGGAAAAGCAGAAGCTACCAACAAGACTCTTATCAAAATGTTAGAGGTACAATCATTGTAGGGGGTGAATTAGTAAGCCCAAATAATCCAACTTTAGTTCCTATCTTTATAAACACTTAACCAATTATCACAAGCATTCATGAAGCATATACATCATTCATAGCAATAAGTAAGAGAGATAATGTAATATCAATCATATAACACATGGCATACGTAGGAAACCCTCTTAGGGAATAAAACCCACTAGAAACTATAATTGGAATACTATCCTATACTAACAAGATCTAATTTAGACCATATACAAATGATCAAGGAACTATAATTCATATTTAGTGAGACTCTAATCCCATAAGTTGATACCATACCTATCTAACTAAGCTATAATAATAACTAGACCTTTTAGAAAGATTCACCTTAAAAGGAAGATATAAAAAAATTAGATGTTGAGATACCACAACAACACCTATGAACAAATCCACCTCTAAACTGATGTCAATAACCCCTGATGATGGACCTTTATTTATCACACTTTACCTTCACTCACACTCAAACAACAAGCTCTACCAATAAAGTTATGACCAACATGTCATAAAAATAGTCCTCAATATATTTTTCTATTTAACTCATCCTCAAGGCACTATAACCATCCTTCATTCTACAAAAAAACACACAATCCTCTCTCTAATCACTCCTTAGTCTCTCTTCCACACATCTAGAACCCAACAACTTTGGTTCTACTATTTATAGAGAAATCCTGATCAACACCATATTGGTCGGCCATTAGGTATGTATTAACCCTTAAGAAATATATCATACAAATATAAGGCTCAAAATAATCTACATTGGTTTACCATAGCACCTACAGGTCACCCTTAAGTAGCTACACCTTTTAAGAAGGTACTCATAGCTCTTATAGGTCTCATTGCAATGTATTCACCTATTAGGCTCACCCTTGAGAAAAACATGAACATAAGACCATTTAAAATTACATAGGTCCACTCCTTATATTCCCTAGGACATTCACAAATGATCACATTCAACTTAGCTTGCATCTATGTATTCTAAAAGAACTCAAATATAGACCTTATGCATATGGTCACCATGGATGAACACACAGTCAACTTTTTAAGCATTATTCATACTCAAGATAGATTGAACACACCTCCAAAAATCACATAGATCATCCTTAGGGAGTTTACATCATGATAAAATATCTAATTCATCATGAGACATCAATACAACATCAAAACAAGCTTGAATATCCTTCTCAGGTCTCTTACAAAATAAACATGAATACATAGTCAAATTCTAGGCTCAATAACTTTGATTGTACTCACTTTTAGATATTCAAATCAATATAGACTAATTTTCCTTGTATTCATCTACCACTTTTATTTTTACATCACCAACGAATTCATCTTCTATCAAATGATATGATCAAAATATAGAGCTCTAGTTTTCCTGTGTATAATTCAAATATTTGAATAACAGTCACAATTAACCTTCGAACATAATGCTCAAACATCATGGACTCACTACTCAGATAAAATTCACACCATTGATCTTGTATAGTATTTAATGCATATACCACCAAATCTAAATCCAAATTTTAAACTTTTGTTACTTTAACCTCATCTCGTGCTATCTTAAAATATTGACTTAATGCACTTTATCAATCTTTGTGGATCAATAAGGACTTTATCGATCAACACTCACCATATAATTAACTATACTAATTCCCACTTTCCATTAGATAAATATCCTATACCTTTACTCAAACATTAAATTTTACGCACCTATCCTCATCTCAATCAACATGCACTATTGATCTTTGATCGATACGATCACCTGCACACCATTGGATCTTCATTAGGTTTTGAAATTTAACTCTACTAAATAGCTATCACATTGACCCATTTGACTTTATATGCTCTATTTTATCTAGAGGTATGAACTCCCATGAATTTTTTTATCTCCACTAGGTCCATATCTTTAACATCAAGAAAATTGACTAAGTATGGGGACCATGTCAATATGCATGAGTATCCATTTTTACACCTCGATAACTTCTTTTGTGCTTACCCAAAAGATCTCAAATTTACACCAGATGATATCCTTTATTATTATAATATAGCCATATGATTCATAATTCCTAAAACTCTCATTCATTTGAGATATAATTCCATTAACATGCCTTCTCATCAACTTCTATCACAGAGCCAACCATGTCCAAATCTGCTTAAGAGGCCAACTTTGATCAACCATAACTTTTACCATGCTTTAATGCATAATCTCAAACTTAGTGAGAATAATCTCTATTCAAAACTAAACAAACCCATATGATCATATTATCTTAAAATCTTCACATTTTCAAGATATAACACCATTAAAATGCACACTTAGCTCTTTTTTGCCTTATGCAAATTTGGCCAAGTATGGAAAAACATAATCAAATTTCCTGGGAGCCCAACTTTGCGTATGCATATATTGTGATGCACTACATCACATGATCTAAAAATTACAAAAATCAAACTAGGAAAAAAAAATTAACAAACCAATATGATCATTTTTTCCTATCACCTCCACATGTGTGAATGCTAACCTCATCAACATGATTACTCAGCTCTTTCTAGCCACATTGTAAATTTGGATAACTATGGGAAAAAAATGAATTTTGACTGAGAATATAACTTTGCACACTCATATATTTGACCATGATTTGATGTATGACTTGATATATGGCACATAAAAACTAGGGACTACTTTGATCACAACCATATGACCAGCTCACCTTGACTCATTCACATGTGGTGATGGTGGCATCATCAAATTGTTTACTCAAATTTTCTACCACTGGACCCAAAGTATCTAGATGAAAACTATGATAGACCAGATGAATTATACTTATACACATAATATCTCAAATCATAGATAACATCTTATGGACCTCTTATACAATCTCTAATTACCATACTTATCCTTGAACATCTCTAACCATGTGAATACTGATGATCAACCAAGCCACCTTCAAGTATACAAAAACAAGCTAATTGCACACTTTGTCATTATCACATAGAATATCAAGGCACTTCATCTACTCAATAGGACATCTCCATGATACCACCATGACATCATAATTACAACTCTCCAAAAATCTCCCCCTTTGTCATTGATGTCAACAACCATCATATACAACAATATACAACTCACCTTCTCTCTCTTCAAACACTCTCATAATAAGAAATTTATCCCCAATAAGAACTTTCTTCCCCTTTGACACAATGACAAAGTGGGAACCAACTGATCCTAAGGACCTAAAAATATCATCAAAATAGGAAAGGACCATCTTAGAAAGATGATACAAACTCCCCCTTACCTTGAGCCTAATTTAGCTTGCCTTGACAACATTCTCTTGCTCCATGCCAACACTCTATTCAATCAAACACGACAAACAATGAATAAATAACACATAAAACCATATAAATATGATGGAACACATCAAGAAACATTTTAGAGGTACTCCCTCTAAGAAATCTAAGAAATTTCGCCTTCTACGCATCTTCATATCTCTAAACACCAAGATGAACCACCATGTAGGCTTACCAACCTTCTTTCTCAAGACACTTTCATGACCACAAAATATACATATTCACAATACAAAATAGGAAACATGTACTAAACTAACCTGAGAACATACCTTGAAATACTCATACCTTGTTCTTTTTAGAGAGACTGAGCAAAAATTACTCTTCTTCAAACTAGGCCTATTTAGCCTCTTCGTAACCCTACCTAAACCTTACAAAGCCAATAATTTTTAGTAAACACGTCTTCAAAACCTAAATCTCCATATTTGGATAAATCTCATATTCCCTCTTAAGCACATCAATTTTCATCACCAAACTCATCCTCTGTAACATACTTCATAAACCAACTAGCTAATTAGCCCCATATTGACAAAAGATTGAATAACTTGAGCACCATAAACCTTCAATTCTCTATGAATCTTTATTTGACCACCCATTTGGTCCATTCAACAAATTTATAATCCTTAAACCTCAACTCATAAGGCAAACCACTTTTCTAGTATAACCCAAAACCCTATAATCTCAAAACAAGTAGGGTCAACAAACCTTCTTTTAGTCAATGCACACCTCTGAAACTACTTGCACACATGTAGACACCCATCACACACATATGTAAAAATAATTGATCTTCCACACCTTTGGTAATGCATACATCTTATAACTCATTTTAGGCCTACTTGTCCTTAAGCCAAAAATAAAGAAAATAGAGAGTACTAAAAAATCTTTAATTTATGCATACCTTTAAACCTAAAAAACATTTGTATCACACCACAAAGAAATGCATAGACCTTTTTTAACACCAAACACCTCTTGAAATTTTCATCAATCTCATGAATCCACTTGGAACCACCCATTCTAACTTTTTACTATAGCTCTTTCACAAACCTCTGAAACAAGCTCATGAACTTATTACTCCCTCTTAACAAAAGACCTTCTCTGATTGGCATTATCATATTGAACACAAAAACATACTTCTCCACTGAAAGGATTCTCTTAAGAAGCATAGATAGAGACACATTTTATACCTCAATGCTCTAAAACAAAAATAACTCATCATATTCCATTTCCTCCTTGCTCATCTAATATTTATAGTTCTTCTTCTTTGGCTTAGGAGAAACAAATTACTCATCTAATACAACATTCTCCTTTTCTTCTATGATTGAATTGACAATACATGGAGATAATAGAGATTCATTACATAAATTTTTATCTGAAGAATCTTCCTTACAGCTTGAAATCTCATCATTAGACATAGAAAATTGATGTTATTTACATGATACATTCTCAACAATAATAGGATGTTCACTTGGATCCATACATACCTTAGAACTAGACTTAATTAACACCTTAGTCTTCTCCTTGAGCTTGATTTATTCATTCTCAACATGAGCAAATAATGAGACCTCTTGGTACTCTTCAATTTTTGAAGCATTATTCACCATAGAAAATAGATTACTTGAACCTATAGTCTCATCATGAATCACACTTTTCATCTTTAGATTCCATGTGTTAATTTGTATTCTTACTTGAACTCTAGGATCTTGATTAAATCTATTCAGTCTTGTAGGCCTTTGCTTGCAAAACCTAGCAATGTGACCTCTCTGTTCACAATTGTATCACACCATAGATTTTGTAAGAAATATATCTTGCCTTACCTTATGTGGACATAAATATTCAATGTGTCTTATGTCATGGCAAACAAGACAACTTCCCATTTTTGAAGAAGACTAACCTTGTCTAATCTTGTGTGTACAATGGTTTGCAAAGTATTGCACACCAAGATAGTTAAATCACTTGATTCTATTCACACTTTTTGACTAATGACCCCCATCATAGTCCTATGTAAATATAGTTATAATAGGTCTCTTACACTCTCTATTCATATGACCAAATTGATTACATGTATAACAGTAGCCATTAAATCTTACATACCTCATTGCATTTAGTTGTTTGATCTAATTTGTCTTTACTCTGTCAGCACCTTCAATCCTTGTCTGATGATTTGTCTTAAAATTAAGATTTTCCTAATTCACATTAGTCTTCATCTTGTCTTAAGTAACATTATTTTTTTCTTCTTCATATCTAAGACTAGTTCTATCACTAACAATCTTTTAACCACTTAGAATATTGTCTAGGTCACATGAGCTCTTTTCAAATATTAAAAATGTCTTCACCTTACTAAATGTCTTTTCTAACTCAAATTTTAAAGATTCATTTTTAGAAACATACCTTAAATATTCATCTTCTTTAGCTTTTAGGCTTGTGGATATAATTTCCAATTGACAACTGAGATGCTTGATCATATCTTCATGCTACTTAGTGCATTCATTCAATCTTACCTCATACACACTAAATTTCTCCTCGTAATCCTTGAGCTTATATTTCAACTTTTTATTGATCTTCTTCTCAATCTTCAATTCTTGAAGAGCATTCATCAAAATAGTCTCACAATCCACCTCATCTTCATCATCATCTAAATCACTCCAATTAAACTCCTAATGTGAGTAACATCCTTCCTCAACCATGAATAGAGATTCATCTTTAGTAGGACCATCATCTTCATGATCATATTTTTATTCATCGTCTTCACTCTTATAATGAGATGTAATCTTCTTTGGTGTAAAGACTCTTCTTATTCTTGAAGGACCTCTTCTTATTGTTATACTTTCTAAAACCTTTCTTCCTATATGTCTTCTTGTCATCATCTTGGCCTTAACCATGATCTTCATCATCTTTATTCTCATGCTCATGAGGGAACTTCCAATCAAAATTTCCTATCTCTCCATAGTTTAAACATTTAAGGGGTAGTTTACCCTTATAATTTCCTAAGCCAGTGTTCAATGTCATAGTAATCAAAGTAATTAGTTCATCATCATAAATATATTATATGTCATCCTCTTTAGATTTCTTACCTTAGGACTTATTTTTAGGCTTCATCTCCATCTTGAATATTTCTTCCTTCTTTAGGGGTATATTATCATTCTTCCTCATCTCATAAGCAATAAGGGTATTATACAATCGATCCATCTTCAACTGAATAAGATCATGACTCTCTTCTATAGCAAATACTTTTGGATCAAACTTGGGGGAAAGATACCTTAATACCTTTTGAATAATAGTAGTCTCTTCAATATTCCTTTCAAGACCTCTGAGGATGTTCATAATCTCATCAAAACTCTATAGAAAGGATGCCACAGTATCTTCTTCATTCATATTGAGACTTTAAAATTACCTTCTATGAGTCTATAACTTAGCAAGCTTAACCTTTGAATCTCATTCAAAAATAGTCTTCAATTTATCCCATATTTCCTTGGTATAAGCATAATGAATTATTTTGTTGAACTCAATTTTTGTAAGACCATAATTGATGGCATTCATTGCCTTAGAGTTGTTCTCAAACAACTTCTTGTCTGCAACACTAGATGGAGGAATAGGAGTAACATAACCATCTAAAACTCATTTCCATACATCAAACCATAGGGACATAATGTAGGTATTCATACTATCACTCCAAAATGAATAATTGGATCCATTGAAAATTGGTTTTATTTTAGTAGAGAAACCACCTTGCACATTTTGACTAGTCATTATACCTTGGATCACCTTCAAGTTGTCAAGACTTTACCAAATGACCTCACTTTGACACTAATTATTAGAGGTAAAATCACTCAAAGGGGAGGGGGGGTGAATTAATGAGCCCAAATAATCTAACTTCAATTATGATCTTTTCAAACACTTAACCAATTATCACAAGCACTCATGATCATATGCATCATTCATATCAGTAAGCAAGAGAGATAATGCAAGATCAATCATATAATACATGACATACATGGGAAACCCTCTTGGGGAATAAAACCCTCTAGAAACTAAAATTAGACTAATATCCTATAATAATAAGATCTAATTTAGACCATCTATATATGATCAAGGAACTACAATCCCTATTTAGTGAGACTTCAATCCCACAAGGTGGTACCACACTTGTCGAGCTGAGCTGCAATAATAACTAGACCTTTTAACAAGATTCACCTTGTATGGAGGATACAACCACCTTAGATGCTGATCTACCATAATAACACCTATGAACAAATCCACCTCTAAATTGATGTCATCAATACCTAATAATGGACCTCTATTTATCACACTTTACCTTCACTCACACTCAATAAGCAAGTGCATAATTCTTCCAACATAATTATGACCAATAGGTCATAAAAATAGTCCTCAATATTTTATTGATCCAAAAACTCTACACTTAGAATTGAAGTGCAAATAGTTTTTATGGATACTTTAATAACTCCCTGTTATAAATCATTCAAATTCTTGAAAATTTCAACTAAACTTGTAAAAATGATAGGAGATAGTGGAAAAACACAATTTTTTGAAAATGGATTGAAATTGTTTGTGACTTGTACTTTCAAATACCATTTAACCATTTTTTTAAATAACATTGTGTTATAATTGTTGAAATGTAAATTACTTACATGAGTTCATTTACTAATTAAAATCAAATCAGCAAACTGAAACAAAATCATGCATCAAATGACAATTACAAAAACATGAAACATGATAATGGAGTTTGGCTCACTAATTGATGCAAACATCTTTGGGTTCACCAAAGGAGTGGACCATTTCCATTAAGGGCACTTTAAACACTTGGAAACAATAAACAACTTTCCTGCAAGCTGATATCTCAATGAAAAAATTCACCTTCACCGTGACTGAAATCAAGCCTGACACCTTCGAATTCTATGAGTCTTCATGAACACCTGTAAAGTTGCTCTAAAGGTATTAAAAATCTCCTCTAAGGTTTGAAATATACTCCTCTAATATGCAAATTGGCTTAAAAGAGTATTAAGACTATGTATTATGGCTAGAGGATGGATAAAAATCCATTACATGAGCTTACCAAAGCTTTAACAAAGTCTCAGCCTCTTAAAAATAAAAAACACAATCTAGAATTGATTGATTTCAAATAGAAATTTGCTTCTTAAATAACACTTTGACCCCTGTAGCTCAAGCGGTCAAAGCCTATCTCTTTTGGATGGTAGGTTAGGAATTCAAACCGTTGGCCTTTCTTTTAGGTGCTTATCTCTTATTATCCCACATGTGTGGGTTGAAAGGATAAATTCAAGGCTTATCAAAGCCTTTGGCCACAATTTCCAATGTGGGTTTATCCCACATGCATCAGATTTGAGATAAGACAAGGCTTTAAAAAGCCTTTGACTGCCCACTTATCATGTGGCTTTGGCCATATAAAAGCATTTTACTTGAGCTCAGGGTTGGGCTCAGTCTTTATGGAATGGCATTATCTTGAGTTGACTCGGTAAGGCATGTTGTTTCTCCATGTGACTCGGCTAAGAACTCACCATATGGCTCGCTCAACGAGCTTAGTCACTTAACTCCACTTGGCATAAAAGGTGATGTGGCAAGATGAGTCACTATTGATGACATGGCTTGTCATCAAACCAAATTTTTTTGCAAACCTTTCAATTTGCTAAGTGTCAAAACCACATTGAAACATGTGCCATATGTCACATGGCTTCAAGAAATCTTGTGACATTTTTTGACCATCTTCAAATGGCCATAACAGGAACTCCTGAACTCAGATTTACATTCCAAAAAATGTGCTAAAAATCTCTCAAAGAGCTCTATAGTGTGCCACCATTGAAACTCTAAATTGGAACCATTATCAGAACCCAATTTCTGATCATACCTCCCCAATGGATGGTTTTTGGTCTCCAAAAGTCCAATATCCCCTGAATCTACATACTATTATACTGCATTCATGAAAATAGAACCCAATCATAGCAAGAGGTATAAACAATTGCATTAAAATGATTCAAAATCAAACTATAAAAATTCCTAATCCAAAGGCATGAGTACGTGAATCTGCAACTACAAAAGTGATTACAACATATCAAACTACTTGCCCAAATGTCACATCCTATAAAGCACTGAGTTGCCAAAAATTGAAACAACTCCCAATGTAACTGCAAGACAAGTTTATAATGCTAACAACATAAAATAAATGTTATAGACATGTTGAAATACAATTCCCTAGTATGAGACTTATATGATAAGAAAAATGCAAACAACCAAAAGTGTATGTTGCCTAACATCTAAACATGCCCCAAAGGTCTTTCAATGCCTCTATACATCCATGTGCCAAAAATAGATACATTCTAAAAAATAGCAATCTAATTGTCAAATGTTGTAAGGAAACAACTCACAACATCACTCTTTTATATCCCCAACTATTTCAAATGAGTTAATGTCTTATCCATTATTAGACTACCCATATAATATATTTTGGAGATAAAAAACTTAGAGTTTTCAAAAAGTGAGAATTGAAAAACTTCATATGGTAAACCTGTCTTGAAGTGTTCCCACCAACTCTAATCTACATCTATCAAAGCTTGTTCATTCCCTTAGGTGAATTCATAACCATGCTTTGCAAAAAGAATGTAGTGATAATCCACTTAACCAATTCTTTCTTCCTAGTGAAATTGATTGTCTCTGTGGATTCATTATCAATTGCATAATTTATCAATTTGGGCTTTGCCATATGTAATTGAAAAGATTTTTGACTTAACCTCTTAAATGGATTTTCACTTGTAGGTTTTACCTTATCCTGGGTTGTATTGTCAACTACATTAGGGATTGAATTAGCTTCATTAACCTTAGTGAGAGCTTTGTAAATCATCTTAGTTTTAACATTACTTGAATGTGAAGATGAATGAAGCTTAAAACATCTATCAATCCTATGTCCACTTAATTTACAATGAGTAAAAATATCCTTCTTAGGTGAGGGTCCCCTTTTGCCAATTCCCAATTTAACATGAGAATGGTCTTTCAAACATGTAATCTGCTTCAATAAAGCATTTCATTTCCAACAAGTCTTAGCATTATAGTTATTCATCCCACAAAAAGTGCATGGAAATGATTGCATTATCTTTTATACATTATATCCAAACTTCTTAAATATATTAATTGGATTAGAAGATTTAGTGTAAAAATCAGGAGGTGGAATCTCAATACCTCTTTTACCTTTACACTTTTGAACTAGTGGCCTAGTACCTTCGCTATTGGAATCTCATCTTCCTTTAGCCATGGAAGAAACTTCTCCATCATCCACCTGCACACTAGTATAACCCAAACCTACATGAAGAGGTCTATGCTCAACCTGAATTGGGTTAGATATACCTTGGCTATCTCTACCAAGTCCTCCTCCATTATAACCCATTTTAAATAACAATTTAGATCCTATGCCCTTAGTGTATCTTTCAAAATCACCAAAAACAATATTACTAGAATCTAAATCTAAAATGGTAAAAGAAGATGAAGATTCTTATGGTGAAAAACTTACACTGCACTCAGTCATAGTCTCTGCATCTGAAGTTGAAGGCTTTACCTTTTCATACTTTCCACATTGCAATCTAATCAAGAGATCATCCTTGAATTTGAGCTCTGATTTTAACTTTCCCACTTGCAATTCAAGTACAAATTTTTGGCATCTCAAGATTGCATTTTCATCTTTGATGGCCTCAATCTATGACAACTTTCCCATAGTTTCCTACAAACACCTAATTCTACACTGCACACTACAATATAATCAATCTACAATCTAGTAATCTAACTATTCTAGAATCAACTGTCAATACATAACTAGAAGCAATCCCTACATTCTAACCACTCTGATACCAACTTGATCCAAAAATTCTACACTTAGAATTGAAGGGCAAATAATTTTTATGGATACTTTAATAACTCCCTGTTATAAATCATTCAAATTCTTGAACATTTCAACTGAACTTGTAAAAATGATAGGAGAGCGAAAAAACATGGTTTTTTGAAAATGGATTGAAATTATCTGTGATTTGTACTTTTAAATACCATTTAACCATTTTTTTAAAATAACATTGTGTTATTATTGTTGAAATGTAAATTACTTGCATGAGTTCATTTACTAATTAAAATCAAAAAAACAAACTGAAACAAAATCATGCATCAAATGACAATTACCAAAACACAAAATGTGATAATAGAGTTTGGCTCACTAATTGATGCCTACATCTCTAAGTTCACCAAAGGAGTGGACTATTTCCATTAAGGGCACTTCAAACACCTAGAAACAATAAACAACTTTCCTGCAAGCTGATATCTCAATGCCAAAATTCACCTTCACCATGACTGAAATCAAGCCCGACACCTTTGAATTCCATGAGTCTTCATGAACCCTTGCAAAGTTGCTCCAAAATTCCTAAAAATCTCCTCTAAGGTTTGAAATATACTCCTCTAATATGTAAATTGGCTTAAAAGAGTATTAATACTGTGTATTATGGCTGGAGGATGGATAAAAATCCATTACATAAGCTTACCAAAGATTTAACAAAGTCTCAGCCTCTAAAAAATAAAAAAACACTGTCCAAAATTGATTGATTTCAAATAGAAATTTGCTCCTTAAATAACACTTCAACCCTTGTAACTCAAATCAGCAAACTAAAACAAAATCATACATCAAATGACAATTACCAAAACATGAAACATGATAATGGAGTTCGGCTCACTAATTGATGCCTACATCTCCGGGTTCACCAAAGGAGTGGACCATTTCCATTAAGGGCACTTTAAACACTTGGAAATAATAAACAACTTTCCTGCAAGCTGATATCTCAATGAAAAAATTCACCTTCACTGTGACTAAAATCAAGCCTGACACCTTCAAATTTTGTGAGTCTTCATGAACACCTATAAATTTGCTCCAAAGGTCTTAAAAATCTCCTCTAAGGTTTGAAATATACTCCTCTAATATACAAATTAGCTTATAAGAGTATTAAGACTATGTATTATGGCTAGAGGATGGATAAAAATCCATTACATGAGCTTACCAAAGCTTTAACAAAGTCTCAGCCTCTTAAAAATAAAAAACATAGTCTAGAATTGATTGATTTTGAATAGAGATTCGCTCCTTAAATAACACTTCGACCCCTGTAGCTCAAGCGGTCAAAGCCTATCTCTTTTGGATGACAGGTTAGGAATTTAAATCGTTGGCCTTTCTTTTAGGTGTTTATCTCTTATTATCCCACATGTGTGGGTTGAAAGGATAAATTCAAGGCTTATCAAAGCCTTTGGCCACCATTTCCAATGTGGCTTTATGCCACATGCATCAGATTTGGGATAAGACAAGGCTTTAAAAAGCCTTTGACTGCCCACTTATCACATGGCTTTGGCCACATAAAAGCATTTTACTTGGGCTCAGGCTTGGGCTCAGTCTTTGTGGAATGGCATTATCTTGAGTTGACTCGGTAAGGCATGTTTTTTCTCCATGTGACTCAGCTAAGAACTCACCATATGGCTCACTCAATGAGCTTAGTCACTTAACTCCACTTGGCATAAAAGGTGACGTGGCAAGATGAGTCACTATTGATGACATGGCTTGTCATCGAACCAAATTTTTTTGCAAACCTTTCAATCTACCAAGTGTTGAAACCACATTGAAACACATGCCACATGTCACATGGATTCAAGCAATCTTGTGACATTTTTTTACCATCTTCAAATGGCCATAACAGGAGTTCCTGAACTCGGATTTACATTCCAAAAAATGTGATAGAAATATCTCGAAGAGCTTTATAGTGTGCCACCACTAAAAATCTAAATTGGAACCATTATCAAAACCTAATTTTTGATCATTTATTCTCTTCAACTCATCCTTGGGTCACTCTACCCCTTCTTCGCTCCACAAAAACACACATAATCCTCTCTCCAATCGCTCCTTAGTATCTCTTTCACACGTCTATAACCCCACAAATTTAGTTCTACTATTTATAGATAAATCTTGATCAACACCATCTTAGTTGGCCATTATGCATGTCTTAACCCTTAAGAAATATATCATACAAATATAAGTCTCAAAGAAATATAGATTGATTGGCCATAACACCTATGGGTCACAATTAAGTAGTTACACCTTTTAACAAGGCACTTGTAGCTCTTATAGGTCTCATGGAGACCTATTCACCCAATAGGCTTACCCTTAAGTAAAGCATGAACACAAGACCATTTAAAATTACATAGGTCCACTCTTTATTCCCCCTAATACATCCTTAAATGATCACATTCAACTTATCTTGCCTCTGTGTATGCTGAAAATAACTCAAATATAGACCTTATGCATACAATCACTATGGATGAACACACAATCAAAATTATTAAGCATTATTCATACTCAAGATAAATTGAACACACCTATAAAAACCACATAGATTATCCTCATGGAGTCTAAAACATGATCCATTATCTAATTCATCATGAGACATCAATACAACATCAAAACAAACTCAAATATCCTTCTTGGGTCACTTGCAGAACAAGTAAAAATACATAGTCAACTTCTAGGCTTAATAACTTTGATTCTACTCACTTTCAAATCTTTAAATCAATATATCTAGATGCTTCTTGGAGTCCTCTACCACTTTGATTTTTATATAACCAATAAATTCATCTTTTATCAAGAGATATGATCAAAATATAGAGCTCTAGTTTTCATGTCTATAATTCAAATATTTAAATAGCAATAGTCATAGTTAACCTTCAAACACAATGCTCGAATCTCATGAAATCACTAGTCAGATCAAATACACACCATTGATATAATCCAAGATTTAATTCATATACCACCAAAGCCAAATATTAAACTATTTTTACTTTGACCTCATCTTGTGTTATCTCAAAATGTTGACTTAATGTGTTTCATCGATCTTTATGGATAAATAAGGACCTTATCAATCAATGCTCACCATATAATCAACTATACTAACACCCACTCACCATTTGATCAATATCGTATACCTTTGTTTAGATTTTAAATTTCATGCACCTTCCTCATCTTAATCAACACACACCATTGGATCTTCATTAGGTCTTAAACTTTAACTCTACTAAACAGCTATCACATTAACCCATTTGACTCTATATGATCCATTTGATCTAGAGGTACAAAATCTTTTAAACTATTGGATCTAAAATAGGTCCATATCTTTAACATAAATCAAATTGACTAAGTATGGGTACTATGCCAATATGCATGAGTATCCATTTTTGTACCTCAATAACTTCTTTTATGCTTACCTGTAAGATCTCAAATTTGGACCAGATGGTCTCCTTTCTTAGTAGAATATAACCATATGATCCACTACTCTTTGAAATATCATGCATGTGAGCTATAACACCATTAACATACCTTCTCATTAACTTCTATCATAGATCCAACCATGTCCATATTGGCTTGAGAGGCCAACTTTAATTAACCATAACTTTTACCGTGCTTCAGTGCATGATCTAAAACTTAGCAAAAATTATCTCTATTTAAAACTCAACAAACCCATATGATCATATTATCTTTAAATTTTCACACATGTAAGATATAACACCATCAAAATGATCACTTGGCTCTTTTTTACCTTATGCAAATTTGGCTAAGTATGGAAAAACACAGTCAAACTACTTGGGAACCCAAATTTGCATATGCATATCTTTTGATGTGCTACATTTCATGCTCTAAAAATTAGTGAAAATAAAATAGGTAAAAAAATGAACAAACCCATATGATAATTTTATCCAAACACCTCCATGTGTGAAAATTCTAACCTCATTAGCATGCTTAGCTCTTTCTGGCCACATTATTAATTTAGCTAAGTATGGGAAAATAATGAATTCTGATTGAGAAGCCAAATTTTCACCCTCATATATTTGATCATGCTTTGACACATGAATTGAGATATATAACATAAAAACTAGGGATAATTTTGATCACAACCATATGACCATCTCCCCTTGACTCATTCCCATGTGGTAATGGTGACATCATCAAACTACCTAGTCAGATTTTCTACCATTGGACCTAAAGTGTCTAAATGAAAAATATGATAGATCAAATGAATTCTAATTATGCACAAAAGATCTCAAATCATATATAAAATCTTAGGGACCTATTACACATGATCCAATTACCATACTCATCCCTAAACATCTCTAACCATGTCAATATTGAAGATCAACCAAGCCACCTTCAATCATACAAAAACAAGCACATTGAAAACTTTGTCATTATCACATAAACTATCAAGGCACTTCATCCACTCAATAGGACACCTCCATGACACCACTATGAAATCATCATGACAACTCTCTAAAACAAAATCTTGAAGAAAATAGTCAATCAAGTAGGCAAAAATTGGCACCTACGACTATATCTAGCTTTGTGGTCTTATCACACAAGCATCCACACACCTATAGGGGTAACTCTGTATACCTTTGTTTATGGGACAAAATAAATATTTCCAATGGAAGTAGAGATTCTTTCCCTCTGAATCTCAGTAAGGGGCATTATTATCGACCATAATTATAGGTAGGAACACCTACAAGAATTGGAACTTCTTGATGAGAAATGGCAAAAGGCTCTTAATCACCTATAGGCATACCAAAATAGACTCAAAATCCAATACTATAATAAGATATAGTCTAGGGAATTTGAAATTGGTGACTTGGTTTTGAAAGAGAATCATAAAAACACCAATGCAAATAGAGATAAGAAGGGGAAATTTGAAGCTAATTAGCTCAGGCCATACATCATCATTGACAAGTTTGGATCAGGTGCATATAAATTGGCCACACTCAATGGAGAAAAAATTTGAGGGCCCCATAAACATCATGCATCTAAAGCACTTCTACACCTAAAAAAGATTCATCATCCTTCATCTATGAGACATCTTGTATCCACTTTGTCCACCCATCACATCTCCTTACTAGTCCAAAAGTCAAAAAAAATGTCCAATGGTGAGAACCAGTTCATTAGCACCTTGTGTAAGTACCATTGTGAAAACTAGTTCCCAATGTCATGTTAAAATAACCCTGAACTTGGTCTCAATAGTGGGCATCTATCATATGGTTTTTGTACAATAATAGGAGATAAATACTTTAGCATCAAGAATAGGCATGGCTTGTCGAGCACTAAAAATATTTGTTGGAGGGTTCTCTAGAATAGCTTATCCATATTTGGAATATATATCCCTAAGTCCCATCATATACTTATAATTACTCCATATCCTTTTACCCCCTCTAAAATCTCCTTTGATAAGCATGTTTCCTTTTAGCCTCAAGGCAACACTCCATCGTTACTAATCCATTATTTTCACTAAGCCTCAGGTTCACACTTTCCCCACTAATGTTGTCACTATGAAGGGTCACAAAGTAAAAAGTTCCCTTTTTCTGGTTCTCAAGCATACATTATGACACCAATTTTTGAGGGGTCATCATGACCCCCATTTTATAACTTGATTTGAATCCCATCCTGACATAGACAAAAAATTTGGACACCACATATCCTGTATATAACCATAACATCATCTCCAAATCCATTGTACATAATCATTCTTAATTACTTCATTATCAATGTAAATATCCATCTTAACATTGTTATTTTTTCTCTTTGGTTGTCTCATGTGATTATGTGTTTTGTGTGCAAGTTCTTTATATTAAAAGTGTTATCTGTTAAATTATTTTTTATAGAAATTTTCATGGGAACAAGGATGGCATGAGTGACCCCTGAATGTTTGATTTAGGAAAGGTCATCTCTTAAATAGAGTTCCCCATGCATCTCTTGAACTTATCGTGTCCTTGACACATAGCTAAATGATGCAATATTAAAAATGATTGCATACATCATGGCTTAAAATCCCATTTCCCCTCCTATTTTCTCTAAAGACCTATCCCTATTCCTATCCTAACCATTCCCCACCATATCTAAACTTACCCAAACCCTAATCCTAATCCATCTCTACCTCCATGGTGTAGGAGGATTCCTACCATATCAAGTAAGTATAAAGCAAACCAAAAGGGGATTAATTTTCACTTAGCATATTCACCCCACATGGCATAATTGTGTAGCTATCATGGCATATTCATAAACCACATCACATCACAATCATAATCTTATCCTAAACATGAATATCATGAACTAGATCATACATCCATAAACATAAACATCCACATCATGAAACAAAAAACTGTAATAAAAATCTTGTCCTATCTACACTACATCTAACATCATCCATGAAAATTAGAAGTCTAAAACATAACTACTTATCATCACATCATTAATAAAATGCTAAATTCATCCATCACAATAAATAATATGCATCTAATCATACCATGGAAAACACATAATCTAAATAATGAATCCATCATAGCATATGCATAAATGAACTCCATAACATCTAATCTACTCACATCATATAAGTCTAAATAAATCCATGTACCATCTATGCAATCACATAAAAATAAATATCATGTATCAATAAATAATCTACATACATTCATGATCATGAAATCTCATCATATATATATCAAAATCAAATGTACATCATCCACATGGAATTCATGTCAAAAGATATAATATAATCACATGAGCCCATGGGGTAAGAATAAGCTAATAATACAAAATCCCCTATACATATATACATCTCAACATCATGACAGTGGCTTGGATGGCCTTGGTGGTCCTAAAGGTCCTTGAGCTCCCTTAGAATACTAATGAATTGAAGGAGATGAGTTGGAATGAAAGGAAGATACATGTTGTCCTAGTTTTACTACCACCTCATATAAAGTATGGTAATATTACACATCATGTGTCAATAACATTATGTTCCTCATCACATCCATCATACCCCACTCCCTCATCACATGGTTGACCTCATCCCTAACCATCTCAACCACCTCCACTTGCCCTATCAGTGTATAGATGTGTGCCTACATCTATACCACCTAACCTTGAATTCTTATAATCTAGGTGTCTCTACTCTAAATCTAGCTCTAGAGAGTAGTTATTTATGCCTGAGATTGGGTAAGCTACCCATCTCATTGCACCACCTACACTTGAAAAGTTGTAACATGCCTTTCAAGGATAGCTACCTATCCTTGTGTGTGTGATAATAGCCCATCCCTCTATGATACCTGGGCTTATATTATAAAAACCTACCTATGTAATTGAGCTAACTAACCATCCCTCTAATTTATTACACTCTGAAGTTAAGCCTACAACTGGTCTCACTCTTGCATGAGCCCTAAAATATCTAATAGTCATGCATGTATATCATATTGTAGGTAGGTAACTTGTGACTACTCATCCTCTATCAATGGCTATATAGAAGGACTAGTTCCACTAATATTACCCACCTATGCCCTAGACTACACCTATGGTCTAGCCAGTTTATGAGCCTGGGCCTAAGGCCCCATCTGTGCTACCACAACTGCTTGATTGATATCCCCTCCATCCACATCCATGGTGTCATGCCCATCATCTCCACCTACCCAGCCTATGTTATCACTCACCTCATCTACCTTCATAGCCTAGCCTATGCCTGGATGACTCCCCTAACATTACCTTTCCTAACCACAACCTAAGGTCACATCAATTTGATTAGTATCTTAGGCTACCACCATGCTATCTAGGTTTTTATCACACCTAGATCTAGTATCATTATGTAAAAGTACCAGTAAACTAGGGAAACACTATCATAGTCTGTGTGAGCATCCACTCTATCCATCAACCTCCCCCACTATAGCCTCCCCTACTCATTATGCATAAATAATTGCTCTAGACATGGAACATCTTGAATAAATCCAAACTAGTGCTACACATGATCTGGGTAATATATCTTGATCATCAAGTCTCATCATCCTGTAAGTAGCACTCTATGAGCATATACTAAGTAAATACCTCATCATCCCATCCAAAACATAGGCCTCTATATGGCATCCATGAGATATGCTTGAGGTGTAAACTATCAAAATCATCTCTATAAAACCTCATCTCACCTATGTTCCCCAACTATACTCCTATTACCACAAACCAACCAAAGACCATTAGTTGCTCGAGTTAATGAACTGCTAGTGTCCCCAATGGTCATTTGATGGTAATGTGCTCCTAGCTCTAAATTTTTAGTAATAATGAGGACCCAAAACTAAAAGCACAAACATAAGATCCCAAGTAAATATCTCTATATAAATTTGCTAAAATCATAGGACCCAAGGTAAATACTTGATGATCTTGAACCATATCAGTAACTACATCTCCTAGGCCTAGGTGAAACCACTAACTACTCATTTCTATTAGGAGAATGTTGAAAACAAGAAACATCATCACCAGCATCAATCTATCAAGATTCCCCTCATGTAATTAGCTATCAATACACATGTCTTTCATCCCCACCTACAATATCCCTCCTAGGTGTTGTAATTTTTACATTAAAATCTATGATTTTTAATATATCCAATCTCCACACATCAATAGATGGAAAATCATGTACAAATCCTCCAACATCATGGTCATCTCACTCATAACAAAATGGAAGGTGATGGTCTTTGAATGTTAGTGCTCTACTAGTGTTTTAACTATGATTTGATCAATACGTATCATGGACATCATCACCACATCGTGTAAACTAATCAACTCTAGCACCCTAAAATCCACCATTATCAATCGATACATCTCATGAAGTACCTCCATATGTCATAACCATGATGCCATGACCCATAGATCCTCCTGCACCAATCATCATCCACATATCACTACCTCCATCATTAAATACCTACCCAAACTCATTTATCCTAGCTATCCAAGTCCCTCAAAATACTAATGATTTCCATCCCATCCATCTAACCCACCCAACTCACCTAGCTAACTAATTTATATAACAACCTGCATCATCCACACTAACCCATCACCCTAATACATAACTATTTTTCCAACCACTGAAAAAATCACTAATTATCAAATTCCCTTAGTCATGGTTTTGACAAACCTACCACTCGATAATCATGATTTTGTTTGACCAAAAAAACCACTAATCCCTTAATCATGATATTATAAAATCATGACTTTCTAATTGTGGTATTGTAATATCATGACTCCCCACATGTGGTATTACAATACCATAACTATGGACTTATAGTATTTCAATACCATAGGTTGACCCTTCAAAGCTATAAATTACAATGATAAAATCATGATTACGAGCACAATTGAAATTCATGAATTGTCGATGCCATTTTGACAATATTTTTCTCTTTAAAAATACATCTAAAAATATAATAAAAACTAACAAAAATCAACAAAATTACTGAGATAGGGTCCTTCTACTCACTACAGGTCTAGCATCAACCTCTCTTTGGTGATCTCAAACATGCTCACCATGATAGGAAGATTGGGGTAGTTGGTCCATGGTTTTGACTTAGAGCACAAATCATAAGAAATTAAAAGATGCCAATGACCCACTTTTGACTCTTTTGTCCTATATGACCCCCGTACACCCTTAGCAACCCATTATCAACATCAACTATCCCAAATATCTTCTAATTAACCAATTATCCCCATCTAATAATTTTTAATCACCTTCTTACATCATTTGGGGCATGGAATGTCTAACCCCTTATCATCCACCTTATCCTACATCAAGAACTGCATCAGCCCAAGGTCCTTTAGGCCTATGTAGGCAACACTTAGTCCCATTTTTGTGCCCAAGGATAGCTCAGCCCCCATCTATCTATTATCATTGTCCCATCCTCAAACTGGTCATTCAATAATCACAAATCACTTTTAATCCCTAAATCTTATGAATAGTATCTCTCTATTACCAATCAACAATCCTTATCACTATTACCCCTTTATCACTAGCTTGAACCCATCCTATTTAAATCAATCTTATCCTATCAATCAAGATACTTTCTAGACATCAATAATTTATTTAAAACCTAGCACAAATGAGATACTTTAACTCTTTTCCACTAAGAGAATTTTTCATTGTCACTATTAATTAGGGCATCCTAACCCCATAGTATGATCCTCATTTTATCCCACCATGGGATTTTTATTGGAGTGACCATCCAGGTCTAGTTCTCCCTACATGCTCCCTCAAGGGGGCATCATATCCTACTAAAATATGACATCATCTAACTTTATGGTTTTTATTTGAAATACCATTAATCCTTTCACTTCTCTCCACTCATAATACCCTTTTAAAGAGGGGTAAACTTTATGCACTAAATTATGCTCACCTCACTAATTATACTAATTTTTACTAATTTAGTTTAATTTCTATATTTTATGCTAAATTAATTAAATAGCCTAATAACCCAAATTTCATTTCCATATCCCATAAGCCTTTACTACATTATAAAACCAATTAATATCCTCATTAAACCCCTAATAGAGCCTATCATCCACTAACATATTTGTATTTATTCAACTACCACCCTAGTTACCCTACCACTACCACCTTAGCCATCCCTACATCCCTATGAATCATAAACCTCATTAAATCCCATATAATCCCCCCATTGTCCCCTAAACTAATTAATAAACCTCTAGAACTAGCGAAGCCCCTCTAAAATTCTAGAAGTCTCTAAACTAGAGACTTCTAAATGATTTTAAAATTCCCTCCACCATCCTATAAAAATCCATGCTTGGGCCATGGCCAAAACTAACTTAGAAATCCATCAAGCCATCATATTTATACTATCTTGCCTCCATAAATCTCTCTTGCATCCATCAAAAGCCACTATCAACCTCATCCAACAATTTGGAAGTCATTGTCAAGAATTAGCAAGTAATCTAATATTTCAAATTTTAGACATCAAACAATCCACGTGAAAATCCTAGAGTGGAGTCATAAAGAGGTAAAAAATATGGTGAGAATGTTTTTATTATTCTAATTTTATTCTTTTATCCATTCCTTTTGGTGTCATTGAGTTTTAAGTTTTACTACTAAGTTTTGTAATATTGTTTGGATCTAAAATTTGGTTCATAATTTTATTCTACAAAATAAGATATATAAGGGCTATGCTCAAGATAATATCTATAGTGAGGGGGAGGGGTCCTGCTAATCTCCCATAAGTGGATAAGGCTATCATCTAATTATTTGGTGTGATATATAAAGGAGTTTATAATGACCCCCCATCCTCACCTTAGTGGGGAAGATTAGATCTATAGAAATGGGGGAAGGTTCTCATTTGATTGGTGGGATATATAGAGGACTCTAACCCAAACTTCTATAGATCCTATGATATATGGATAACTCAAAGATTAAGATGAGAGATGGGCCCATATATATAGGGGTTCTTCTTTTCTCTATATATAGAATAAAATAAAATATTCTTTCACTATTATATTATCTATGCCCTATCTATCTATCCATGGTCGAGAGTTGAGTTTAGGTATATATGGGAGGGGCATGGTATATATTCACTATGATAGATAGAGATAGATGGATTGGCATGGTCTAGATTAATTATGTCTATGGGGACCTCCACCCAATATATAAATACAAATATAGATTGATTAACAAGTTATATCAACCCCCCATATCTCAATCTCACTGTATATTGTGAGATAAACCCCCACACTCAAGCCATATAGATAAGATATATTAGGGAAATCACTATAACACACACACACACACACACACATTGGGGGGCATGAAATATCCCTATCTATATGGTATATGCCATCTCATGTGAGATAGGTAGATAATGCTTATATAATATATATCTAGATAGACTAGATAGATAGATAAGGTGTTGGACCCCTAATTTGGACTAAGTATTTTGGATTTTGGCACACAACCAACATGGCACAGGAAGACCATGGTGTAAAACCAACATGGCATGAGAAGACCATGGCATATAACTAGCTTGGCATGGGAAAACCATGGCATCGAATATCATGGTGTGAGAAGACCTAGTCAAAGACGAGGCATAAAAAATGAAGGAACCAAAAGTGAAGGACTCAATATATCAATGAAATACTTATGGAGTGTGAAATAAGTGGTAAATGGTCAAGGGGAAATTCTCAAGGACATAATAGATGTTAACATACATGATTTTTTCACTAATGTATATGAAGGAGACATTTGACAATAAGGATCCAGCACCAACTAATAATTTATGGGAGATAAGGCTCGAGTCCTTAGGGAAAAATAATTAAATGACTACCACAACTCTCAGTCTACTAGAGATCATTGGCTAGTCACCAAAGTTTCATAAATAATGTAACAACTTTATCAACGAAAACAAGTATAAATATCCCTATGTAGAGATTTGTAATCCTACTGAACATTGGTATTATGTAATGATTGATGGTGGTAATATAAAAATCATGTAAGTTACCATTAGTTATGTTGTTATTCTATAAATTTTAATTAAGTTGCAACATTGAGTTATCAGTGTGTTTGTTATGTAATATGTGGTTTGTATTTGACTATAATGAATAGAATATGCATTATATGAACTTGTGTAATCAACACTTTATATCTCATGGGAGTTATCTTCATAATAATGTTTGTTTACATAGTTGAAAAAAGGTATATATACACATATTATTTTTAAACTTTATCAATTACCGATGCTTTCTATTTGCAAGACGCTGTCAAGTCTCAATCTCTCTAAGTGCATGCCTTAAGGGATGCACTAGGAAAGGGGTGGGCAGACCATTAGTGTTTCACAAGATTTTTGTCCCTTATTGACACTTATTATCAATCCAACCATCTCCTAAAATCATTTCCATAAGTTTGGCCTCCTCTTTTACACCCTCCTCTAGTCATTTTCCACCTTCATTAGCCCTTCCCTAACCTAAAACCCTTTTTGATAGTTTACATTAAACTGTCAGTCGAATCAACCTTGTACTCTAATTGATAAAACTTATTAGGGTCTAGGTCCACCCATAGCTGACCTAGTCCATGACTTAATTTGTTTTTGTCAATAATAATACTAGGTTGACTAGCTCAACCTTGTCAACCTAAAATTTTGAAAAGGATTAGGGTTAGATCTGCCTATATAAACACATTCATTTTGCCATTCTTGGAGAGATAAAAATAATTAATTATTCATTTGAACCTTTTTAAAATTTACTCTTCCACATTAGAGATAGTAGATGTGCTTGTAATCACATATTTTGGTGTGATTTTAACTTTTGATATTTGTATGTTGCATTTTAGATATCATTACCTTTTGTTTCAAATGATTTTGGCTTTTAACTTTCTTGATGGATTTTTAAGATTCCTCCTCCATACGAATTTGGAAGACCAAACTTGGGTGCTAAAGATGACTTTTATTTGAAAACTTGGCACATGATTTCTAAGAGAGAGAACCTAAAAGAGCATGGGGTCTAAGAGTCTCATAAATCTAGGTGAAATAAAAGTGTTATCTTGACTTCGACCTTGTTTTATCTAATGCAGAGATGAAAGAAAGGGAAAATCAAGAGGAATGACACATGAAACAATTTGAATTACTTCAAATTGAAAAAAATGTTACAAAGATAAAAAAGATGGATACAATGATAGAAAAGGTGTGATTCCTTATCATAAGAATGAGGGAAATGGAGGAAAACATGCTAACATAGATTGTTTGAAAATTCCATCTAGAAAAAGAAGCAAAATCTAAAGTCTAAGAACAAGGATCAATAACTTATACCATTTAAAAACACATTCTAGACAAGAAAGGAAAAGGTGGTAATTTTATGAGGAGGGTCAAGTCCTATCCATGGTCTTACCTTGTAACTTCATAAAAGAGAAACCCATGAGGGTGCCAAAACAAAATTGATAAGTAGCAAAATGAGAAAAATAAGTAAAAGAGATGGTAATTTTTTGAGGGGTGTTAGGTCTTATCTATGGTCTTATGAAGCAACTCACAAAAGAGAAACCCATGAGGGTGCCAAAATAGCATTGAAAAGAAATAAAAGTGAGAAAACCATATGTAAAAAATGGTAATTTTTTGAGGGTTGCTGGGTCCTATCCATGGTCTTATGAATCAAATCACAAAAGAGAAACCCATGATGGTGCCAAAAAGAAATGTCAAAATAAAAATAAGACTGTGGTACATCAAGAGGAAAATGCTAAAGAAAGAGGCAAAAATGATCATAAAGCTGATAAGGCAAATAATGGTAAAAAAAGACAAAGAATAAAAAGATATATATAAGGGTAAAAATGAAATAAAATACCAAATGTGATGTGAAATAAAAAACAAAAGAATTTAAAGGAAAATAATGATGATATTAAAATGTGACTAAGAAAAGGAAAGTGCATAAAAACAAAGAAACATGAGATAAAAAGAACAAATAAGACCAAGGCTAACATCTGTATCAAAGATGAACATGTGAAAGATAAGTCTATAAGTCTCAGAATGTTTCTTGAAGCTGAATTTATTTGTTATTATGCATTGTAGAAGAAGAGTGGGCATCAAAATATGCCCCAAAAGTTAAGTGGTTGTAGGGATGGGTATCGTAAGATGCCCCAAATTCTGAATGGATATATGGATGGGCATCACAAGATGCCCCAAAGTCTAAATGGATATATGGATGGGCATCACAAGATGCCGCAACATGTGTGGAGTGAGGTAACATTGAATCATTAAAAGGATTTGCATTGGGTTGGTAAGTGCATTTAGAGATTGGTAAATGTGCTTATTTGTTAGATTTTAAGGAGGTTGAATGTGACATATGATGTGTAGGAGAGGTATGAGAAGGTAAAGGAGGACCATGTATGATATGTTTTGGAGTAGGAATTTGAACTATGTAGTCTTTTGTTTCATGTGACTTAAGATTTTGAGGTTCAATGGATGCCACAATATGTTTAAATTTTTTTAGGTTAGCTATCCTTTCCTTATTGGTGTAGGAAGGAGGATCAACTATGGTTTGAAAAAAATTAGTATATGAGGTGTGTTCATTAGGTAGTTGATGTTGATGTGATTTTGATTCTTGAGATTCAATTTGAGAATCTTGAAGATAGTCTTGATAATGTTGTTTTGTGAGAATATCGAGATTGAAAGGTGGACCAAGAAATGAAGAAATAAGAAATCAATGAAGAACATGACAAGATTTATGAGAATGACCTATAGTATCATGCCACCAACAAACTTTATCTATATTATACTATTTTGAAGGAGGTTTGGAAGGATCAAAACTCATGGGTTTATAAGGTGGCAATTTTTGCTTAAGTTTTTATAGACTCAAGGGAGTGTGGGTTGGGTTAAAATTGGTTGAATTGGATGCTCTATTTTGAGATTGGGGAGGCTTAGATGAATCAATGGTATGAGAACAATATTGGCAAGGTGCTTTAATATTTATTTGAGATGGTTCAAATTGAGTCATAAGAAAATCTTGCCTTTTTGCTTAGTCTAAGGCTTCTTCTAAAATTTTAGGTGAAAATATTCAAACTTTGTATTGAAGGGAAGGTTTAGGAGAAGTGATAAATAGTTTTAAAAGAGTGTCATCATTCATGTTATGTTCCACTTTATGAGAAAGGGACTTCCATGATTTGATGAAAGTATTAGAAAATCCATTAGGAAGTTGCTTGACATTGATAAAATTACTAAGGTAGTTTTTAGGAAGGTCACCATGTTGGAATTACTTTACTAGAGCATTGACTAAATCCTCTAGTTGTGAGATGGAATGTCTAGGAAGTTGGTTGTACCATTCAAGTGCATCACTAATAAAGGTTTTGGCTAAGATTTTGGTAGTAGAAAATGTGTTAGTTTGGACCCATTCTTTATAGGGATTACCAAAATATTTAAGAAAGAAAGTAGGGTCCTTATTCCCATTATATGTGATAGTTGGATAAATATTTCCAATATCTATGGATGTAATAAATGGAGTTAAAGGTTCATTTTGAAGATGTTGAAGCATTTTTTTATTCATTAGAGGTTGAGGGATGATATTCCCATTAGCATATTTAAGAGGAGGGAATTTTTTTTGATTTGGTTGAGACATGATGACTTGAGGTGGTTGACTAATCATGTTGCATAAGTGTTGTTGCATACTCATCATTTGAGATTGAATAGAAGTTTACATGATGTTCATTTGTTGGATAACTTGGGTAAGAAGTTGAGTTGTGTCAATAGGTGTATTGGTGTTTATAGGAGGGGTATTCATGTTGATAGGAAGAGGATTGTTAGTGTTGGTGGGAGAAGGATTATTTGTAGGTGGAGGATTCCCACTATTAGTGTTAGTTTTTCTAAGTGTGGTAGAAGTAAAAGGAAGCTTGGGAAGGCCCCCATTCTTGTGAGGAGTGTAAATAGTATTATCATCAAGGTTTTTGAATATTTAGGAACCATCTAGATTAGTATTATTTGGTTAATGACTCATAACATTGGTATTTGGAGGAAGATTATGATTAAGGATCTCAACTACATTGAATTGTGTAGTGAGTGGTTTAGGCTTATGAGAAGGGGAAGGAAGAAATTGGATAGTTTCATCAAAAGTAATGAAATGAGTGAGGTTATTACCCAAATCCTTGATTATGTCATGTTTTGGACTAAGATAAGGATAAAAATATGTCATCATGATGAAACAAAACTAGATAACCACACAAAGAGAACAAAAAGTGACAAAAAAATAGTATAGGGTCGATCAGGTCAACCTAGCACAAAAATAGGGATAGCAAAACTATACAAGGTTGATCAAATCAATCGAGTATAGTGTATAAAGACTGAAAGAAAAGGTAAAATAGGTTTAAAATAGTGATAGGTTCACTAGTTTGACCTATTATGGTGCATAGGGATTGAGAAATATATTAGGTCAATAGAGTTGACCTAGTACAATAGACAAGTTCCTTGTTTTGCTTATATCTTTGGTTCTGCTCATCCATTTTAAAAATCATAAAATTATTTGGATTCATGATGATGTAGGGAAGATTATAAATTTGATATAAATTTTTTAATTAAAATAAGATAATTTCATGTAATATAAGAAAAAAGTAAGTACTAAAAGGGAAACAAACAATCAATTGAATTGATGCTAGCCAATCCAACTAATGCACACAAAGCAAAATCTTACACTAACACTGGCTAATACAAGATTTTTCACAAAAAATTGATAAAAGAGAAATAAAATAAATTGAAATTAAATTTGGCTAATTGGTCAACCTAAAATGTTGATTAGATTATTAAGAATGATTTTAAGTGTTAAAGGAAATTGGCTATAAGCAAGGTACTAGATAACAATCTATGGATAGTTTTAGGTAAGTTTAGGATGAAAAGGACTATAGTGGTAATGACACATGCTTGGTATTTAGTCCTAACACCTCACTTCACATAACACAATGATAAGAGTGTTGGGTGCTTAGCCAAAATATACCATTAACCATGCTTTATACTTAACTAGAGCATTTGGCTTCCCTCTTGGTGATGAAATCCAAGTAAGTAGAACTGGGTAGTCAAATGTTTAAATGATTATTGATGTTTATGTGGTTTGTCATTGTGTGAAAAAGATAGAAATAGTAAAACTAAGTGATTAATTTAAAACCACCTAATTAGACTATGTGAACTATTCTAATCATGCAAGTAAATTAAAAGAAAGATGTGATTAACATATATAGTTCATTCCAACTTTGAAACAAGGTATAGTTGAGAAAATATATGGACAATCATATAGAATAGGGTTGATAGGGTTGAACTTATACTATAGAAGCAAAGTCTAAAAGTGAACTAGGTCAATTAGGTTAACCTAGTTATTTCAAAAAACATAGAACATAGAATTAGGTCCACAAGTTTGACCTATTTGACTATGTAGGGGTAGTTTTAAAGATTGCTAATTGTGAAAGGAAATACAAAAAAGGAAGGATATAGAGAAATAAGAAATAACCTTAATGGATTAGAGATGAAAATGGATAAGATTGATGATCAATAACCTTGGAGAAAACTAGCAAAACCTATAAACTATGTCAAGTTAGTTGACCAAGTTATATAATAACCTACTAAAAAAGTGTTGAAAATGCACTAGGTCAACCTAATCAACCTATTAGGTTAAACTAGAAGTCTAAAAATGCACTAGGTTGAGTTGGTCAACCTAGTAGGCTAATATGGAAGTATGAAAAACTAAAACATGTACTGAGTTGAGCTAGTTAATCCAATTGCCTATTCCTAAAAACCTACGCATAGAGAAAAAGAAATTAGGTCAACAGAATCGATCCAGTATGTCAAAATATATGATCAAAATGATGATCGAAATAAAATGAAAAAATGTGAAATAAATCCTAAAAGGTTTAGTTTCATGCCAAGTTCACCAAAATGTATGCAATCAAAAATGCATCATGTCCATAAATCAATCATGGATCAGATGGGATAGAGCACACCTACACTTCTGATTAGGGAGAATACAATTTTTAAGTGGGATCATGAATAATGTGAGGATCCACTAGACCCAATTATGGGATCACTTGTCACAACACACCATGTAAGATAGGGTTCCAAAGCCTATAGTCTAACATAATCACAAAACAAACCTAAAAGAGTCCTATGATTTAATGTTCCATTAATCTATTAATAAGAAAAGTAAATTTAATCTAGTGCACACCAAATCTTGTGGCACCAATTTGGGGTTAGAAATAAAAAAAAATAAATAACTAAACTAAACATGTATAAAAGACATATACTCATGTCAATGTATACAAAATCCTAATACATGAAAGAGAAGAATGCAAATTCACTATCTATCTACTCTTACAAAGGAAGAATAAAGTTAGGAATACTTACCTTTGAAGATGAACCTATCAAGCCTCAATCTCCCTCTTACCAAGGTGCTTTGCAAGAGATTATCATCATATGTAAGGATAACTAAGATAAATCATCTCTAGGATACACAAACTATCCAATCATCCAAAATACTTATTCACAAGATGATATTGGAGCTCCAAATAAAATATTTAACCCTAAAGCTTTATTCCCAAGTAGAATGGTCAATAGGCAGATGTTCATTCGCACTTCTTCTCTTAATTATTCACTCTTATTAAATGGTGGTAAATGACCTTGTATATAGTAGTATCTTACCCTAAAATCATTTAATAACATTAGCTATTCTAGTTCAACCCAATCAATCGAGAATGTTTTCAGGTCTAACTCACTAGGTTTGTGCTAGGTTGATCGAGAGGCCAATAAAACAAAAGATAGAAAAAGTCCCTAAACTATGCTAGGTTGACCTAGTCAACCTAGCACAATTGACAGGTCAAAAGGGTGATAAGGTAGGAAATTAAGGATAAAATATATAAAATGATAGGAATTTTTATTACTAATAAGAATAAGCTTGGGTTCAATGGTTTCAGGAGGCTATAGTGTGGATAAAAAGTGGAAAAAAGAACAACTATCTTACAAAGCACCAATGGTCTGCCCACCCCTTTCTTGATGCACACTCAAATAGACTGAGACTCGACAGGTTATTGAAAGATACGAAGTGTTAGTAATCAATAAAAGTTAAGAATATTATGTGTTTATAGAGTAAAAATTTGTATACCTTCCTATTTTAGCTCTATCCTTATCCCATTTGAGGACCAAATCTCTTTCTTCAAAACTTTATGAATAAGATGTCTTGTCAAAGGCTCTCTTCACTTGTGTTTGGTAGATTTCCATGGCTAACATGGACTAATTTCAAACTTATTCTAGCTCCATAAGCTTATCATATCTGATCTTCATTGGTTCATTCTCCAACAACTCAAGTAAATGCATTAGTTATAGATCATGAAACTCAAGAGAAACATGTAATCTTGATTCCTTACCATATACCACCTTGTATGAAAAGTTGGATATTGATATTTTATAGGTGATACTATCATCCCATAGAGATAATTTCAACTTGAGATACCATGACCTCTAATTATCTTCAATAGTCCTTCTTATGATCTTCAACAGGTTCTTATTTGTAGACTCAGCAAGACCATTTCCTTGGGGATAGCAATTTGATGAAGTGATGAGATAGACATCATGTTGAATATCCCATTGGCTCATCCTAGCCCCTGTAAAGACCATAACATTTTTAGAAATAATGGTTTAAGGAACTCCAAAATTGGTAAGCAAACCTTCATAGAAATCTATAACATTGGACTCATTTGGTTCTTTCAATGCTACTACTTTTATCCATCTAGTAAATTAATTTATAGCAATTAGTATCCATTTATTTCTTGAGCTTGAAGGAGGATGTATGAGACATATAAATTCCAATCCCCATTGGAGAAAGGGCTAGTCTACCATAATTTATTGGAGAGGTAAGGCTACAAGTTTCATTTACTTACAAGCATAGCACACTATTTGCACTTCTTAATCCATGTTAGGCACTTAGCAAATATGCTAGGACAATAATACCCACCTCTCATGATCTTAAGGGATATGGTCATTGCATAATAGTGCCCTCCACCAGATCCATCATATAACTACTCAAGAAATCTTTGTGTTTAGCTTGGCTCTATACATCTTAGCAACATGCCATTGATATCTTTCTTGAACAAAACACCATCAACAAGAAGGAATGGAATTAATTGAAATCTAAAATGTCTTCTTTTTCAATCACTTAGATGAGAGTGATAAATACCATATTAGAGATATCTTGCCAAGTCTTGAAACTTGTTGGAAGGTGAGGTATGATCAGTTGTAACTTCTTAATTATTTGACACTAAAACCACTTCATTAGTTTTTTATAAGTCTTGGGCCAGATGCTAACAAAGTCCCTTGCCTCTAACTAGCGTAGTCACCTTGATTTCCACATCATACTCCATTACTTTCATTATCCAACTAGCTCTTTTCTTATTTATGTCTTTGTTCAAGAGAACTCCTTGATACTTGGATGGGCCACCATTAGGTGTATCTTATTGTTAGACAAAAAGTATGTAAATTTATTGACAGACCTTATAACTAAAAGTACATGTTTTTCATCAAAAGAGTACCTGATTTCATACTCTTCCAATCCTTCAATGAAAAAGGTTATGGGTTGCTTTGAAGGCTCATGATTCTATTGCATAATAATGCCTGAAATGGTATCTATGTTAGCATAAGTGTAAAAAATTAAATCCTTTGTGAAATATGGATTTATGAGTGTAGGAGTGCTAACTATGGCCTCCTTGATCTCTTAAAAAAAATTTACTCCTTCCTTGGACCAGATGAAACTTTGATTCTTCTTTAGCATGGATGTAAGTGGCCTAACTAAAGTGGTAAAATCTAAAATATATCTTTTTATAAAATTGATTTTCCCTAGGAATATTTGTAAATCCATCTTATGCTTGGGAAAATAAAGTGCAAGAATTGAATCTATCCTTTCAAGATCTATACTCAAACCATGCCTTGAAATCACATGCCCAAAGAACTTATGTGAACTAAGAAGACACACTTTTGGGGATTTAAAGACACCCCAAATTTCCATCACCTTTCAAACACTTGTTTGAGGTAAACCATGTGCTCATTTGCATTCTTTGAGAACACTATTATGTCATCCAAATAAACAAGTATAAACCTATTAAGAAGGCCCTGAAATGGCATATACATGTCTCTCTAAAATATTTTTCTAGCATTAGATAAATTGAAGGGAATATTTCTATATGTAAATGTCCCTCACTTTGTAGTGAAGGTTGTCTTGAATTGGTCTTCTTCTTTGATGAAGATCTGATTGTAACAACTATATCCATCCAACAAAGAAAACCTTTCTAAACCTACAACCAACTGTAAAATTTATTTCATAGATGCCAATGGATAATGATCTTTAAGGGAAGCCTTGTTCAAATCATGAAATTCAACACATAGTCTAATCTCACCATTCTTCTTCTATACTAGAACAAGTTTTGCCACCCAAGTTGAGTGTTGATTGGAAATATAATAGCTAATGTTATGAGCTTATGAATCTCATATCTCATCAAAGGCTCAAGATTTGGATTGATAGGCCTTTGTCTTTATCTTACTAGTTTAGTTTTAACCTATAGCTCAATGGTGTGTTGAGATAGATTTAAATCAAATCCCTTGAGATCACTATATTTCCATGCAAACACATCAACAAAACTTGTGCATAATTTAATGAAATCTTCCTTTTTTGAGGAGTGCATACCTTACCCAACTTCAAGTTCTTACCACTTGCAATCTCTGTATTAGCATAGTGTTTCTCCTTTATTGATAGAGATAACTTTTCCTTTCTCAACTCATCATCACCATTGAATATGTTCTTAAGTGTGACCAATCCCTTGGGCAACTTTTTTTTTTTGGTTGCACAATATAATCACTATATTATTGTAAGAACTTTAGTTGATTTTTTGAGGAAAACTCAGCCTCTTATTACAAGAACATGATAATTTAGTTTTTATCTTCAAACACTTTCCAATTATCATGTTTATTTGGAATAAAAGGTCTTATAACCACCTTAATGTGCGATTGAAGTCTTTCACTTTTTATATTAACTGGGATACTAAATTATGCCCTAATGGCAGCTAACCTATTTGCATGTTTATTCTTATCTCTTATATTGCCTAAATGTTGAAATCTTAAAAATCCTCAAGTAAGTCCCTTACCCTCTTCTTATAATATCTAACCAATAATTTATTTCATACATTAAGACCTCTTACTTGGTGAACTATAAGTTCACTATCACCAAATACTTGCAAGGTGTTGACTTTCATCTTTCTAACCTACTACAAACTGTGCACTAGTGCCTCATACTCTAAAACATTATTTCAACAATCGAAATGAAATTTAATAGAATAAAACTACCTTTTTTTATGAAGAAATAAAAATCATTACAGCCCTAATACCATGATTATTCCTTGATCCATAAAATTAAAATTGCCATAGACCATCATTAAACTCATCATCCTTCATCATAAATGGAATTAGTGTATCATTCTCATACAGACAATAAACAAAAAATACCTCTTCTTCAATTAGATTATAAAGGTCATGTTCATGCAAATTATAGGACCACTCATCAAAAAACAAGTATGAAACTCCATCTAAAGGTGATTTAGTCTCCACTTCACTATTTTCTAGCACCTAATCTGAGATGACACAGTTAGTGTTCACAACACTTAGCATATATGCCTCCAAATAGAAACATGTATGGGTTTAGAATGTATTTTTAATTTGGTACCATAACTATTTTTTAACATTAAATATGTCCAATCATTTGATAAGTATCCTTCAATCTTTGAGGTGAAGTCCCTTGATAGACACATGGCAAAGTAGGGAGGCAAGTCTACCACAACTACATTCTTATTGAATGGTAATAGTAGGATAAGCATGTAGTGTCAAATTTAGATCTTTGATGATGCATACTATATTTTTTTGTGATCCATATAATTTAAATGCCCATTTAGTATTTGGTTCATATACAAAATCAAGCTTATCTTCAATTTACCTAGGCATAATAGTGCTATTGGCTCTACTATCCACCATATAGTTATGAACCAAAGTGTCACCAACTATCAAAGAGAGGTAGAAGGGAGGATTTTTATTTGGTTTTCCTTCAATTTTTTCCACCTTTACCATCTTATGTACCTACTATAATTATTGCTTATTTGGCTGGTCTGAATAGTTAGGATAACACCTTTCTCAATCAGTTTTGGAGATAATTTGAGAGCAAAAATATTGTAAATGAGCATATCCTTTTATCCTAGAATATAAATGGATCCCACATGATAATTATTATGTTATAATAATTCATTTGATATATTATATTGAATTGGGTCCCACTAACCTTTGGTTTTACTTTTTGAACTATTGGTTGCTCATAAATTAGAGGCACTTGAGGAACTTTCCCAACATCTACAATCTAATTTTTATATGTTTTAATGGAAACAATTTGATATTATATACTCTTGGAAACAACATTAGGAGTACTTAAATCATTAATCACCTCTTGAGCCTCATCAATGGCTCTTATTTTATCTCCAGTTAGAGCTGAAACTTGGCCACTTATATTACTAATCTCACCATCTTGATTGAATGCAACATGATCATCCATTTGGAAATTCAAATTAATAACATTAGGATTGTATTGAACTTGTTGATTCTCTCCTTTTAATTTCAAACTTGTTTCTTGGTACTAAATTCCTTGAAGAGAAAACTCTTCTTGTGTTATTTGTGGCATAGTAATGTTTTGTGACACCAAGGATTAGCTTTGAGCATCATTGAGATTAGATGGTTGCCAACTTCAATCTTGCATAAAGTTGTTTTGAGGTTGTGTGGGAACAATACATGTTGAAGAGGAAAGCACATTAGGATCAATAGCTACATATGGTTTAGCTTGATTTATGGCTCCTTGTGGTTGGTAATGTGGTCTATTTTCTCTAAACCCTTGATAAGGAGGCATTTGGTCTCTAAATGGCTAATAGGTGGTTTGATTTTATTGTTGATAAGGCCTTTGAGCCTGATATTATTATCTCTTAATTTTCAATATTTCATTCCCAAAATATTGTAGCAAATTTTTTAACTCTCCAAGCTCACTAGCTTGACTAGAAGGGGCTACAACTAGATCTTTAGAGGGTGAAAGAGAAGCTAAATATGGAATTTGAAGAACTTGAGGGGCTGGTATGGATTTTAATTATGGGAATATAGGAATTTTAGGCCTTGGAGAGAGTTTACCATCTTGTATTAAGTTGTTCTCTACTCTTATTATAAATTCATAAGCATCTAGTAGTGTGTTTCCTCTTATATATTGAATCATTACTACAATATCACTATTTAGGACTTGCAGATAGTAAAAGAAGGCATATTTTAGGGATGCTCTAATCAATGTAGGTATCTTAGTCCATGTCTTTTATAATTTGCGGTTAGAATTAGACATGAACTCATGATGATCTCTCTTTATGATAGTCAATTATTCAGCTAAGGATAGGTGATCAAATTTGTCCTCAAATTATCTAACTAAAGCTACCCCTAATTCATCCTAGGTAGCAATGGAATTTAGTGGGATATTTCTATACCACTATAATTATTTTAATTTAAAAGAAGTGGTAAGTAGTCTAATAGCTGTATTGTCTTGAACAACATTATGCACTAAATAAAGGTTGGAAACATCCTAGATGTGCTCAATAAGAGTTATTTGATATTCTCCTGAGAATAATGGGATACTCTTAAGAGAAGATATAGGAATGTCATTAAAATGGACTAGATTCAGTGGACTACCTTTATTGAATGGAATAAACACTTGGTTTATGATGTCCATCTATATAGTGTGGATTACATTGCTTAGGACAATAGGATGACCAGGAGATGAATATTTATTTTGAGGATAAGGTCTTGTCCTACTAAATATTACTCTTTTATATGAATTATAGAACAACTTAATTAATTTAAGAGGAATACCTTTACTAGCTAACCTTGTGGTAACCTTTGGCATTAGAGTATTGCTTGGATAATGCTATGAACTCTACAATTTGAAGAATCTTTAGCTTCTAATAATGATAGTTGTCTTCCTCTACTATAAATACTTCTCCTTATATCCAAAATTTATCTGTGCCAAATATAATGGGTCCCATAGGGTGTGCCAAAAACTATTGTGGTCTTAATTTGCACCCATGGGGAGAGTTCTTTAGTATCTCTCCATCTAAGCCACAAAATGAGAATAACATTAGGTTGTGGGTATCTTATAGTGAGGTTGAGATTCCAAAGAGGGATGGTTCCCTTGGATTTATCATGAAAAGGGAGAGAAATAGATAATAATACATGAAAACATGTAAAAAGAGGTGATGCACCAATGTTTTGAACACTTATAATTGCACAAGACACATTATAAAACACTTTCAAGACTACAAAAATCACTTCACTCATTATTTGATCAGCTTTCACATAAGTATTTCATAAAAATGCACTGACTAGATATCAATCTAATATGGGAGAGAAGTTTTCCACTTCTAAACTAATCAATAGACTATCTATTGCACTTAGAATGACCTGTGAAAACTACACAATACTTCATGAAGGTGAGAAAACTCAAATAGAGGCAAATGAAATAATACATTCAATTAATCACATCAATGAATTCATAAGACACACTTTAATTTAGCTTGTAAAAGGAGGAATTCAATATTTTATTGCATTAAATAAGTGTTACAGTATAAATCTTGGCATAGCTTAGGCATGTCAAAAACATAAGAGTCTCTTTTTGGGAAAAAATGGGGATTATATAGAAAAGGGGAAAAGAGGTAGGGAAGTGAGCAAATAAACCATCAATAAATGAGGCCCAACCACTTATTGATCAATTAGTATTGATCATATTCAACAAATAAACCATTGATTAGCTCTCAAGCCCTCTCATTAGCTTAGAAATGCTTTAGAAGACAAGAACTTTGTCAAAGGTGTTGAGTCATGATCCATCAAAAGGGGAAAGTTTTCATAAATGCCCAGTTATCTTTCTCAACCTCCCAACTCTCCATCTTCTTAATGAGCCTACAACACCATGATTTAACTTGATATGTCCTTTACATTAATAGATAGCTGCCTGAACCCATTCATCTAGTATTTCTTATGGCATTCCTTTCACAGTCCCTATTCTATCATTACTACAAATATTGAACATAGATCCACTATATATAAAACCAATTCCCCTATTGGTTTTCATATATCCATAATTATAATGAATATCTATAGGGTAAGGTTTCTTGATCATGAATAAGACATTATTATTACATGTAAAATATTTTGATATGTCTACCAAGCTTTAATGGCATTATACAATCTGTAGGGTTTATTTCTAGTAACCCAGATCATATATTGATCTTGCATTTATTCATTTGCCTACTTGGGTGATAAAATCCTATGATATGATGTGTCCACCTATATGGCATCTTTGGGCTTCTTATTTCATTTTAAAACCTAACTATTATTGCCTTGGACATGTGTCCTTATCCTGTGACCTCATGAAACCTAGTTGAATATGCTTCACTGATTTCCTCAAAAGTATTTTGGCTTTGACCTTCATTTTTGTCATTGATGTATATTCTACTTTCTATATCATGCCACTTAGCATCCCCATGTTGATCTTTGTCTTGACTTATGAAAATGACACACTTGGAAATCTCACATGCAATTTGGGCTCATTGACTTTCTGACCTCATGCATACCATTGATCTCCTCAAGATGGTGAACGTATGTTATTGATCATCGATTTTCTTAACCAAATATACACCATTGATCTGTTAATCTATTATGATCATGACACTTGGAACCTTCACATTAATCCTCATAATCGTCTAACCTTTTAACCTCAAGATTGGCATTGATCCTTTATTACATGATTGAACACATGCCCTAGATTTATTCTAAATTATTGACTTGGTTGATCACCCACATACTATTGATATTTGACCCCAACCTCCAAAATCATGCCACTTGTTGACCCTATGTTAAACTTGAAACTTGTTAAGTATTTTTTAAATGAAAACAACTTTTTATTGTGGTTTTAGTTTGATGTTTTCAATCACATCTCATGTTGTTAGATCATTTTTAGAGCCTTATGTCTTGAGATAGAAAACTCATCAAGACACCAAATTTGTAGGGGATGATCTTGGCACAAATTACATAACTTTCATGTAATACTTTAACTCTATTTGTCTTCCTAAGTACACTTATGAAATTCACAACCAAATTGACCTAATCATTTCTACATGATGTGACATAATGATCTGGTTCTTTAAGGTCCCAAATTCACACTTTAAGCTTGATTAAATTATTTCAAAATATTGCAGTGACATGTGATCTTATCTATAAAAAATTTCTACCCATCTTTCCATTAGATCACTCTTCAACCAAGCCTCTGCTCAGCTTTTAACCCCATATTCTAGGAAAATTTTTGTAGGTAGGCCAAATTTGGCCAACACTATTACCTCATGATTACACTATTACTCTCATTGATGAGATCACTAATTTCCCCCCTCTATGAAATTATCATGATGCTTCTTACCCAAAATATGCATTCACATGCAATGATTATGGAGTGGCCAAACTATTCCAATATCCTTTAATCATGTCTCTGCATAAATTTAGTGATCTACGTATCTCCCCTTATGAAACTCCTAAATCTCAAGCATGTACCATTTATCCAACCTATGATGATAACTACATCATGGCCCAAGCTCAATCCTAAGACTTTGATGTTCAACATTATTAGAAAACTTTAGCCCAAATGCATGCTTTCAATCATGATATTCATATTATTTATACTAATTTTGACTTAGCTTTTGAAGGTCATGTGCCTCCCATTAATTCTTTGCTTAATGATACTCCTTGGGTAGTAGACCAATCCCACCTCCCAAATCTATAAAAATTATTGCATCTTCTATACCACCTATAGATTCAATACTTTCATCCAATTCTTCCCCTGTCAATGAAATTAATGACAAACTAATCACATCCAATCAACTATTTTCCCCTACTCCCCCTACTCTTGAGATTACATTAGATGTTAAGGCCACTGATGTTCATCATATACATTCTAAATATGATAACCATGGTAATAAAATTCATGATCTTGAAGTAGATGCCGAGTATTAAGGTACTTTTCCTAGATATGAAGCCATTCTTGAATTGTTTCATGCTCAAGAACCTCAACTCCCTCGATAGCATCACAAACTCAAGAATTTCAAAAATAAAGCCCTTTGTTTCAAAAACTTCATTACTAGCATCAACCCTAAATCAAATTCCATTTCCTAATTACCTAATTAACCATATCATTTCCAAGATGGTAATGATATGTTCATAAAATAAACTATTCAAATCAAATATGGTACCCCATCATGACCTCGACCAATTATAGTCTCTCATGAACTCACACCAATTAAACATGATAACTTTAGCTATTATTTAAGAAATATCATGATATTTTGTATTGGTCCCATGATGACATGCTTAGTATTTACCCTAGAATCATGGTGCACAATATTATCACCTACCTCGATGCTAAACCCATGTGATAAAAGCAACAAAATTTTCCACCAAAAGTTTCAAATTTATGCCAAAAGAAATTATCAAGATTCTTGATACTAAGTTCATCGATCCCATGGACTATTTTGAATGGGTCTATAACATATTAATATAGAAGCATTTAAAAAAAGGTCACCATGGTCATTTGCATTTGCATTGATTTTCATAATCTCAATCTTGCTTGTTCTAAATATAGTTTCTCTCTACCTTCTAATTATGTCATCATTGATTCTACTAGTGGTTATGAAATGTTCTCTCTTATGGATGGTTTCTTACGTTATAACCAAATTCACATTTTCTCTAAAGACCAACAAAAGATAACTTTCACCACATAGTGGTGCACTTATTGCTTTATTAAAATACCCTTCAGCCTCAAAAATGCTGGAGATACCTATCAATGGGTAATGACCCATATCTTTCATGATCTTATTCACAAGATTTTAGAGACATATGTGGATTACTTCATTGCCAAATCCAAAATCCACATGACTCATCTCTTTGATCTTGTTATCATCTTCAATCACCTCCTTAAATATAAAGTTAGACTAAATCCCTACAAACATGTTTTTAGTGTCATAACTAGAAAATTATTAGGATTCTTAGTCTCTATTTATGACATCAATGTTGACCCTACCAAGATCAATTTTATCATCAACATGCCCATCCCTCTATCCATTACAAATATTCACACTTACCTCAATAAACTTGGGGCAATTAGATGGTTTATTCCCAAGCTGGCTTATCATATTCATTCTGTCAATTCTCTTCTTAAGAAAATTAATGCCCTAGAATGGATGGATCCCTATCAAAAAGTGTTAGATAATATGAAAGAATAATTACTTCTCCCACCTACTCTACATCCACCTTTAAAATGTCATCTATTGATCATATATACCTCTTCCACACCCATATCAATCAGTGAAATGCTTTCCCAACAAGATGATACTAGGAGGTAATATGATATCTACTATATCAATTAAGGCCTCATCTATTATTAAAAATGTTATACAAAAGTTGAACATGATTGCCTTGCCATATATTTTACCATTGAAAAATTCTGACATTATATTCTTTATCAAACCACTTATGTTATTGTTCATCCAATCCCCTTTGTCACTTCTTATCCAAAACATTTATTCCTAGAAATAGAATTGGAAATTGGATGGTCCTTCTCATGGAATTTTATCTTTGAATTATTACACAAAAAGCTATTAAAGGACAAATCATTGATAATCAACTTGCCATAGCTCCCATTCCAGCTACCGACCACCTTCAATATAGTCTTCTTGATGACAATATTCTCTATATTGAAGGTATCAACCAAGCCATGTATCTTAAAGATTAATTCCATAACTTCACTATTGACCTTGAAGCAAGTAATCTAGAAGAGTCCTCTATCTTCCCTGATACTACTAAACCAAAAGTAGTTATCTAATAACTTCCTAAAATTAATGTTGATTTACACAAAGATACTTGGACCCTTCATTTTAATGGCACTAAATGTCTTCAAAGAGTTGGATTAGGTTGTATCCTTATGATCCCTCTTGGAAAAATTATCCCATTGGCATTTTACCTCACATTTTATATCACTAATAACATGGTGGAATATGAAGCTTTAATCCTAGGCATAAAAGTAGCCCTTGATCTAGATATCACATATATGCATGCTTTAGGTGACTCCAAACTCATTTTCCACCAATTAAATGGTGATTATCAATGTAAAATAAAGAATCTCATTTCTTATCATCAAATCATAACTACCCTTGCCAAATATTTTACTTCTTTTACCTTTGATCCTATCCCTCAATATCAAAATTCAATTGTCAATTCTCTTGCTTCTTTAACCATCTCTTTTTCATCCTCATCAAGTTATTACCAATCCCACTTTTATTAACTAAATAATAAAATCCCCATATTCTCTTCAACCATAATATTCACTCATCTACCACATCAAGGCTATCACCATTAGACAAATCCCATGGTATAAATATATTATTCAATTTCTTGAACACCAAACTTATCCTCTAAACCTTGATTCTTGTAAAATGACTCACATTCATAAATAATATTGTAAGTATGTATTTCACTACAAAATACTATATTATCATAATAACGAAGGTACCTTACTCCACTATATCATGAAAGAAGAGTTTCCTCCTCTTTTCGAACAATCACATGGGGGAATTTATGGTGCCCACTATAGTGGACATGCTACAACCCACAAATTCTTATGTGTGGGATACTTTTGGCCCACTCTTAAAAATTATGCCATCATATTTGCTAAAAAGTGTATTCATTTCTAACTTCATGATGATCTAATTCTTGCAACTCTATCTGAGCTTCAAATTGTAGAATCTCCTTAGGCACTCTCTATGTCGAGATTAAATCTCATAGGCAAATTACCTTGATTTCAAGATGGACATGTCTTTATAATCATAGCCACATAATATTTTACCAAATGGGTTAAGGGTATGACCCTCATCAATGTAATTGGTACCACCATCTCCAAATTAATATTTAATCAAATCATTTTTAGCTTTGGTGTCCCTCACACTATCATTTTACACAATGGTGGTAACTTAAAAAATAAAGATGTCAAACAATTCTATGATAAATTTAAAGTCAATTATAAATTTTACACACCTTACCATCTACAATGTAATTTCCAAGTCAATGACACAAAAAAATTCTTAATAAAATTCTCCAAAAGATAATTCATGACTCTCACATGGATTGGCATATTCATCTTTATCCTAATCTTTGGGCCTATCACACTAGCATAGGCATGGCCACTAGGGCAACACTATTTTATCTAGTCTATGGTTTTGAATTAGTCTTCCCATTAGAAGTTGAGCTTCCCTCTCTATGTATATCTCTTCATGGTATCATACCTGATGAAGAATTATGTGAAGCTCTCCTTCATGCTCTTAATCTCCTTGATGAACATCATATTTATCCTTTACAACATAATCACCAATACAAGGTCTATATTACTAAACAACATAGCAAATGAGTTAAAATTTTTGCATTTAATGTTGGTGATCTTGTCATAAAATTAGACTATACTCATGAAAAAGAAGGTAAATACACCAAAAAATGGTGGGGCCATTATTTAGTCAAAGAGACTCTTGGTCTAAGCACCTATCACCTTCAAATTAATGAAGGCCATATTTTCAAAGAGCCCACCAATACATAATTCCTCAAGAAATATTTTTCTTAAATCCTTCCTTTATTTTCCTATATTTTATATTCTATCTATCTAACACTTTTTTTAGGATAACTATAAGGTTCTCACCTTGTACAACAATTCTTTCTTTTTACAAACCTTAGTCTAACACTTTTTGGCACCCCTTGGGTTTCTCTTTTGTGAGTTACAGTGTAAGACCATAGATAAGACCTCGCCTTTCTTACAAAATACCATATTTATCCCATTTACTTCTCACATAGTTTTTACACCCTTGTGGGTTTTTCTTTAATGAGTTGTAGTGTAAAACCATGGATGGGACCTGGCCTTCCTCATAAAATATCCATCTTTTCATTTATTGTCTAGATTGTGTTTTGAAATGGTTATGATTTTTTTATCCTTGTTCTCAACTTTAGCTCTTTCTTATTTTATAGATAAAATTTGCACAAAAAACATATTTTAGCATGTTTTCCTATATTTTCTTCATTTTTATGATAAGTAACACACTCTATTGTCATTGTATCCCATTTTCACCCTTTATCACATTTTTTTGTGATTTAAAGTAATTCAAATTATTTCATTTTTCATTCATCTTGAGTTCCTTTCCTTTCACTCCACATTGGATAAAACAGGGTCAAAGTTAATATAGTGCTTTTATTTTACTTTTATTAATGAGACTCTTAGATACCATGCTCTTTGAATTCTCTCTCTTAGAAACCAAGTGCAAAGTATTCAAATGAAAGTCATCTTTAGCACCCATGTTTAGTTTTCTAAATCTATATGGATGAGGAATAGAAAAATCCATCAAGAAGGTAAAAAGCCAAATTATTTAAAATAAAAGGAAATAGAATACAAAAGGAAATATATAAAATTCAAAATTCAAAATCACACCAAAAGGCATGCTTACAAGGACATCTCATATCTCCAATTGAAGCTCAAAATCCATAGTTGGCCTCATGATAAAGTTGAGGTCTATTAGGGTGTGGTAGGCGAGTAGATTAGAATAAGATAATTCAACAAACTTTATGGTGCTACATACTTTCTCATGAAATTACCCAATATTCATAGTAGACCGATGTCTATGTAAGGGGTCCTGAGGAATGGGGAATATGTTATCAGAAGTTAGGTCCATTTTAATTGTGCATGCATATAGACTTCATGTAATGATCTACATACTTCATTTGTTGACCTAAGACTTGTGTATCTAGGAGATGTTCTTCAAAGTCCTTAATGTCAAAATTCCTCTTGTTTTGACAAACCTAATTTGAGTGTCTTGACTTCAATAAAGAATTCCTCTACCTTGGTTTTTCCTTCATTCTCCTCTCCACCCATTTCATTCCCCTTTTGATAGGCAAGTGTGATTATAAAAATGTTTTCCCTCATCTCTATTCCCTTTTATTAACATCTTAAAAACATGCTATCACTACTTTGTTTTAGTTTTATTTATCTTTAGAATAAAACAATATGCTTGATCAACTCAGGATTTTTTTCTTTACACCATGGCTCTATATTTCTAAACTTGATTTGATTTATTTACAGTTTATTATTGTTGTACTACCCCTTTTTATGGACACTTGAGTTCATTTCTACTTTCTTTTTCTTTTTCCATTATTGAGTGAGTTTGGCTTGTTACTTCTCACTCGCCAATGTTGTTTTCCCTTTTATGCACTCTTTCCATTAATGATTGAGTAAGGATTGTTATTGCTCACTCATCAATGTTATTTTACCATTTTTTCTTACCCATCTTTGTTTAAGTAAGGATTGTTACTACTTTTATATTGATGTTTGATTACCATCTTTTTTGACATGTATCCTCAATTTGACTTGGTGAGTTTTCCTTTCTTATTTAAGGTTTACTTGTTTGAGTTTTTTGATCTTTAGTAGCCTTGGATTTTCAATTACCCAATTTACTCTAAATTTTGATTTAGTCATTTGGTTAACCTATCACTTGTCACCCTAGCTTGCCAAATTTCTAAGTACTTCCATCCACATATCACTAGTTATCTTGGCTTTCCTCCATTTGTTTGTTTTTTTCTCTTTAGTTTTTTTTCCTTAGGTTTGTCAAAATTAGTCTCTGTACCCTACATGATCAAAACTACAAACCCAATAGACAACTATCCAGAAATAAAGTACATCAAGGTATGTATTACATTTATTTTTTAGTTATTTCCCTTTCAATTATTTTATGCTTTAAAATATTGTAACTTTTTTTATCTTCAAAATTGTGTGTTGCTATGTTCTTTCTAAAAGAATCATCCCTTATTGCACATGAGTGACACATTATAATATTTGAATGGGGCATATGTATACACATAATATTTTTAAACTTTATCAATTACTAATGCTTTCTAACTTGTAGGAACCCATTGAGTCTCAATTTCTCTAAGTGCATGCCTTAAAGGGTGCATTAGGAAAGGGATGGGAAAACCATTGGTGCTTCATAAGATTATTTTCCTTTATTGTCACTTTTTATCAATCCAACCATCTCCTAAAAACATTTCCCTAAGCTTGGTCTCCTCTTTTTCACCCTCCTCTTGTCATTTTCCACATTCATTATCCCTTCCCTAACCTAAAACCCTTTTTGGTAGTTTACATTACACTATCATCCTAATCAACCTTGTACTCTAATTGATAAAACTTATTAGGGTCTAGGTTTGACCTTGGCTGACCTAGTCCATGACTTAATTTGTTTTTTTCAATAATGATACTAGGTCGACTAGGTCAACCTTGTTGGCCTAAACTTTTGGAAAGGATTAAGGTTAGATACACCTATATAAACACATTCATTTATCCATTCTTGGAGAGACAACAAAAGTTAATTATTTTGTGTTTCTTTACAATCTACTCCTTTTCCATTCTACTTGAGGAGTCTTAGCTTAGGGTTTTTACTTGGAAAAGAATCTAGTCTTATGAAGAAGTATTAGATGTTTTGGAATTTATTAGTGATCCTTACAAACCACAACAACCTCCTAAAAATCACCTTTGTCTAAGGAAGAGATTGAGTTTTGACATGTTCGTATTTAAGGCTAAGTATCTCTAAATTTTCTCCTCTTTAGTAAATAGAAGTAGCATAAGTAATGGCTTTTGAATATATTGATCTCTCCATGCATTAGGGTTTTACCTATACACGACTTAATTAGGATTATTTTATGCATGTTTACTTTTATGTTGACTAACCCCCATTTGATGCCATAAGATTTGGTGATCACTAGATTAGACGTTTACTTTACTTTTTATTAGTTTAGTGAATATGAAAACATAAGACCTAGTTAGGGTTATTACATAGTTTTATATGATTGGAGGCTTTGGAACCCTCCATTGTGAATTTATTATGGTAAGATATCCCTTGGCTAGGTCTAGCGGATCCATCTTGGTCATGACTCTAAATATCTAATGTATCCACAATCGAAAGTGTAAGTAGGATTTATCTTCTCTAATATAAGATTGATTTATAGATTTGCTACATTTCCCATTGCATGAAAGGTCCACAACCATGTATTTTATTTTTTGTGTAATCAGTAATTAGAAATATGAACAAACACTATTATATGATAAGTGTGTTACTGTGCAACATAACCCATGATAACCGGTTTCTTGTTGCATGCTTCAAGTGAGTGTAAAAGAGTTTAATTTTATATGAAATGTCAGTGCATTAGCTTGTTGGGAACTAGACACTTCAATTCCTTAAGGAAATTTTGATATAAAAAACCCAACATTTTGGTTCCATTGTTAGTACCCATAGCACATATTGCATAGTAATGAAAAATGCTTGAATGGTTATGCCCTAATAATATTGAATAATGGCTTATTGTAGTCAAGGATAATTTTACAATTCCTTATCTTAAACTAGGAGTTTATGCATGTGCATGGGTTGAAAAACATGTATACAAAGAATTATATAAAACTTTATTTGTCTAATTCCTTATTCATTTGCATATTTGGTTCTTATTCTATGCTCAAGATTGATCACAAAATTTTGGGAGGAGCCAATCCTAGACAATAGAGCATCAGAGGGTTTTAGCACATTTGGGAACATCGTGGACACAAGTTGTTAATATCTGGTGGAGAGGAGTGTTGAATATATATATCTTGGAGTATGTTGTAACCACCTACTCTTGTCTTGAAGAAGGAAAGTTCTAGTTTTTTTATAACCATGTGGTTAGTATATTTGAAATTTCCCACTAGAAGTGTTGTCCCCAAAATTGGCCACTCATTTTTGTAGTCAACATGTTAACTATGTTGGTCATGTAGGCCAAAAAAAATGGTTTCCTTCCTTCTCAAATTTTTTTTGAGCAGTCAAGTTATCCAATTACCCAAGTCTTTTCAGCAAAAGGAAATCTCTCATTTTCAAAGGGTTTTTCAATCAAGAAAATGAACAAGAAATAATTCAAAAGACTTGAAGGCATTTCCTAAAGAATTGATAAAGATGGTTCAACGCTGAGGTTCAATGATATATGGTTTAATGGTAGGGTTAAATGATTTGAAATGAATGTCGTTGAACCATTGAACTATTGAACCATTGAACTCCGCTTCAAAATAGTTCAAAGGTTCAAAACGGTTCAAAGGTTCAAAATAATTCAAAGGTTCAAAATGGTTTGAGTGGAAGGTTCCAGTGAAAGGTTCAAACAGTTGGTTAAATGATATATTGAATTGAATTCATAAGAAGACTAAGAGAATGTGACTCTTTACAAAACATAAAATAGTGAGCCACCAAACTGTTGAACCATTGAATCGATGAACTCTAAAAAGATGGTTCAAGGTTCAAAATGGTTCAAGCAACTGGTGACATCCCTACAGACATTAAATTTAGGATAATGGAATAATTGTTGATTTTCAAATAACATAGACTTGAGGATAAACTCAACGATCCACTAAGAAAGGACCCAAATAAGCCAACAGAAGGTGAGAAGATAGCCCCAAGAGCTTGGATCACCAGGAAGAGACAAAATATAACAAGGAAAGAGGGAATCAAATAGAGAATCCAAAAGCATCAGCAAAAGAGTTATTCTAATGGGTGGAATAGTCCACTAGGTAGATATCAAAGAGTGAAAGAATTCAATGGCATGGCCTAGTTTTCTTCTTTTGAATAAAGATGAGTGGACAGTCATGTAAGTATCATAAAGAGGTGTGGCCTATTTTTCTTCATTTGAGTAAAGATGAGTGGACAGTCATGTAAGTATCATAAAGAGGAGTGGCCTTGCCTTTCATAGGATTAGGCAACCCATGCTTTAGAGATGACATTTGATATGAGTTAAACCCTAAAGTCAAGACTGGTAACCTACTCCAGCATGGCCCCTACACAAAACTTCCTCTTTCTAATGCATTTAATGTAGCATGGGCCATTTTGTGAAAATAAGTGCTAAAGTCTTTCTTTGGATGCTATATATTGTAATCTCTCATTTTGGAGGGAGATCTCTTAGTTATTATAAGTAAAACTCTACCCAAATTGAAAGGCATTTTTGAGACTTTGAGATTAGATTGTTAATCATATTTTATCAGGTGAATGAGAAATCAAGTGACCTTTCAAACTTTGTGTTGAAATAACTTGTGTTATGTAGGAAATTGTTCTTATGTCTTTTTCCTAAATACAGTCATATTCATTTGATTAAATAAGTAGGGCAAGTGAAAATAATCTAGAAGATGTCCTGAAGCTGATTGTGGAGACTTTATGCTACCAAAATTGTCTTTAGCTTTTGTGTTTTGCATTTCAGCACAAAAGATATTGGAAAGGCTTTGAACTACTTTTATCCTTTGTGATCATATACTCTATGGTAGTTTTTGGTGGAGACTTTGGGTTGCACTTCATTCTACTATGATATTAGTCCTACCTAAGTAAGAGAAGTAATGAAAGACTTTATGATTTCATGGGTTTCTTGTGGATCTAGTTATTACCCAAAAAAATTTCTTGTTGTTTTATGAACATCATTTCTAAAAAAAGAGAAATGAATTTAGTTATTACATAGGATTTTTCCTCTATTTTATGAACATCATTTCTGAAAAAATAGAAATGGATGGTGTGATTCTACCCCCAGTTAGTATTTAGTATAGGTTTAGTTTATAATAGTATATAAGGAGCCTCCCCTTGCTGAGAGGAGAGATTTATCTCATTATGTTGTGGCTGATATAACAATTTTGTATTTAGTTAGTTGAGAACAAAATAGTTACCCAACAACTTTTTGGTGACTCCACTGGGGAAGAACACTCAAGTTGAAGCCTCATGCTTCAAGTTGAAGCAGTTCTAGTTCTTTTCCATTCTACACTCTGGTAGATCCATGGTATATGTGAAGCTAGAGAGCTCAAGGTATTGTTGATTATGTATTTGAGTTGGTGCAGCAAAATAAATTCAATATATTTCCTCCTTGACCTCATCTTCAGTGAACCAAGAGTTTCCCTCCTACCAATGTCAGATCTCCAATATGAGGTGAAGCTTCTCCTTTCTCTGCTAGCAGATCTTTGTCTATACGTACTCTACCAAGGTTTGTTATCCCTCCTTTCAATCGTCATATCATGGTATCCCAATGCCCTTGGGGTAACACTTTTGGTCCCCTGAATTTAACCCCACCTTTACATGAACTACCTCATAGTTCAAGAAAGAATTTTCCCAAGTTCTATGGTGATGGTAAAGTTCATCTTGATGAGCATATTACAGCGTTTTGCATAGCCTATAGTGTGATAGGCATTGAATATGAATATATAGTGGTAAGAATGTTCATAGAAACATTACAAGGTGCTGCCATAGATTGGTTTTATCATCTTCAAGCTCAGACTATAACTGACTGGAACACTCTCAAGGCCAAGTTTAAGGCTAGGTTCAAACCTGTAGAAGATGCACATGCCTTTTAGATCAGCTTACGCAAATGAAGAAGGAGCCTCATGAGCCTATGCAAGACTTCATTGATAAATTTGATAAGCTAAGGAATAAGATTCCTACAATTGCTCAGCTAACATTGGATAATCTTAAGTACTTCTTCATCAATTCTCAACTTCTTGAAGTGAGTTTTCTATTGAGGTGGGCTGGCCATATAGATCTTTCTATAGCTTAGATTTTGGCTACTGAGGTCAAAGATGATCTTATCCTTACAGGCAAGATAAGAAGAGATCTTAATAGAAATAAATTTTCTTTACCTACTGAAAATTCTTCCACAGGCTCCACTGACCCTATGGTGTAAAAGTTAGCAAATGAATTGCTAGCTTTGAAGAGGAAAATATCCCAAGGTATGTCTACTCTTCCTTATATGGATATACCAAGTAGGACATTTCCCAACCATTCATATCAAGGAAATGCTACCAAAAGTCAAAGGTAGCCCAATCACCTTCCTCTCACACAGGGGAAGCTTGCCATTGAAGCAGCACTGGCTAACTCAGCAGTTAGTTATCATGAAGCTGAACATGATTTCTCTTTCCAACCTAAGTTATACCAAGAAGATGACACTAATCTCTTTACAGAAGGAGAAGAAGAATTAGCTGGAGACTCCAACATTGGTTTTCTGAATTGCCAAGATGAAGTTAAAAGAAAGGGAGAAGTGTTTGATGGATCATATGTTGTTTTTACTAGGTCCCAGAACCAGTCAACTCAATAAGCTGATAAGGGAAAAGTAGGAGAAGAACCTCAACCAGTAATTTCAATTGCTAAATGGGGGACTTCATTGCCTTTCCAATCAAAAGACCCAGTCATCAATAAGAAAGTAAGTACCTCAAACAACCCTATACCTTATGCTTCCATTTCTTAGACCAGTCCCACACCCAATAAAACCCAAAATGATGGACTTCCTTCCTTTATTTCTAGTTCATTTTAGTTATTTGACATAATTGATCATACTAGGAAGACCAAGATCCAAATATCTGAGTTTGAATACTTACAAGCCAACCCTGAGTAGTTGGATAGGTTGACTAAATGCATCAAAAGCAAAATCATCCCTACAGAACAAGAATTTTCAAAAGTGACTCATGATCCCCCAAAGAACAAAGCCACCTAAAATAATCTTGTCATTACTCCTCCTATTGCCCCTAGGAAAATAGAACCATTTTATGTTTCCCTTTTGATTAATGGTCATAAGTTGAGCAATTGTATAATAGACTCTAGAGCCTCTAATATTGTTATGCCTGCCAAGGTGGTAGACTCTCGATCTTACCTTAACTAAAACTTTTGGAAGATGTTTCTCCATGGAAAACAAGCAAGTGCCACTTTTTGGGCAAATTAAAGATGCCCAATTTGCATTTGTGGCTTTTCCAGATAAGAGGATTAAGATGACAATCTTAATGGCTGATGTTCTAGCTTCTTATGGCATTCTACTCGGACGTAATTTTTGTAAAGATGTAGGTGGAGAGTTGAATATGGACCTATCTAAAGCAAGGATACCTATTAAATGGATCATGTGAAAGTTGCTTCCTGAGAGAGAGTCAAAGTACATTATTACTCAGACGTTAGACCCTGAGGCTCAAATTATGTTTGAATCTTTAGGAATGGGTAATTATTTTTTGTCCACTGAAGATGTTCTTATTTCATCACATGAAATTTCATTAGGTAACAATTCAAATGATTCAAATAGGAAATTAGAAGAACTTGTGGAGGGAAGCTTAGGGGAAAAGGAATCTCCCCTCCCTAATGAAAAAAATCTTTAAGAAGATCAAATCCTAATGATCTTTGGATCTTAGAATTTGATAGCAGCTACTCTTCTACCAGTTCAAGAGTTAGAATTATATTGATATCCCTAGAGGGAGATATTTTTCCTTATTCATATAAGTTGTAGTTCAACAATACCAACAACATCGATGAGTATGAATCTTTATTTCTCAGATTGAAAGTTGCTCATGCTAAAGGTGTTAAGATTCTTCATGCTCAAGGAGATGATGATTTGGTGGTTTGCAGGTAAGAAATCTATATCAAACAAAAATGAAAGATTGTGACATTATCACAATCTTGTATGGGATTATATTAAAAGTTTTGATGCTTTCAGTATTTCTGTGGTACCCAGAGAGTTTTATGATCCTGTAGATTCATTAGCTATCTCTACAACCCTCATGGTTCCTCACAAAGATTTCAAAGGGAACAAGTACACTATTAAGCTGGTCTTTTGACCAAGTGTACCTCATAATGCCAACTATTGGCAAGTGTTTGATGGGGACCATCAAATCATGTGCTTAACTGGACTAGAAGAGCAATGAACCATGGTAGTGGACCATGTTGCTACACATCCAAATAAAGTAAAGAAACTCTTCAACAAGAGAGAAAGGATTCATGGTTTTCAGATTGGAGATCAAGTCTTATTGTGGGGCAAGAGGAGAGAACCAAGAGGAATGCACAGAAAATTTGATTCCTGATGGAGAGGTCCATTTGCCAATCATCGATTCTGAGGTAAAATTAGTTTCTTACTGATATATCAAGATGGAACACCATTTTCACTACCTCACAATGGGCAATATCTAAAGCACTTCAATCCTTGAAGTATTAGATAAGTCCAATTTTACATTTGTATAGTCTTTGTTTATTTTGTGTTGTTTATTTGGTTTTTTGGCATCTTTCTCTTTTTGGGTGGCATAAATCCATGGCCCAATGGCATGGAAAAAAGGTACTTGGATTCTAGTTTCTACTCCCTTCGATTGTTTTAGAGTACAACCAATGGAAGTTCCCCAAATGGAGCTTGTTATTATCCCCAAAATCAACTACTCATTTTTGTAGTCAACATGTTAACTATTTTGGTCTACAGGCCAAAAAAAATGGTTTCCTTCCTTCTGAAAAAATGTTCTGAGCAGTCAAGTTATCCAATTACCCAAGTCTTTTTGGCAAAAAAATCTCTCATTATCAAAGGGTTTTTCAGTCGGGGAAATGAACAAGGAACAATTCAAAAGACTTGAAGGCATTTCCTAAAGAATTGATAAAGATAGTTCAATGTTGATGTTCAATGATATATGGTTTATTAGCAGGGTTCAATGCTTTGAAAAGAATGTCGTTGAACCATTGAACCGTTGAACCATTGAACCATTGAACTCCACTTCAAAATGGTTCAAAGGTTCAAAATGGTTCGAGCAAAAAGTTCCAGTGAAAGGTTTAAATAGTTAGTTCAATGATACATTGAGTTTAATTCATAAGAAGACTGAGCGAATGTGACTCTTTACAAAACATAAAATAGTGAGCCACCAAATCATTGAACCATTGAACTGTTGAACCATTAAATCGGTAAATTCTAAAAATATGGTTCAAGGTTCAAAATGGTTCAAGTGATCGGTGATGTCCCCATGGATGTCAAATATAGGATAATGGAATAACTGTTGATTTTCAAATAATGCAGACCTGAGGGCAAACTCAATAATCCACTAAGAAAGGAGCCAAAGAAGCCAACAGAAGGTGAGAAGATAGCCCTGAGAGCTCAGATCACTAGGAAGAGATAAAATATAGCAAGGAAAGAGGGAATCAAATAGAGAATCCAAAAGTGTCAATGGAAGAGTTATTCTAGTTGGTGGAACAATCCACTAGGTGGATATTAGAGAGTGAAATCATTAAATGGCATGGCCTATTTTTCTTTGTTTGAGTAAAGATGAGTGGATAGTTATGTAAGTATCATAAAGAGGTGTGGCCTATTTTATTTCATTTGAGTAAAGACGAGTGGACAGTCATGTAAGTATCTTAAAGAGGAGCCACCTTGCCTTTTACAGGATTAGGCAACCCATGCTTTGGAGATGACATTTGATATGAGTTAAACCCCAAAGTTAGGACTAGTAACCTACTCTAGCATGGCCCCTGCACAGAACTTCCTCTTTCCAATGTATTCAATGCAGCATGAGCCATTTTGTGAAAACCAATGCCAAAGTCTTTCTTTGGATGCTATATAGTGTAATCTCTCATTTTAAATGAGGGAGATCTCTCAGTTATTAGAAGCAAAACTCTACCCAAATTGAAAGGCATTTTTGAGACTTTGAGCTTAGATTGTTAATCATATTTTATCAGGTGAATGAGAAAGCAAGTGACCTTTCAAACTTTTTGTTGAAATAACTTGTGTTATGTAGGAAATTGTTCTTATGTCTTTTTCCTAAATACAATCTTACCCATTTGATCAAATAAGTAGAGCAAGTGAAAATAATCTAAAAGATGTCTTGAAACTGATTGGGGAGACTTTGTGCTACCATAATTGTCTTTAGCTTGTGTGTTTTTCATTTCAACATAAAGGATATTGGAAAGGCTTTGAACTAATTTTATCCTTTATGATCATATACTCTATTGTAGTTTTTGGTGGAGACTTTGGGCTGCACTTCATTCTACTTTGATATAAGTCATAAATCAGTAAGAGAAGCAATGAAAGAATTTGTGCTTTCATAGGTTTCTTGTGGATCTAGTTATTACCTGGGAAGTTTTCATGTTGTTTTATGAACATCATTTCTAAAAAAAAGAGAAATGGATTTAGTTATTACATAGGAGTTTTCCTCTATTTTGTGAACATCATTTCTAAAAAAAGAGAAATGGATGGTGTGATTCTACCCCCAAATTAGTATTTTGTATAGGTTTAGTTTATAATAGTTTATAGGGAGCCTCCCCTTGCTGAGAGAAAATATTTATCTTATTATGTTGTTGCTAATATAATAATTTTGTCTTCAATTAGTTGATGATAAAATATTCACCCAATAGAAATAAAGAAACTTTTTATTGATTGTGTACTTAAAACTCTACCTATGGAGGGCTAAAACCATCCTTGCATGAGCAACATAGTTAGGAGGGGAATGCATGGGTGTTTGTGAAGGAATTTTGGTTTGGAATGGTATCTAGTCAGTGGGAGTTATGAAAGTATAAATATGATGAATCTTAGTAAAGGATTATAGGTGGAAGTGGAATAGGAAGAGGATATGCGGACTCATGAAGTGTTATTAGGATCTACAAGGAAGCAAAAGAGTACAAGGAAGACTCACCAACTTTTAGACTATGACCAATGCCAACTTTATCATATGTGGTAGAAACTAGTCAGATAATGGAGACTAAAGAACCATAAATAGACCAACCCAATTCCTCAACCATAGTGCAAGCTCATGTTTTTTATCCACTCAATTTAATTATATATAACATGGATATAGATAGTGTAGATTTAAAGACTGACCATGTAAATGAACCTATTATTGAGCAAGTTTTAACTCATAGTGAATTGATACTTTTTTTTCCTCTTCAAACTAATTTCATGGCCCAACTTGGTATGCCTAGTGGACCCAACATCAATAGTAGGTAGAGCACTAGTCTAAGTATTATAAATTAACTTGCTAATGCACCTAATGTCTTAGGTGTTATTTCTAGAGGTATGGGAGGTGGATTAGGAAGTGGAGTAGGAGGAAGTGGTGTACTTCCACCCTAAAGAATAGGACTTATAATTTCTTAGTAGACACTATTATATGTACCTCAACTATCAACTATGTATTATGAAATGATGCTTCATTTACCTAAATATCAAGGCATGGAGAATGCCATAGAGCATGTTTATAAGTGTGAACTCATCTAGAGGGAATGTGGTATAGCTTTTTCTAATAAAAAAGCAACACAATTTAAAACCATACTTATGGAAATAGCACATAAGTAGTATAAGAAGTATGACCCTTAAGAAGCATTAATTAACTATGACTAGCTCAAGACATCATTTTTTTAGGAGTCTGATATTCCAAAATTTGAGTAATAAAGTATTTTTGTGTTAAAGGATATAAAACAAGAGCTCATCGAAAGTGTACGTGAGTATGATGTATAATTCAAAACACTCTTGTCTAAGCTCTCATTCAAGATTAATCTTTCTTAGCATTCCCAATGATTTATGGGAGGCTTGTTTCTTCCCTTTAGACAAATATTATCTCAAAGGACCTTTACCAACCTATTTGAGGCCCTAGAAACTAACCTCTACACTAAATATATTAGTAGAATTGACACTAGAATCATTCCTTTTATGGAAGATAAAATAGCTTCAATGGCATCATAATTAGAAAAGCTGACTGCAACCAATGCCTATGACACTCGTAGTGGTCTTTGGTGTACCGATTATGAGTCTAAAAGTCATAATAGAAGAAACTACCCTCAAAAGAACATTTACACTATACTAAAGTAGTCTTGTGAAATTTGACATGAACAATATGATGTCTTCTCTTATCCTTTATTACAATGGGATACACATTCTAAAGTGTCTGATTACTGCAAGATATGTGATGCATATACCCATGACACAAATGACTATCACTTGATCAGTGATATATATGAGGTGTACCACCATGATATGCATCAAACCTCTATCTCAAAGAATCAAGATAATGGTGGACATCATGGATGAGGCCAAGGAGGGGGATTAAGAGGTGGGAATTTCCCACCATGAACATGTTATAAGTGTGGATCTTTAGATCACTATCAATGATATTATCTAGTCTATCCAACATGTGCTTTTTTTAAAAAGGAGTATCAGTTGAAGGAATGCCCTAATTTTTACATTGCCATCACAAAATAAAAAATTAAAAAGGTGTTAGTATGATTCACATTAAGAAACCACACTCTATCACTCTAATGGTCTAAATGGTTAATATCACCACATGTAATGGAGGATACTCCCATTCTATGTCTATTCTAACTATTAAGAATATACAATTCAAAGAGCCTTGTATAATGAATTATCATAATGCACATCAATATAAATATGTACTCTAGGATACTATGACCTTGGTATGTGAACTACATGGGGAAATTCAATTTTTAAGGATCAAGAAGTCACCCAACATATTGATCTAAAAAAAGTCATAGAACCTCAAAATGCAGCATGAGATGATTTCCAAGAACTTTTCAAGCATCTGTTAGAATAAGCTTATCCCATAATTAAGTAATTGGCTTAAACATTAGGCACCAAGTCTAACTAAATATCATCGATTAAACCATGCTCAATAACAACATACTCTTGTTCCTCTTAGCCCTCAAGAGGACAAGGAAATACTAGTGAATGTTGCCATCAATGGTTGGGTTATCCAAGACATTTTTAGTTGGCATTGATGTTGTGGTCAATGTCCTTACAAAGGATGCCTAGAAAAAAATGGCTAGGCTAGTGTTAGAACCATTTTCTCACATGTTGTTTATGGCCAATAAAATTTGTGCTCTACCAATTGGTGTTTTTAAAAATGCAACTATCAATATCCTTAGGGTACCTTTCAAGGCTAACTTTGAAGTTCTCAAATTGGTTAGAGTTTATGATTTTCTATCCCTATTAGGTCATCATTGGTGCTATGCAAATAATGTTGATTTAGGCTTCAATAAGTGATATATCAATTTTGAAAATATTGATCATCAAGTCATCATCCCATTGAACCAAGCACATGGGCCCCCGTATTTAAAACCTATTAGCATAGATGGGGATATTAGGCATATATAAAATATCATAGCTAGAGATGGTGAACATCATGATCCTACTCTTGATGGAATCCTCTTATGGATGGACACATAGTCTCTTTTTTATACTATAAGTAATGTTTATAATTATTGAGCCCATAGTGACTAAGACCTCACTAGAAGAGTGTGTGGTTCCATTGGTAGTTGTGAAGGCATTCCATGCTATAACTACAAGCACCATAAATTTATTCATCTTATTACTAGAAAAGTCATGTGAGGACCAATTATGGCTACACCACTAGAAAGGCTTGATGAAGCTCCATGGTTTTATAGGAAAATGAAAGTATGTGACTTCATCTAGCAACTTAAAACCTTCTATGACTCTAATACTAATTTTATGCATTCACTAGTTTAACTTTTTTATGGTGTGACCATAAGATGATGTAAAACTCATAATGAGTATATCCTTCATTGGGACCAAGTATGCTCTACTTTACATCACCAATTTCATCATGACACTAAGTTCAGGATGCAATGAGCTATAATGGAGTCTAAGCACTAGAACCACACCTAGTAGATTCTAAAACCATGTGGTTGGCTGAAGAATCCTTACTGATAGAGTACTTATGGGTACATGAACTTTATGAAACTTTATACACTTGGACTAGAACATGGTATGTTCATGAATAATGACATTTAGGTACTCATTTTTGGCATTTTTTTAAAAATAACAAGGTCTCGATGTTATCTTATTCATCCCCAAGGATGGACTTATGCCTCATACTCTAAGCCATGCATCAAGTAGTTGTTGGTGACCCCAGTCTTATCAAGGATTGGCTACAACATATACATGGTATACAAAAAGAAGACTTGGTTATTTTTAATGATATATATATGTAATCCTCCCTCACTCTAGAACTTGTCCTTAATCAGGCATGCCATGGAAAAATTCATAAAAGAAAGAAAAAACTAGTGTTTCATGTTGATGAAGGTGAGATGGTCTAAACCACCTGACCCATTGAAAAATAATTTAGATGTCCCCAAAAATATGGTGCTCAAACTATTCATGATATTATTATTGATGTAGACTACCCATATTTAGAACCTTTTCAAACTATCCAACATAACATTGGCATAGAAGAAGCACCAAAGATAGCCACTGTGGATAACTAATGGTTTGATACTGAGATTTCAAAAGTATTTGAGTTTCTAAAAGAGTATTGAGATGTTTTTCCAATGGTTATAGTGAAATGAAAGGTGTTCATCCATACTTAGTAAAAATGCATATCAAACTAGTTGAAGGTGCTCACCCAGTCTAGAAATGGCTATATAGGATGAATCCAAATTTACATGTGCAAGTGAAAGAGGAAATTGATAGTATCTTGCACGCTGGAGTTATAACTCTAATTGATGAGTATAAGTGGATCATCCCCATGGTAATAAACATAAATAAATATGGGTGCATTAGAATTTATGTTAATTATAAAATACTTAACACATCTTATGTTATTAATCCTTTTTTGATACTATTCATAAAAGAAATCCTTGAAGTAGTTGTAGGGTGTGAAATTTACACTTTCATAGATGGATTTTCTAGGTATCATTAGGTCTAGATCATAGAGGAGGATTGACCTAAGACTACATTTGCTATTGAGTGGGGGCTTTTTTTAATATATCATCATGCCATTTGGGATTAAAAATTCACCCACTATATTCTCTCAAATAGCCATTGAGGCCTTTAAATATTCCATTCATAAACTCTTTCAATTTTATTTGAATGATTAGATAGTCTATGTCCTAGTGAAAGACCACTATTCTAATCTATATCTTATGCTTGAGAATTGATGAGTGCCTTAATTTTCACTCAATTTAAAGAAATGTCTTTTTATTACACCATTTGGTATTCTCCTTGGTCACATCATATACCAAGATGGGCTTTTGGTGGACCCTGCTAATGTAGATGTCATCCTGCATCTACCATAATTGACATCTTAGAGCATGGTTCATGCTTTTCTAGGTCATACTAGGTACTATCAAAAATTCATCCAAGGTTATGCAAGGATTGTCATGCCATTAGAGGAAATATTAAAACACAACAAATACTTTTTTTAGACCCTCTCTTTCCAATAATCCTTTGAAGCCTTGAAAGACAAGCTCTTCACTACACTAATTTTCAAGTTCCTTGATTGGACTAAACCATTCCATGTCCATGTTGATACTTTTGGTATGGCCATCATTGTGATACTTGTGTAGCCTGGAGAAGGTCACCTTGATCACCCCATCTAATTTACAATTATAAAGCTTACTCTAACTAAGATAAATTATACCATAATAGAGTGTGAAGTAATTTCCATGGTTTATGCTTTACAAAAGTTTTGACAGTACCTATTGGTGACTCATTTTGTGTTCTATATAGGCCATAAAGCTTTGAAATATCTAGTTAATAAACATAGGTTATATGGCTGCATCTACCATTAGGTTGTGTTATTATAATAATTCCAATTCTCTATCATGGTCAAACTAGGTAAGACCAATTGTGGTCTTGACCATATTTTTAGAATTAATTTTGGTGAGCCACCGTGAGCCATTGAGGATGACTTACCTAATGTACAACTATTTCATGTTTCATGTGTTTCTAAAGAGTTGGAATATATAAAAACATTGTTAACTACTGACATGTTATGTTCCCTTTGTAATTAATTTGATGTTGTAGGAAAATTGGCCAATTCCAATATTCCTCCAACACTATTCCCAATTTACTATTCATATGTATTATTCACATATCACTATTCATAATGACATAACAAGTGATGCAGGTGATTATGCATTAATGAGGTGGCTTGGGGATGAGGTGGCATGGCCCATAATGTTCCTCACATGGGTTTAAGATCATGTGTTTGGGTTTGGATGTACCACTCATTTTGGGAGACAAATTAGATTTACTTTATGTGTCCGCATGGTGTGATCCTTGGAGGAAAATGACAAAATAAAGAAGTGTGGCACATTTTCCTTAATTGATTCATGATGAAGAGTGGGAGACAAGTCAAAAGAGTTTTAGGACCTCTTTTGGTATATTTTGTGTAATTAGGAAGTGGAGGACAAGATTTACTATGCTAAATTGACTCAAATGTGAAGGTAGGGGTACAATTATAGAAGCATGTGAAGGTGGGGATGTTTTTTCTAAGTGGGAGATTGATTTTGACTCTCTTACAAGGTGAAAATATTACCACTATTTATTAATAGTGATCCCACTTGAATGAGATGAATTTACTTGCTTGCCCATGAAGTTTCCTCTCCTCTCCTCTCTATCCTTCTCATTTTCTACTTAAGCAAGGCTCTCTCACTGTAAAAATCATCTTTTGCCAATTATAACTCTATTTCATGTCTTCATGACATTGTTTGAACTTATGTTCAATCATATTCTTCCTTGGATGAAAATCCATTGAATAAAAGGATTCAAGGATGAAACCCCTCATTTTCTTTCTATATCAAAGGATGAAAACCATGTTATTCATGGAGATGATCTCATTCAGAGATTAAAATTGATCTTCAAAGAGTTGTATATTCAGTGGTTTCTTGTAATTTATATTAATAGATCTATGTGTGTGAGAGAGATTATTGTATATGTATTTTAATATTCCTTTAATAATCAATAAATATTACATTTTTTTACTTCTCATATATGTTGTAAAGAGTTAATTCCATAAGAGTATTCATTGTGTTCATTCCCAAGTTGTTGAAGTTGAATTTATAGTTATTTATCATATGTGCATAAATATCCTATTTGGGATATTATAGTGGTATCAGAGCTGTTTATATTGGTAGCCTATAGGTTTTTTGTGTTTGATGCTTTTGAGTGATATGTAAATTGCAACCAAGAGAAACAATGAAGTGGAAACCAAGGTTCTTACCAAAGGTAGTATCAAAAGAAGATTTGTGCAAAAAGTTTAATAAAGCAAGGAAGAAACATGTACCTTTATCTCAGTTAAGGATGTTTTTCTTAGTGATTTTAAGGAAGTAGAGGATTGTTTACACATGGTGGATCTATCATCTTCTCATGTAATATAAATAGTTACAACTCCTTCAATAATTCTTTTGGGTGAGCCTGAGTCATTAAGGCACAAAGATAAATAAGTGAGAATTGAAGTCATCTCTTGCCTTAGTGAAATCATAATATTTTCATCCCCTAAAGTTCATTATAATGATGACATAATGAAGGAATTATTTCAGTTGATTGTGGAAAGTTTTCAAGGTTTGGATGATAACAAAAAAATCTTTCTTTTGATAAGAGTGTAAAAATTCTAGAGATTGTGGCAAGAATGTGTTTTTATGTTTTGATGCTAGATATTTATTGTGAAGATATTATTTTTTAATGTTTCAAACATTTTAGAAGGTTATTGATGAGGCTGATTTAGATAAGGTTATCACTTCCATACAATCTATTATGTCTTTGATTTTGAATGAGGATGAGGGTAATTATATATCTAATCTTTTATTATTTTAGGAAGTATGAAGGTAGGAAAGGGTCATTCAAGAATAAGAGAAGTTTCTATACCAAAAAATATAATAATTCATCCGATATAAATGACACGTACATCTGATAGTGATGATGATAGTAATGAAAATGAACATGACAACAATGAAACCTTATTCATGGCTATAAAAATAGATAATGAGGGTTTCTCAAAAGGGAAAGGCCTTATGGATGATGAAGAATCAGATGAAGAAGAGGTTGAAGTAGACCTTAAGGTAGAATTAGTGAGTGTTCTAGAGGAGTTAAAGTTCCAAAGAAGGAAGAATCATAAAATAAGATCATTAGTTAAGGACTATGAAGAGCATATTAGTTTTTTTGAATAGAGATTGAGTAACATACCCAAGGAGCATGATGAGATCATCAATCAAGTTAAAACTCAAATAGAGATAGTCACTACTAGCCTAAAGGCTAAGGAAGAAGAATTCATAAGTATGAATAAAAAATAGAGTCCTTAAATTTAGAATTGGATCAAGAATCTATAAAGTTAAAGACCTTTATGAAGTTTGAAAAGAGTATTGATGCTCTAGATAACATCTTGAATAGTCAAAAAATTTCAAGTGATAAGATAGGTATTGGTTTCAAATAAGACCAAAAAGAGGTAGCTCAAACCAAGGAGAAGGCTAATGAAGACAAGAACGTCAACATGAAGAGACCAATTAGACAACCTAATGCTGTGAGGTATGTTAATTCATTCAATGGTTATTATTTTGCATGTAATTAGTTTGGTCATAAAGCAAGCGAGTGTAGAATACCCTCTAAAAATAAATATGCATGGGATTATGAAAGGAATCATCAATCAAGAAGTATAAATGATTTTATTTACTACACTTGTCATAATTTGGGACACATTGTAATATTATATCATAATAGAGTTAGAAGGCCATAAAGTCAAAATAAGAGGTTTGAAGCCCTTAGAGTGTAAGAAAGAAGGAAAATGAATGTGTGGAAACCAAAGATAGTAAAGGTGAGTCATGATCAGTCTACACGCCCAAGTGAACTATTTTCTATAGTAGAACATACTTCAAATGTTATATCATTTCAGGAATGTCCTTTATTATCTCATATTGTTAATCAAATGGTTGATGAAGAGGTCAAGCCTAAGGTGCCAATAAATCCTAAAAGGATCTTGAAGGATATTTAGTCTTGTGAGATCATGGAGATATAGGCTTCTTATGAGTTTGTGTTGTTTTAGTTCCTTATGGAAATGGATGACTCCATTAGGCTTCATGGAGACACTCCTTAGTAAACAAAAACATGGTGGATGCTTAGTTTTAGGGGGAGCTATTCAGGTTATTCATAAGCTCCAAGTGTAGTTGATTGACAAGCATAGAAGATGTAAGCAAATTTGTTCTATGTTTCTAACAGTTGGTAGTTGAGCATGAATTGTTTTGTAGATGGTTTGAGAATTTTATTGATTCATTTGGTGAACTCAAGTTGTGAAGACAGAGGAGTTACTATTTCTTTATTTGACATCAAGAGTTTGGTAGCTTGGTAAGTAATCTTGAGGTTCATAATTCATTTGAAGACTATGATTGGTTTAAGGGGGAGTTTGTTAGATCTAAATTCTTTTGTAGTTTCTGAGAATAGTTTTCAAAAAGGGAGACTAAGTGGTTCTATAAGTTGTAGTATGTATGACCTTTTGTCATTAATGTCAAAGTGGGAGAAAGTTTAAGAAGGGAGATTGACCAGATTGGGGGAGATGAGAGTGATCAAATTGAAGAATGTTTTGTTATCAATGACAAAGGGGGAGTTTGTTGCCATGTTGTTGTCATTGATGTTAAAAGGGTGCATATTTTGAACGTGCATGGTGATTTATTATTGAGGTATGTGACAATGTGAGTTTTTAGTTATCATTGATGTCATTGAGATTTTCATTGATGTCATTGAGGTTGTTTTTTCATCTTGTGAATCTTGATTGTCACAAAGAGGTATGATGGTCAAGTAAGCATTAAATCATGGTCATGAGGTTCTAGGTCTACATGAGGTCATTAGAGAATGTTGATCATAAAAATATTATTTTAATGGTGTGATATTTTTATCTAAATATTATTCTTGTTTTATATCATTGAGGTAAGCATGTTTGAGTACTAGTTCTTGAGTATAAGGTGTCTTGAGAAGCCTAATCTAGACCTTATGAGAATGTATGAGCTTGGTGGCTTAGTGATATGAGTACACATAGGCATGATTGGTTTTATAATGTTGATTAATCATGTATGTGAGGCACTAGATCACTCATTAGATTCTCAAGGTGAGCCTATATGGGTAGGACCTTTAGACAAAGTTTGCACCTAACCCACTTCTAGACCCTGCCTAGCCTATTGAGGTATCATGATCTATTATCAAGGCATGTGAAGGATGTATGGAAGAACTTAATAATGAGAGAGGTTGATTTAGTATGTGATTAAGGTGGAGAGTGCATCAAAAGAGGCTTGAAGGTTAGTTTTACGACCTAATATGGTTTGCAGGTCAAGGTCTAGAGAACAAAGAGAGAGAATGTGGCCTAATGAGGGGTTGTGATCAGATTTCAAAGTATTTGAGCTTATGTAAGCATTTTCATAGGTTATTTATGTTTTTTCAAGTGTTTTCATGTATTTTGAGGTCATAGTATGAAGGAAAAGGCATGAAAAGTTGTTTGAAGGTCTCTTGACTGCTCAAAATGAAGGGTTCTCAACCCAAGAAGGACTTTATTGTGCTCATTATCTCATAAAATTTTACATGGGAACTTAAGACATTCATGGTATATGGGAAAGGTTCCTATCTCAAAATTCTAGGCATTAGTTTTTAGATTGAGGGGCTATGCTTTATGAACAATTGTTAAGAATGGAAAGAGGTTTAAATCCTCTTAGAACCCTAATAAGGACCCAATGTTGAAGATGTTGATCAAAAGTGATCAAGATGGATTTGTATGGATATATAAGTGATTGGAAGTTTTTTTCAACTCTCCCAGGCACCTCCAAGTGTGATTGAGTTGTAAGGTGTGTGAGTAGACCTTATAGGAAAGTGCTAATTTCTCAAATATTTATTGTAGCAGTCACATTTGACCAACTAAAAGTATACAAATGGATGGAAGATGAGTATTGAGACATTTATTTTATTTCCATGAAGTTTTTTGGATATTTTATAGGCTTTATGTGTGCAAATTTGGTGTTCCAAGTTGACCAGTCACTAACAAGCCAAATGGTGTAAACAGTGAGAAACCCAAGCAACAGTGAGAAGATGAATAAGATTGTGTTATAATGATATAATGTTGAAACCAACTGCATGGAAATGTTTTTTATATGTTTATTTCATATTAATTCTTTGTATAAATATTGGAATTTAGGTACATTGGTGAAAATGATGAAGCCAAAATGGCTTGTCTAACTCAATAAGGACTGTGTGTAGTGAGGTCAATAAGTTGGTCTATAATACCAATAGTTTCCACTAGACCATATTATGTTTGTATTTAAATATTGTATGTAGATGTCATAGGTTCATTTTCATGCATTTTAATTCTTTGAAATTGGTCATATAGGTGTTTAAGATCAGTCTCACCATGACTATGCTTTAAGGTAAATTGGCAGTTTTGAGTAAGCAAGTTGTAGTGATGAGTTTGAGGTTTTATGCTATGAGTTGAAGTATATAATTAATATGGTGTTTTTTTTAAATTTAAATTCATGTTATTTATTTTGTAAATATTGGACGTTAGTGTGATAGGTTGAAATATTAAAATCAAAATACCTTGTCTGGTTCATGCAAGAATGTGTGAGATAAGGTTAGAAGATTGGTCTGAAAGACCAATGTTTGATATTAGAGCTTGTGGTTTTTTTGATTGAGGTTGTTTTAAATATAATATATAATATTTTAAAATGTATTTATAATCATTTAAAATATACTTTCAAGTGTTTGATGTCAAGTAGTTTCACGACTGGCTTTATATAATTTTGGTAATTCTGAATGAGCATATTGAAGAGATGAGTTTAAGCCTTTCAATCTGAGTTAAAGTGTTTCAATCATATGGTGATGATTTTTATGTCATATATACTATATATATGTAATTTTTTGATAATTTTTTAGTGGATTAAGTGACTTTGAGCTTCAGTATTGAAAGGAAATTTTTTGGTACATAGGCTTAATAGGATTGAGTATTGATGAGGGATTTCAAGTAGTGATTTATTGTTAAATATATTGTTGATCCTAGACGACATTATTTGGGGTCTATTTATTTTTATATTAGATGTTCCTACTATGTGTATAGTTTTAAAGTGTTCCAAGGAAGCCAAAGTATAATGTGTCCTAAAGTAGATCTAATGGAATTAAGTTTCATGAGACCTAAAAGTGAATTGAGGTCTAATAGAGTTATGATAGACCAAAAGGGACTCAATATTTATTTGAATCATGTTTATGAGATTTAATAAGACATATTTCATGTCCTAAATAATATTTTAAGGGTGAGTAGTTGACTAAGTGGTATATGGAAAAGGAATATATATACAAGGCAGTTTTAGGCTTATTTGTGGATGTAGATCATATGCAAATGAAATATCACATTGTTGAGTAGAAGGAGGTCTTATAGACCATTATAGGAGTATAGAGGATCTATAATAAATATTTTATAGTGTTTTTGTATATGAATATCAATGTCATATTACCTAATGTGTCTTAAAGAGACCTAGTTGAGCGAAGAAGCCAAGAAGGTAGTTTGAGAGGGATAGAAGAGTGAGAAGAGATAAATAAGGTGATCATCATCTATTGTTTGGGCATCAAGCTTTTCATAAAGGTGATCAAAATTTTCAAGTGTTTGAGTTTTTTTTGAGTCATCTAGGGGATTGGTACCTCCTTGTAAGTTGGTGCTTGTTAAAGCCTAGTTAAATGGGTTCTTGACTAGTTGGGGTTGGTGTCCATGTGGAATTGGTGCTTCACTAAAGATTGTTTTTTATCTTATATGATTTTAGTTAATTTTAAAATATCATTGATTTTTCTTCCCCTTGAGGGTTTCCCACATATGTAACGTGTTATTTTATTTCATGATCTTGTATGGTTCTATATGCTTTGCTAGATGTTCATGTTTATATGAATAGTTCATGTATGCTTAATTAAAATTAAATGAATGTTTTAAAGACACTAATTTACCACCTTCTCAGTGATTTTACTTATAATAGATTCTATATTGGTGTCCTTTTCCATGTCAATGGTATATGACATTTTGGATGGAGTGCTAACACCATACAACCTCACCACACTGGATGATCCTATGATACCATCTGCCCCAACTCAGGTGAGATGGTTAAGACTAGTGTGGGAGGATACAAGGTAGCTATATACATGTGGATATGGATTAAAACCACCATCAGGGTTTGGAGTAGGAGAGGCACAATCTTGGTAAGCCCTAGCTTGGGAAAGAGCCACACATATGGCTACATAATCTAGCTAGGACAGGTATAGCCCAAGTGGCCAACTTATAGGGATAGGTAGCAGGGTTGAGATCTTAGACAACCTCATTATAGTGAATTGTGTAGAGGGGATAGTCTAGGGCATCTATGGGTATCATGTCTAGGCCACAAGATAGGCATGATGGAGCCCAGCCATAGAGTTAGAGTCATGTATTTTTGATATTTGGTATAAAAACACATGATATATAGAGATATTTTATTTTCATAGTTGGATGTTGATCTTATGAGTTATATTTTGGTTGTGGTTGTTGATGCATGGATATATTTCTTTCCATCACATTTATTTTACTTTTGTGTTACTACTATAGGAAATATATGTCGGGTGTTTTATTTTATAGCATTATGTAGTATACATGCATGGTTAAAAGAAATAGGTAAAAAGGATTTGGAAAAGTATAAGTAATCATAAAAAAATGTATTGCACACTATTTCATGATGGGAAATTTTTAATAACAAAAGATGACTAAGTATAATAAACCAAAAAGTGGTAAACAAGAGGGCAAAATGTTTTTAAACCATGAAAATGTTGGCACCAAATTAAAACAAGAAAAATCACACTAAATCTCATTGGGAACTATGAAAATAATGTAGTAAAATAGAAAGCACGTGAAACACAAATGGTATAAATAAAAATCAATTAATTCAATCAATCATACTAAATCATGTTGGAAAGTATAAAAAAGAAACAAATTTGGCAAAATGGTTTTAAATTAATCACACTAATTCAAGTTGGGAAGTATGAGAAACTTAAAAAATTGATTGGATTCTTACAAGCAATTGTAAAATAAGTAGATAAAAGTGAAATATTAATGAAGTAAGAATAAAACATACTAAATCAATATGGGAAGAATGTCAATGACATGTAACTCATAATCAATCACATCTTATCTCATATTTGACACATGTAATTTCATTATGGCTTGGGTATTGGAAAATTTTGTGAGGAACGCCAAGTCCTATCCATGGTCTTACATTGAAACTCATAAAGGGAACACCAATGAGGTGGAAAAAATGTGAAAATATGGTAAAAGGGGATGTTTTATAATGGTAATATGAAATTTTGGTAATTTGTGAGGAAGACCTGGTCCTTTCTAAGGTCTTACACTATAATTCACAAATGGAATCTCTAGGGTGACTAATCAATGATAAAAAAAATATTTCTCAAGGGGAAATATTATGGTGGTAGGGAGTGAAAAAGGGAATGTAAGAATCATAACATAGGTGTCTTATAAGAATACCTTAGGAGACATGATGCACACAGAATCATAACATAGTTGTCTTACAAGAATAACTTCGGAGACATGATGCACACCAAGGACATGAAAATACACTAAGTGACTAGTGATAATCAATATACAAAGGATACATGTTCACTATAAGCACAAAGATATGTAGGAAAATAAGTGTGGTAGTAAGATAAACTCATGTTGGTTATTTTGAATAAGAATATTAAAATGGACCTACCTTCCCATGATGTGTTCCCCGTTCCTCTAAACCCATTACAAATTTTTTGTTATACTACAAAGATTGGGTACTTGTGTAAGAAAGTAGGTATCATTAAAAGATTTTTTTATTCTCCTTTTCTAATCTACTGGCCTATCACACCCCAATGGACCTTGACTCTATCATGAGGCTAAATATGGAGTTTGAGATTTGATTATATAAATGATATGTGCTTAGGATCATGTCTTTTAGTGTGATTTGACTTTTGAAAATTTTGAATGTTGCCTTTTAGATCATTGTCTTTTGTTAAATGATTTGGCTTTTGAATGTTTATGGATTTTAAGATTTCTCATCCATACGAACATGGAATGACCAATCATGAGAGATAAAGTGATACATGTTGACTATTTTGACCATAATTCAAAATAGGTCAACCCCCTATAGTTGAAAACTTGGTAGAGGGATCTTCTAGGGTGTAACAGTGTGTACCATGGTCCTAGTGAAGTCATTCAATGTGATTTAGCCTGGTCATTAGTCCTTTGTGTCATTTTGTCATATAAGGTCATATTTGAGTCATTTAAGAGACTTGTACAATTTTAAATAGAAAATAATTGTGTCAATATGTCATTCAACATACATGTATTAGTTAGGTGTTAGATTAACTATTTTGAGTTGACAAATTATAGGTTGAAATGTACAAGGAGTTAATTAAAAAAAGAGAGAGTTTGGGTAATTGTACAGACTGAAAGATAGTCCTAAAATGTGAGGTAAGTTTCAGAGTGTCTCTTTTGCCCCCTTAAACTCACTTCCACACTTGGGCAGCCTTGAAAATCTCAAAAATGGCAAAAAACCATTATATTTCTCCATTGTTCTCCTTTGCTTACAAAAATAGTCAACCAGTCTTTACATGGTATAACCAACAAGAAGTGAGTTGGAACCAGTGATCTTGAAAGATGAAAACCATCCTTGTCTAGTTCAAATCCATGGTAGGAGTCAGAATATTGGTTACTTGTGCTCTATGAAACATTGCTAAAAAGGTCTCCTTTTTTCGCTTGCTCATTCCCATACCCTTCAGGTTTCCTCTCTGTTTGGATTGGTCCATATAAATAAATTATTGTACATGAGTGTTAGAGAGTGTGAATACCTTTACCATGTGGTCCTAGTCATGTTTTCACATTTATAAGTCAAAGATTAAGCAAAACTTTCTAATTTTACTAGTTGAGAACTATGTCATATTCTACAAGCAAGTTTCATCAGCTAGAGAAGGTTCCTTATTCCTTTATAATTTTGAAATAAACTATGATGTTGGTTTTCACCTCTAAAAACATGATGATAAATCTCTCACAAGGAATTTTGGTCTCAAATTCATCTCTTGATGGAGTGAGAAGTCAAGAAGGATACACACAGTTAGGTTTCTCTATGATTGCCACCTACAATTAGGTAAAACTTAGTCTTGTATAGTCATGGTGGTCAGGCATCGAGGTTTCAATATGGTAAAGGGACTCCCAAGGTATGAGTAGTGAGATTAAACCATTATAAGGTGAGAAAACTAGTTGTGACAACTAGTTTGGTTCATAAAGTTGTATACCTTACCTTCATAGTTTAGACACTGATGTACACCTACAAGAAGTTTCTACAGAGGCTTAGTAGAGTTAGAATACTAGTGTTTGAAGATTTTTTGAGAGATTAATAAATTTTGAGGGAATTAAAAGATTCATTGTGATAAGGATGAAGTCATTATATTGTAGACAAACCTCAAAATATGTTCACAAGTGGAGAAGGTTTATTTAGAGACACATTACCTTAACTTCTCCAAAAGGAGGTTTTGCCCACACATAGTACCATATGATGTTGGAGATATATGAATTATAAATAGATATAATGGCTCCTATATAAGAGTCTATAACTTGAGGTCACATGATAACTTAAGAATAATTAATTTGGTTGAGTAGGGATGATGGATGGATCATGATTCAATCCAAGTGTTGACTGGAAACACTCAGTATACATAGTGTTTCTTAGTCCAAAACCAATCTTGAGGTAATTTGTAAATGCAACATAGTGTATGGATGATGGTGAGAATTGAGACAAGTGTCTCAAGACAAGATAGGTATGGCCCATATCCTATTGATCTTAGAGTAGAGAAAAGAAGATAAATACAATACTCAATCATAGATGACTACCTTTAGAGGTTTCCAAGCTAAGAGTGACCTATAGCCATACTTAAAAATCCTAAAGACTGACTAGATAAGAGATGAAGATATGGTTCCAAATCATGAAATGAAGGCATCCAATTGGAATATCTATAAGGGATTCCAAGAGATAAATATTATGAGGTATAAGGTTTTGAAATAATTAAACACCTACAGGAGCCCTTTTATTCTCAAAGTGGCACTTATAGTCCTTGAAGCTGATAGTACATGGAGATTGGTAGTTTGGGTGTTGGATTATCCCTAAACCATAATGTGAATATGGTAAACTATGAAATGAGCTTATATACTTAAATAATAACCTAATTCATGTCTAAAACACACACTTTCATCTATAATAACTTTATTTTCATAAGGTAAGTACACTTATAGCCAACATAGTCTACCAACTAGGCTTAAGAAAATGAAGACAAGTGTAATTTAGAGGTTAGAAGAGAAGCATAAATGAATTGACCATGATTATAACACCCTCATAGTTGTAGGTATAATTCCATATGTTCTTGGAAGGAGAGATAAATATCAATGGTAAGTTTCACACTTTAGCCCATAGTCAACTCAGAAACCCTGCATAGTCATCAACTCGATAAGCCTATCTTTAGGAAGTTTGAGTGTTGAGGGTGATAGAAGTAGTTTCTAGCCTTTAAATTTGGTATATGAGGTCATAAAGACATTTTATAAACATCCATGGTCTTATTTTGGATGATTAGATAATGAAGATGCCCTATTTTCTATCTCAGACATAGGGCACTCCCAAACAGACTACCCTACAGATTTATTATGAAGATGGTAAGAGGATGTGCTAGGGAGTATTAAATCCATTGAATGATGATGTCCATAGTTTTATTGAGTATAAAAAAATGTGTAAAATTCCTCACAATCTTGAGAAATCACTTAGAGGTGATTATGGGCATCAAGAACACATTCAAGCCTGTTAGGCCTAAGACTAGTCCTAAGCCCTACAGTGGACTAAATCTACTTATAAGACTATATTATCATTATATTCCACTTGGGATCCTTCAAGGTGAGGTATAAGTTTGTTTTAAACCATTTTCTTGTAGGTTAAATGAACAAGTTGGAGAAATTTTCCCTATTTCACTTTAGACATATTCAAAATAGACTTTAAAGCTTGATAAACCAACTTATCTACATCACACCTATATGGATTGGTTGCATGGTGACCCAAGGAATTGGGGAAATTTGAGGAGGGTCCTGAGCTTGAAAATTATGGAATTTTTTGGGAATTTGGATGTCATTCTTTCATGAAAATTCCTTAAGAGTCCAAAGCCTCTAAAACCCTCCTAAACCCTTGGTTTTGACCAGATGGAGAATATAAGAAAGAAGATGCATTTATATGAGGTAGTTTGGTCTGAAAATGGTTTTGGAATTTTGGATAACTATCTTAGTATAGTTTACATCTAGTTGGTTTGTACCTTACTTGTATGGACAAGGTGAAAATAGGGTTTCATGTAGTATTCTATGTGTTTTATAGGTGTAAAAGAGAGTTAAAGGATGAGGATAATTAGGGGAGGTAAATTTGGAACTATTATAAATCTACATTTCCATTTATCACTTTAGATAAACACATACATCTTTGATCAGTCATTTGTCTCAGGTTTTCTCTAGTAGATAATGAAAATGGAGAATAACTGCCAAGTGAAAAGATGAGAAGTTTAATTGGGGTTACTTTTAAAGTTTGATTCATGGAGTGGAATACATAGGGGTCCTAGAAAAGTTTCCTAACACCTCTTATATTGATTTTATTGAGAAACTAAACATAATATTGCTGATAAATGAGAAGAAGGAGGCCTAAAAGACTAATGAGTGATTGCAGATGGTGAGAACAAGTGTCCAAAATAAGATTGTGAGTTAGGTACATAAATTATGGACATTATGGAATTTTTATAACTCTTATTTAATATTACACATATTTCAACTCTCCCTAGTCTATTTTTAAGCAATTGAAATATGCCTAACCATGAAGACAGTTTCTAAGAAGACAGTTGAAGACCCCTATACTAGTTTTAAAGAGTTTTATGCTTTAGATGGACATTTGTCTAAGAAAATATTCTAAACATTTTTTATCCACTTCATACCTATATAATGTAACTGGTCTTCATGCCTTGACGTGTGTCATTATGACCTTTGATCTCCACTTTCTTCTCTCTCTCCTCACATTTTATAAATACAAGCTATTTTAGCTCTTGTATTTTAATTCCACACCTGGTATGATGAGGCCCTAATAGTTTGATATTGTAATTTTCATTTGAAATAATATATTCAATATATTTTTGAGTTAACAAGATATCTTTTCTAAGTATGTGAAGTGATGTATATTGAAAGGTCAAGTGATTGATATCTACCCTTGCTTTCTCTCAATCCTTTCGTGTTTGATGTAAGTTGTTCCACTCTAATAGTTCACATGAAGTTTTGTCAAGTGTACAAGTATATTTTAAAGTGTAAAAGTATGCTTATTGTTTAAAACTGATCTTTGGTTAACTTACCTTGATTATTTTCATGTATACCACCTCCATGTTTGCAATACTAATGTTAGAGCAATTCAGGATTCTAGAACTAGTGTTGTGAGTCATGTCTCTTAGTGCACTTGTATGATAATATTTTGGAGATATTTATAGTATATCACACCCTTATATTATATTAATTTCATGTCTACTTTTATCCCTTTTCATCCAATCAATTAGTTTGTGTAGGTGATAAGCACTCAAGGATCAATATAGGGAGCTAGCCCTTAAACCTAGAGGTCTACCTTTATAATAGGCATCCACGGGCCTAGAGGTATTTCAATGTTGCCAAAATATTATATTATGCTTGAAAAACATCTTTAGGGTGAAATATTTGGTGATAATAGTTTTGGCACACCCAGTGGGACCTTTGTCCTAAAGATAACTAATCAAGGTGAATGTTGGTCTTGACAATATCACAATTGTATAAAGTGTTCTACTAACCATTTAGTAACTCCATTCAGGGTATTATCTAATTTTATACTATTATTTTTTCATTTATTATGTTCATACTTCATGTTCCTTACTAATTCATCTTATAATAGAGTTTTTAATCCCATAAACCCACCCCTTCAACCTAAACTTCCTCTTGAATTTAAACGTCATCAGCCTATATTAACTTTTAAAGAACAAGAAAACTCTACAATCCAATAAGATTAAGAGAGTGAAGGGTAACTTGAGGAAAATATGGCTAGGCAACATGCCTTCCCATCTTTTAACACTAAAAATCCCATCCACCTTAATGCATATGATGATATACCCCCTAATGCTACCAAAAGTGTTCCCACATTCAATGGTAAATGTCATGTCACTCATAGTGAGCATATTAGGGATATCTCAAACTTTTGTAGTTTTCAAAATGTCATTGAGGTCAGCATTACCATTAGAATCCTTTCCATGTCCCTTAGAGGGAAATCACTTGACTGGTATATTACCATTAGAATCATTGCCATGTAATACTAGTGATAACATTACCATTAGAATCCTTGCCATCTCCCTAAGGGTTATTGGTTTTTAAGCTAAAATTTTCACTTTTATGACTAAGAAGAAATAAAGAGATAAATGCTGTGGAAAAGGTAAAATAGATATGGTAAAAAAACCTAGTGTAAATGTGTGAATGAACTAGATGAAGTGGAGAACTCTTCTTTGGCTAGGGGAAGATAACCTGCATAATAAAGCACTCAAACAAAGCTTGTTTGTTATACAAGGAGGAAGGGCAGATTGCCTAGTCAATAATATATCTAAGAAAGCATGAGCTATCTATGGAGGCTATCAATCCACACCTATAAAACAAGTTAATGTTGAAAGTAAAGAAAGAAAAGTTACATACATGAAAGTAAAATAAATGAATACTTTGACAATGTACGTTAAGATCTAATAAACTAACAAAAGAGATTCTAATTTATCAAATTAATGTTCTATTTGGGTGTGGTTGGGTCTAGTCTGATCTAAGGTAAAAAGTGCAAAAAAGAAGGGTTTGATCAAAGGTTTCATGGTAGGTTGAAAAGAAGGGTTTTAGCTAATGGGATGCCCATTGATGGTTATGGGGAAACCATCAGTGGTTACCTACAGATGATTAAGAATGCTCAAAAAGGTCTCTAAGAAGTGTTGTATATCTAAAACAACTAAAGGTAAAGGTATATTTAAGATCTTGTAGTGATAGGGTAGAGGGATAGATGCTATTAGATAAGATTAAAGGTCTAATGGGAAGCATTTTAAAGAGGCAAGGTCCAGATAAGAATATCCAAGTAGAATGAAGAAAGATAAATGGAATCAATCCAATGCTTACTTGATCTAAAATGATTCTGATAGCATAACGGTGCTTGAGGGAGTTTTGGATGGATTTTGATAGACATTTAGGTTGGTGGCTATTAGAGAAACTTGTGTGAAGAATCTTTGAATGCCTAGAAGACTTGAGTACCTTTATGTAGAATTTGGATATCAATTTTTGGGTCCATTTCCCTTCTTGCTTGCTTCCTTTTATAAAAAAAGGTGATTGAGTAAGAATGATAAGGATGATGAGTAACAAGGTGTTCATGATGTGTTAGAAGATGGATCAGGCAAAAAATATTAAATTTATGCCTATATTTCCTCAAGAATAGCTGGTGATGTATTACCAACTTGGGGACCTAACCATCACTAGTTGAGGAGCTAAGTAGAAGTGGGTGAAAGGGTTAGTTAGGGTGAAAGGGCTATTTGGTAAGTTAAGTTAGCTAAGTGGCTAAATAGACCTATGGTGAAGTTAGGCTAAAAGGGTTAGGTAAAAGAGTTTGTTCAAGATAGGCTATTTTGATTTATCGATGTGGTTAAAATAAGTAAAAGAGAGATGATCAAGGAACTTTGATGGTAGAACTGAGTGTGCAATTTTATAGTGTCTACATTTTGCCCCTTTTTATTATGTGGCTTGTATCTACAAGTTTCAAAACAAAAATAGATCATGTCATTGAAGGTTGGTTGAAGATTAGTTTTCCCCAAGTATGAGAGGATTCCCCCCTTAAATTAAGAGATGATGAAGAAATTTTGAATCAAGTCAGGGTTTGATGAAGGTTTATGGTTAGTCACAAAGGTGGGTGATTAAAGGGTGGTTCAAAGTTGGGCATTTATAATGGGAACATGCACACAAGATACAATAAAGATGTGATAGACAAGATCATGTAAGGATAAGGATGCTAATGTTGGTAAAAAAAATAAGCTTAGCACTTAGAAGATAGGTGACTAATGGACCATGTGACCATATTGTGATAGCTAGGTACACTTGTTAGCCTTCTAGGCAAAATGTATTGGTGTTTGTGTGGGTATCTAAATTTAAAAGTGATCCCATACTTGGGTATGTGAAATTAGAAGTGATCCCATGGAGGACTCCAATTTTTTAATCATGTCCTAAGATCAAAATATTCAAATGGTCAACATGGAAAAATTAGTTGGTATGGTCAAAAATACCACAACAAGGTTGGTGTGGTCAAAAAGATCATAGTAAGGTCATCACAAAAAGATGTGAATGATTTGGGTCAAAAATGTTCAACATTGAGATGGATGTGGTGTAATATTTATAGGATAATGTTAAATGGTTGATTATGGAAAATAAAGGGATGGATGAGCTGAATCCAAATGTAATATTCAAATAAACATTGCCTACATAGTTTCATGGATATAGTATCCAGTAAAAACTTTAGGCCAAATGTAGTTCAGGTATTGGGATAGTGATGTGGAGAAAAGTGATCTCCAAAAGGTAACAAAAGGATGCAAACATGATATCTCCAAATGGTAGATGGTAAAAGGTAGATAGCAAGATAATGGTCAATGGTTAGGTGAAAGGTATGTTGGAAAAAGGGTGGCCGAGCTAACTCCAGATGCACTAGATAAATGAATGCTACCTACATAGTTTTGTGGACATAGTATCCAAAAAAAACTTCAATCTAAATGTAGTTTTGGTTCTAATTGCATGATTAATAAAATATGAAGGAAGAGAAGGATAATATCCAAGAATTAAGTGATAGAGAAGGAATCTCCAAGATAGAGGCCTTGTTTGGTTTGGGGGTGAGGTTATGAGAAGGTGAAATGTGGGAAAATTAAGAGATGCATGTTTTCAATAGTCAATAATAAAAAGAAGAAAAAAGAATCATGATGTATTTTTGTTGGTAAAGACCAAAAAACATCACCAAATTTAGGTAGGGTTTAGTGAATGTTAGTCTTTTGAATTCTAAGCTAAGCATACTTTGGTTGATAAAATTGCATCTTGATCACATTGTGTCTAGTAAGCTCAAAATCCATTGATTGATAGAGAATGGAAGAAGGGGAATAAGTGGTGGTCAAATGGTATCTGAGTGAAATAAGGAAGCTAACCTTATGTGGGAAGGCTGGCCCCTTCTATAGGTGACCTAAGAACCAAATTTAGATAAGTTCATGTCTTCCACTTGGTGTAGATTGATCAATGTGGGAAGTATATTGAAAGGAAAGCTAATCGTAGCTTTCTTGGGATGTTTATTTTCTTTTTGAGAAAGGGTTTGTTTGCACTTTTGATTTTGAGAAGTTTGTGAAGCTGATCGATGTGAGAAGCTTTAAGGAATTGCTTTTAATATATATTTGACTTAGCCATCCTTCGAAGGAGTGGTCTAAGTTTTTGATTTTTGGTAGCCATCCTTCAAAAGAGTGGTCTATCTTTTAAGCAATGTTCAAGAAATGGGGAAGATATCCTTCAAGGGAGGAGTCTATAGAATGCTAGAAATTTTGATGACCCAAATGATATATTTTGGTATCCCAATAGCTTGAATGCTAGTTTTAGACATGGACTTGTCTAATAAGGCTTAAAGGTGTATCTTTATGAAGGAAAACTTTTAGCACAAGAAGGTAGTAGGGGGTGGAAACGAATGGGTTTTGGAAGACAAAATACCATGGGATTTCATCTAATAAGAGACAAAAAGTATCCATGAGAACCATGTTATGGGTAGAGCTAGGGTACCCATATTTAGGATTAGGTAATAGTTGTGATAGATAATCACATGGTTCTATTTTAATCAAATTATCTTCAAAAGTAAAGGAAAAAATGAGTGTGAGGGTAAAAAATCTCATAAATTAAGGGATGAGCTTAAGTTAGATAAGAAGGTGAGTTTGTTCTTTATTTTAACAGAAGAAAGGATATAGATGCAAAGCATTAACAGGCTCAAGTTATGGTTTTCCCTTAAGGGAGGACAAATGAAAATCTCATAATCCATACTTATGGGTAATGATGTAGGGTCCAAGTCAATTAAAGGCAAACTTGTCTCTTTTACTTTTCTTCATGTTAGTGACATGTTGGTTTTCTTTGAGGATGAAATCTCCAATTTTGAATTCTTGCTCTCTCATATTTTTGTTATAGGCATGTGTAATGTGCTCTTGGTAGACACCATGGTATTTAAGGGCTATGAGGTGTTGTTCATCAAGTATCTCTAGTTGGGCTAAATGTTATTGATGATAGTCACCCTCAAAAATAATGTCTTGCAATGATATGTGAAGAGAGGGAATTTGTAATTCAAGAGGCAAGATTGCCTTTGCTCTGAAGATAAGGGAGAAAGGAGTAGCACCTATAGAGGTTCAAATACTAGTGTGATAGGCCCATAAAATGAAGGGGATATGCAAGTGACAATTTTGACCTAAAGTGTTGATGACCTTGGTTAGCATTTTGTTTAGAATTCTATTGGAAGCCTCAGCTTGTCCATTTTCTTGTGGACAATAAGGTGAAGAAAATTGAAGTTTGATTCCAAAGGCATCACAAATACCTTAAACTTGATTAATCTTAAAATATTTACCATTATCAGTGATGATCTTATGGGGAAAACTGAAATGACAGATGATATGGTGGTTGATGTTGTCAATGATCATTTTAAATTTGGTGGAAATGAGAGGAATAGCCTCTACCCACTTAGTGAAGTATTCGATAGCGGTGATGATAGAGTGGTGACATTGAGAAGAATGAGGGTTAATTTCTCCAATTAGATCCAATCCCCATTATGAGAAAGTCCAAAGGTCTTTGGATGTTCAAAGGCCATGTGTAGGTGCATGATGTAGATTAGCATGTTGTTGACATTTAACACACTTATTTACATAGTCACAATAGTCTTGATTAAGGGTGGGCCAATATTAACCAAGGTGAAGGATACATTTAGTGATAGCTAGGCCACTAAAGTGTCTACCACAAATTCCATCATGGGTTTCTTTGATAGCATGAGAGGCCTCATGAACACGAAGACAATGGAGAAGAAGGCTATCAAAACCATGTTTGTAGAGTATTCCTCCTAATATGGTATAATGGGAAGTGGTTTCGATGAAGGACCATTGGGAATTCCTAGAGAGGTTAGGAGGAACTACATTAAGATTCAAGTAGTTGAAGGTTTATTGTACCAAATGTTTGAGGTAGATTTTTCCACATTACAAATGTTAGGAAGGATAGAGTGGATATACGAGGGTGTGATGAAATGATGAATGGTGACAAATAATTTGGAAGTGACAGGTTGAGTTGGCATTTGGGAAGCAAGAGAAGCCATTATATCTACCAACTTATTAGTGGATCATGGAATAGATTGGATAGATTAATGGTTAAATGATGATAAGAGTACATCAGCTAATTATTTATAATTTTTTAGGACACATTTTTGCATTGGTAGGAATCATTAACTTGGTTGATGACAAGTTAGGAATCATTGAAGATAGTAATGGTTTTGACTCCAAAGGCTAAGGTGGTTTGGAGTCCTATTACTAGGGCTTCGTATTCAGCCATGTTGTTGGTACACTCATATTCAAGTTTGAAAAAAATAGGAATGGGTTCCCCATTAAGGGGGATGAGAAAAAAACTTTCACCCCACCATGTTGGCATTTGGATCCATTAAATAATAAGGTCATTTTATAGGTGATGTCTTCCTAAGACATAGTCATAATAGATTTATTTGGAAATTTAAGAGGAAGGTGTTGATTGTCTAGTAAAGGAACTTTAGCCAATTGGTTGGTAATGACTTTCCCTTTGATTGACTTGTACTGGAGGAAATCAAGGTCAAACTCAGTGAGGATCATGAGCCACTCAGCCATACACTAGTTTTGGGTATGGTTTAGAGTGCATATACTTGAGGGGGTTAGTATTGGTGATGATGTAAGTTTTATGATTGAAGAGTTGGTGATAAATTTTGGTATCTATAAATATGAGGGCAAGGCAAAACTTCTTGATATGGGTGTATCAATTCTCATACTCTATAAGTGTTTGACTGATCTAGTAGATAACTTATTCCTTATTTTATTCATCTTGATGTTCAAGCATTACCCCTAGGGAATGGTTAGTGGTGGATATATAGAGATAGAAGGGTTGATCCTACTTAGGAGGGGTGAGAACTAGTGGATAAAGAAGGTATTATTTGATTGAATCAAAGGCCTACTAATAGTCTTTAGTCTACTTAAAATAAGTGTCTTTCTTGAGTAGATGGTGGAAAGTTTGACATCTATCAGATAGTTGAGAGATGAAATAATGGATGGATTCGAGTTTGCTTTGTAGGCTAAGAAGTTGTTTAAGGTGGGTTGGAGGTGGGATCTCGAGGATGGCTTGAAATTTGATAGGGTCTATTTTGATTCCTCAGAAAGATATGATGAAGCCAAGGAATTTTCTAGATATGACCCAAAAAATACATTTTTTGGGATTTAGTTTGATGTGAAAATGGATGAGGCATTTAAAGATGATGGAAAAAATAGCTAGGCAGTCCTTACAATATTTAAATTTCCCAAGGAGATCATCCACATAGTCCTCAATAATTTTATGAATGAGTTCATGGAAGATGTAAGTCATGGTATGTTAGTAGGTAGATCCTACATTCTTCAAACCAAAGGGCATGACCCTATAGCAAAAGGTTCCCTATGGGGTGATGAAAGAGTTTTTATGTTGATCCTTGGGGGAAATAAATATTTTATTGTATCCTAAGAAATAATCCATAAGAGATAGCATTTCATGGCCATTAATGAGGTCAACAAGTTGGTTAATGCTAGGTAAAAGAAAGTCATCCTTTAGACAAGCAAGATTAAGGTTGTGAAAGTCAAGGTAGAGTCAAAGTCCCCCTATGGTTTTGGTGATAGGGACAATGTTAGAAACCCATTGAGGATAGTCTATGGTTTCAATGAAATCTATGGATAAGAGACATTGTAGCTCCTCTTTTACAAGAAGTACAATGCAAGGATGCATTTTGCAAAGATTTTGGTACACAAGTTTGGTGTCAAGGTAGGTGACAATGTTATAGAGGGTAATAGAAGGTTTGATTCTTAGCATGTCCTTATAGGACCAATCAAATTCAATAGTATGGTCACAAAGGAAGGAAGGAAAATATTATTATTCCTTGAAATCTAAGGATTGACCAATTTTGACTATGTGAGGATTATCCTGAGTACCCAAGTTGACATCTATGGTAAATTCATTCAACATGATCTATTTTTTAGGAGGAAGAGATTTGTGGATAGAATAATTTTTTGTACCAAGGTAGGTGAGAATGAAATCATCATCCTATTGTCTAATGGTATGTATGGTAGGATAATAACATTCATTCATGTCAGGATGGATGGATGAGAGGTAGGGTTATAGTTTTTCCATCATTTTGATAAATAAATGGGCCTAAACTAATAATTTTGATTTAAAAAAAGTTAGGAGGAAAGACCTCAAAATCCTTAGACTTGGAAAAGGAATGGATTGGTGAGGAATAGATTTTATCCTCAATATTGATGATGGGTTTTGGTTAATCATTGGGTTCTTTAAGTGGTTCAAACCCAAGTCCAAGGGACTCCTGAGGCTTTTGAGTTTTGATCATGGGTAGCTCATGGGGTCCCTACTTGTAAAGGCCAAGATTGAATCCTTTTCAGGCACACTTGTAAAGATATAGTTTGGAAAATGTTGGTTTTTCAAGGTATGAGAAGTCTATGGCAAATGGTTTGGTGGAAAATGTAATGGTTGAAGCAATAAGTAGATGATCAATTCCCTCATAGATGAAGTTGGTTTAATGGTTTGCGAGCCCGAAAGGAAAGATGGCACTAATGTTGGGGTCATAGTTAGGATCATGGATGAGGCTCCCATACTCTTGTGGAGTGGGGAAGCATCCAAAGCTAAAATATGGTATTCTCCTAGTGAGAGATGTTGGAATGTGGGTTCTAAAGGGTCATTTATGGGAATTTGAGATGAATAAATCAATGATCTTATTGAAGCTTCATCATGGGTAGTGGTGGAAGCATTGTTAGCAGATGGTGAAGTGGATGAGGTAGCAATAAGGACATCATTTGGATGATAGCTCATATTGCATGAAATGAAGGGACTTGAGTCAGCTTTGATGGTAATAACTTGACCCACATTCTCAAATTTGACATGTCAATGTAAGGTGAAAGGGACATAACTCATGGCATGAATCCAAGGGCATCCAAATAAAACATTGTATTATAACTCATGCTCTACAACATAGAAGAGTTTAGGAAGAGTGTGAGGTCCTAAATAGATGTGAAGGATGATTGTGCCCAAAGTAGCACCCATGGTGTCATTAAAAGGTGAAGGATAATTATGGTTTCAGACATGATGTTCTTGGGTAGTTGTAGTTGGTCATAGGCATGTAAGGAGATAATGTTGATACTAGTTCCTCCATCAACCATCACCCTTTTGATGTGGGTTTGGTTGATGTATTTGGTGATAAACAAAGGGGGATCAAGATCCTTAGGATGAACAGAGGGAATCTCAAATCCTAAAATGTGACAAGGTTAGAATGTTGAAGAGTGCCAACAAAGGTGGCTATAGGTTGAGGATCATGCGGTTGAACCTCAATGGATTAGAAGGTCTCAATGAGTGTTTGGTGATGATGGGGTGAGTTGTTAATGAGTTCATAAAGACTCATCTTTACTAAAGTTTGGTGAATTTGTTTAAGTGCTACACATTGCAAATATTTAGATGGGTTAGAGGAAAGGACACCTAAAATGGATATCTTGGGTTTTGGTGATGGTGTGGGTAAAGGTGAGGGTATGTGAGGTTGGTCAGTAGATTGAAAGTTAGAAGTGTATGTCCAAGGGATGGATGCTTTAGCTTTCTTCTTACCATTTTGTTGGGTCATATATTAGGTAACCATGTTGATAGTATGGGTAGGGGAAGGTGTTGGACTAGGTGGTTGTTCTGGTTCCTCTTTTCTTTTAGATGAGATTGTGGGAGAGGGTATGGTTTGAAAAGGTTGAATAGATGGTTGAGTTGGTAATGGGATAAAAGTTAGTTCATATAATAATAGATAATCATCATCCATCAAATTATGGACAAGGGTTTGAAGAGATTTACAACTTTCCATATCATGTCCAAGTGTTCTATGATAGGCACAAATTAATTGGTCATTAAACCAAGATGATGTAGTATGTAAGTGGTCAAATTTATTAAAAGAGTCAAATGGTTTGATGGGTGGTAAAAAAATAGAGGAATTTTGCAACTACCTTTGTAATATGGTTGAATAGGATTCAGTCAACAGTGTTGAGGGTGCTAAGGTTTTGGTTTTAGGAGGTAGAGTGGGAGTCCTTTTTAGTGGAGGTCTCATCATGGATTTGGATGATGATTGAATAGTTTTGGTGAATGGTTTAGGTTGGGATTATGTAATTAGGGTTATCTTTGTGTAGGATTTATAAGTTGAGGGGGCTTGTTTGGTTATAGGTAGGAGAGTAGATATGGAAAGTTTATCCAAAAATGAGGATGGTGAGGCTAATGATTTGATAGAAGATGTAGGTGAAGAAAAGGGTGAAGGCTCGTGAGATAGGGAATATGGAATAGGAAGAGTTGAGGGATGAGGTCCTAAGATAGAAGGTAATGTAGAAGGAGGTGGTATGAGTCTAGCTTAAGGTGGAGACTTGATTGGTTTGATCCTTTTGATGGGTTTGGTGGGTATTTGTTTTGGTGGTTTAGGAGGGGTCAAGTCCAACTTCAAAGGTGGATGAAAAATATTGGGAGCAAGAAGTATCCTCATGTTTTTTATAGGCTTTTTTTGAGATATGATGGGTTTAGTTTGAGAGGTAGATGATGATTTGGTAATTTTGAGTGGAAGAAGGTGGGAAGGTTATCCTAAAGTCATGGAAGGAGAAGGATTGATTGGAGGTATTATTTGTTTGCAGGTTAAAGGAAGTGTGGTTAAAGGTTTGGGTTTGTTTTTATAAGGTAGACCAAGATGATGCCAAAAAATGGCTCTATCTAGTTTGGGTTGAGAGGTGAAGGCCATATTTTGAACCAATCTAGAAAAAGGTTTATATATGGGTTTAGTTTCTTGATCCTTGGTTTCAAAGATTAAGCCTTTAAGAGGACATAAGGGAATGTTCTTGGGAGAGGGTTTTAAAGTTTGGGAGGATGATTTCACCATAAAAGGTGTAAAGTAAGAGATTTCCTCTTTTGGATTAGTCTCAAAAGAGAGGTTGGTTTGTTCATTGATAGATGTGATAGATGTAAGTGAGGGGATGGATATGGTTTATTCCTTTGGTTAAAAATGCAAAGGAATGGTAGGTGAGTTCTCTTCCATGGGTGAGTAAATAGGTAGAGAGGTGGTTGAATAAATGAATACCTCCTTTGGTTTTTCTAAAAAAGGTATGGCTAAGTCAATGGTTTTCTCGAATGAGAAAGACAGTGAGGTGGCTTCCTTGGTTTGGATGTCCAAAGGAAGGGTAGGCGAGTTAGCTACTTCAATGAGTGGGATGGATAAAATAGAGATTAAATTAATGGTCTCCTTAATAAAGGGTTCATAAATGATTGTATCAACTATATTGACCTCATGTGTGTGAGATAATTCAAGTTGGTTTTTGTTATATTTGGTAGAGGGTGTATGGTTGGGAAATGGTTTATAGAAAATATCAAGGGATTGGTTAAGCAGTGCATTGGGATTGTCAAATATGATTTCCCCCTTGTCAATCATGTTTTAGATAATTTTTTTGAAGGTATTTCACCTAATAACATCATGTTTGATAACCCAATGGTATGCACATGAATCATTTTCATTGAACCAACCAGGTGTGAAGCAAGAAGTGTCAAATTGTTGAGGAGGTTTTATGGGTGGAATTTATATGATGTTTGATTTGAGGAGTTTCTCCAAAACTAAAGTATAAGATTATCCAATAGGAGAGTATTGTTTTGGAGGTCCATGGGTTTGATTTGGGTTGGGTTGTTTGAAATGGTAAGAGGAATTGGTTGAGGTGTTGGATTGGTTGATGGTTGGAGGTAGAGTGGTTTTGAGAATAATTGAGTTCGTAGATGTCTTAGATTTAGATGGGTTAGATTGATTTGTGGGTTTTGATGATGAGGAAGGATCATTAGATTTAAAGGTGGAATTATTATTCTAAATGTTTAATTCTCCTTCCTCGATGGATCTCCATTTTTTGTGCCATGGTAAAAGCCTCATCAAAAGTTTGAAAAGTTTGAACTTTTAGAGTGGGTGAAATGTGTTTGGCAAAACCTCATGAAAAGAGTTCAATCAATTCAGTTTGTGGTAATGAGAAATAAAGTTGGTTGATAAGACCTCTCCATTTAACAACAAAATTGGTAACTGATTCATCATCGAATTGCTTAATGGAATAAAGGTTGGTTATGGAAACCTTTTTAGACATGTTCACCAAAAAGTGATCTAAAAAGACTTGGGTGAGTTGGGAGAAAGTGAAGATAGAATACTTGGTGAGAGAACTATACCAATTAAGAGCGGGTCCTATTAAAGACATGGGGAAAGTTCGAAGGATGAGGGCATCATCATGTGCAATTAAGTAGCATGAGTGGTGAAATGCCTTCAAATGTTGTTGTGGGTCCTCTTTACCTTTAAATTTGGAAAATTTAGGCAATTCCCATTGAGGAGGATATGATCGGATTGGGATGGATGGGTGGATGGGTTTGTTGCATATTTAGTCATAAGAGATAAGGTTATGGGTTCTTGAGATGGATGAATCGAGATTGGTCATTTTGTCAATTAGCATCTTGACCAAGTTTGTTGGGGGTTGGGTAGATGGAATATTGTAGGGTAGGTTGGGTTGAGGTATGGTAGATGAAATATATTGATAAGGAGGTTGTGAATATGTTGCATATGGGTAGGTGGTTATAACAGGTTTAGATGGTATCACATAAGGACTCATGGGTACATAAGATTGAGTTGAAGGGGCTACGTGACCTTGTGGATTAGGTGCATATTGATAACAGGTTGTTAGAATTTGTTGAAAGGATATTGTAGTTGGAGTTATGGATGTATGAGTGGGTTGGGGTTGAGTTTGAGTAGTAACTATTGTGTTGATGGGTGGAAGAGTTTGCGGTATAGAAAGTACTGTGTTTTTGACATGGGTATAAGTTGGTTGGGTGCAATGGTGGAAGGAATGGTGGAAAGAGGGGTATAATTACCCCTAAGGTGGAAATAGTATAAGTAAAAAGATGTTGGATTATCTCTACATTAGATGTGTGGGTTGGTGTAGGGGTGTTTGATTATGGTTTAGAATATTGGATTGGATTTGGGTGGTGGTAGAATATGGGTTATGGGTAGAAAATGAAGCTTTGGTAACTAAGGGTTGGGTAGAAGTAACACTCACCATAACCTCATGAGGCATACCTAAAGGAGGATCCATAAGAGGAACTGAGGCAATTGGGGTATGATGAGATAATGTGTTAAGATAGTGTTGAAAGGTAATGGGGTTATTGTCAAAGAAAGTGGTGAAATTGGTATCACCCTCAATAATAATCTAAGGCATGGTAGGGGGGAGAATGATGAGGAGAGCCCTCAACTTTTGAAGTATACCCCATGGATGATGAAGAAGAAGATGTAGGGGATGTTTGATGGTTTTGATTCCTTAGTTTTTGCCTAGAAAAAACCATGTGAGCAATTGAAAAATAAAAATGAACCTCTCACCTCAAATAATGAGCAAACAAAGAAAATTTCAAGGCAAACAAGGCACAAACTAAAATTGAAATTAATCTTAGGATTCATTTTAAATCACTTTTGGCGTATGCCTTAGCGAGTGTGAAAGATGTTTGGATTGTGAACTAGGTACTAAAAGAGCAAGCTAAGGATGGTTTCAGGTTTTTTGTGGTTCTTAAAAAGAATCTACACTAGAATAGGTACATACCTTGGTGTTGGGGGCTTGCTCCCCACACTTGACAAACTCAAAGCTGAGTCAGGTCACTTGGCTAATAGATACCCTTTGTCTAGAGTTTATACTTTAGCAGAGAATGGAGTAGGTCTTCCCATTGGTTATGAAATCTAAGTAGGATAATCAAAAATGGTAAGGTGATATAATGGGTGATGAAATCCTAATGGGCCTTATCTCAAGCATGTTATGATGTTTATTTTTATGCAAGTGGTTTGGTTGTGTAACATAAGTGTGATATGATTAATTTATGATGCTTTAATTAACTAGGTGAGCTAAATCAAGCAAGCAAACCATGAATTCAAAATTTTATTTTATACCCAAAAGGAAATATTCAAATTTCATTAGATAAGCATACAATAAAGGAAGAAAGGGAACTAGGCCCCATAGCAAGAAAAAATGGAACTCGGGTCCCAATGGGCATGCCAAAATGTTTAAGCTACCAATTTCACTTTTATGACTAAGAAGAAATAAAGAGATAAATGTTGTGGAAAAGGGTAAAATGGATATGGTAGAAAAACTTGGTGGAAATGCACGTGTGTACTAGAAAAAGTGGATAACTCTTCTTTGTCTAGGGGAAGATGACCTACATAAGAAAACATTCAAATAAATATTATTTATTAGATAAGGAGGAAGGGTGGATTTCCTAGTCGATGCTAGATCCAAGAAAGTGTGAGCTATCTATGGAGGCTATCAATCCACATCTGTAAAATAAGTTAATGTTGAAAGGAAAGAAATAAAAATTAAATACATTAAAGTAATAAATATTAATACTTTGATAATGTAAGCTAAGATCTAATAAACTAACAAAAAAGATGTTACTTTATCAAATTAATGTTTTATTTGGGTGTGGTTGGGTCTAGTTTGATCTGAGGTAGAAAGTGGAAAAAAGTAGGGTTTGATCAAGGGTTCAGTGGTAGGTTGAAAATAAGGGTTTTGGATAAGGGGTTGATCTTTGATGGTTATGGGGTATGGGGCAACTATCGCCAGTTAGGAAACCATCAATAGTTACCTATGGATGGTTAAGAATGATAAAAAAATTCTCTAGGAAGATTTGTAGATCTAGAATAGCTGAAGGTAAAGGTCTATTTGAGATTTGGTAATGATAGGGTGGAGGGATAGATGCTCTTAAATAATATTAGAGGTCTAATGGGAAGGATTTTGAAGAGGCAAGGTCTAGATAAGAATATCCAAGTAGAATGAAGAAAGACAAATGGAAGCAATCCAATGCTTACCTGATCTAAAATGATTATGGTAGCATAACAGTACTTGAGGGAGTTTTGGATGGATTTTGGTAGAGGTTCAGGTTGGTGGTTGTTAGAGAAAATTATGTGAAGAATATTTGAATGCATGGAAGACTTGAGTACCTATATGTAGAATTTGGATATCAATTTTTGGATCTATTTCCCTTATTTCTCACTTCCTTTTATAAGAAAAGGTGATGGAGTAATAAGGATAAGTATGATGAGTAACAATGTGTTCATGATGTGTTAGAAGATGGATCAGGTAGAAACTATTAAATTTGTGCCTAGATTGCCTCAAGAATAGTTGGTGATATGCTACCAGTTTGAGGACCTAACCATTGACAGTTAGGGTAAACATCGACAGTTACCTAGACCATCACTAATCAAAGATCTAAGTAGAAGTGGGAGAAAGGGTTAGTTAAGGTGAAAGGGATATTTTTTAAGTTAAGTTAGCTAAGTGGATAACCAGACCTAAGGTGAAGTTAGGTTAAATGGGTTAGGTAAATGGGTTTGTTCAAGAGAGGCTATTTTAACTTATTAGTGTGGTCAAAATAAGTGAAAGAGAGATTATCAAGGCATTTTGATGGCTAAAATTGAATATGTAGTTTTCTAGTGTCTAAAATTAGTAACCCTAACCATTACTAATCAAAGAGACAAGAAAAAGTGGGTGAAAGGATTAGTTAGGGTGAAAGGGTTATTTGGTAAGTTAAGTTAGCCAAGTGGCTAACTATACCTAAGGTGAAGTTAGGTTAAATGGGTTAGGTAAAGGGGTTTGTTCAAGATAGGCTATTTCAACTTATCGGTGTAATCAAAATAAGTGAAAGAGAGATGATCAAGGCACTTTTATGGATAGGATCGAGTGTGTAGTTTTCTAGTGTCTACAATTGGTACTAACATAGCCATAATTTATAGTCTATGGGTGGTTACACCTTACCTAAAGCATATGACCTTGTCATTAGAGCTGAGAATGACCTAATACAAGCTAGGAAGTTTCCTCCAAAAGTATTCATTCCTATGCTACCAAATACTTATACTAATGCTCTAAATGTCACCCAAGTACCAAGTGCAAATACCAAGTCTAAAACTGCTCCTATGAAGGTAGAAGATACTATTGATTGGTAGTCAAGATCTAATGCTTTTGAGGCTCAACCTAGGAAACTCAATATATAGTATGGTGTGAATCAAAACCCCTAACCCTATGCTTAACAAGTAAATAGATTCCCACCTCAATAATATGGTAAGGGTAGAGGTTAAGGTCATCCTAACTTCAATGGGCCTACTAATGCATACAATCCCACTTCCACCTCCAACACAAGAATAATGGTATTAGTGCATAGTAATTTGGTTTAAGGGGAGGAATGGAAACAAGGTAAATTCATGGATGAAAATGAAGGTGGGGACAAATATTTGGTTTCCTAAGGAGGAGTCACTCAACTCTTAGTAAAATATGAAGTTCTCATGCAAGCAAATGAAGAATAACAACCTTAATGAAGGAACTTTGTAAATTTTCTAGTAGAATACACATATGTTCTCAACCAAGGAAATTCAATTGTAGATAATACTAGATCAAATAGTAAGGCCTTGGTATATGCCCATGGTGTGCATACAACTTCAAATAGTCCTCCTACAAGGCATCAATGTGTGACTACAAGAATGACAATCCCTACAACTCTTGCACCTACTCCAAATTAGAATGTTAGAAAGCCTACTCAAAATTCTCTAATGTCTCAAGTTCCAAACACTTCCTTAACTTCAAGGACACAAGAAAAGGTAAATTATCCTACTTTAAACATTTTTAATTATTTTAATAATGTTATGTCATCTCTCTCTCTTTGGGAAATGTTTCACTTGCTTGGCCAAAAGGAATTTTTACAAAGATATCTATCTCAAATTCATGTTATCCCTCAACCATCAAGTCATGGTGATGTTGCTCTCACCAATTCTCCTAATCCCATTGTTGAGCCCTCTTCTAAATCTGAAAAGCCTCCACCCTTCTATCTCACTCTCATTATGGGGAATAAACTTGTTCATGAATGCACAGTGGATAATGGGGCTAGTACTTCAATTATGACCAAAGTTGTAGCTAATAAATTGGGACTAAAATATGAACCATATAACAAGGGGATACTACAAATTTATGGTACACATACTAAGTCATTAGGATTGTTTAAAGGCTTTAAAGTTTTCCTCCATGATTGTCCTATCTTCCCTATACTTCAAGACATTGTGGTTGTTGACTTGCCTTCTCACTTTTCAATCTACCTTTCAAGGTATTTCATAACCAAGATAAGAGGATACCTCTCAATTGATTGGTCCTTCTTGGCCTACAATACAAGGTATGGAGCAAAGGTAACCATTAGAACTCAACCATTAGCTAAGATTCATATTGAGGCTATGTAAGAATAAGCTCTAATTTGAATTATGTCATCAATGATCATGAGGATCCTTTTGTGTATATTATGGAACATCTTCTAAGCTTGAGGGCATATCTGATATATTTCTAGATGAGTATGGTGTAGACACCTATGGACATTATCCATACACTTACTTTGAGTAAACTGATCTTGGAACATACATCATCCATGAGGGATCACATGAGAAGTCTGAGGTAATCATTAAACATTCTTTTTCACAAGTTATTGAGGGCAATTACCTTATCCATATGCATGATGATGATAATTTTCAAAGCATGATAAATCACTAGGGTGAGAAGAACAATGTATTTATGCCTATAATTGATGGATTCCTTAAACATGATAGTCATAAAGAGGAAGATGATTTATGGTGAAGGTTTCATGCCATAAGTTAGGAGTTTGATTATTTTAGTTAGCCTACCTCTCTTCCTAATAAATGTGAACCTGATCGCGAGGTTGTTGATGAACCTAACAAGTAGGTTTTTGAGTGACCTATTTCACATTAAAGATAATGTCTTATCAAACATGAGGTTGAATGTCTAATAGTTGTCATAGAAGTTGAAACCATGAAGGATCCAAATGAAGTTAAGGTAGAAGTGTGTATGTTTGAGGGGGAGTCCAAAACTCAACCTAAGGTTGAACCTTTTTCAGATATGTTGGATAAAAATTAATACAGGTTTGATGATCTTATACATAAATAACATCATGTTAGAGATATAATCACTAATAGGATGGGGTGAAGTGAGCCCAAATATTTCAATTTCAATTGTAGTCCTTTAAAATATTAATCAATAATCATATATCAACTAGATCAAGAATCATTAACAAGAGAGCTCATACATTCAATGCATACACAAGATCAAAAACATAACACATAGTTCCTATGGGAAACCCTCATGGGAAATAAAACCCACTCTCAATCCTACAACACAAATGGAATATTGTCCTATAATAAATTACAAACAAGATACTGATTAACTCCTTTAGACTAGCAAACCTTGATCATTTCCTCCTAACCAAAGGTATTTAGTGAAACACCTATTTCACAATGAGAAAATACCCCTAAAGAAGACCAAGTCATTTAGACCCTCCTTTGAGAACTTATACCTTAGTAATGATGTCTTCAACACTTGAGATGGATCTTTGTTTTCTAATCCCTACACAAACTCTCTCTCTATCTCAAATAGGCCTCACAATAGGCATGCCACAATCTCTCTCCTTCTTTACTCAAACTATTCTTATATGCAAACTTAAAACTCTTCACATATGATCAAACTACAAGAACACTATCCTAACATTAAGAACATGACCTATAGGTCATGCACACAATCAAAAAACTATCCTTCTCATTAACTCAACTAACAGGCACACTAATTATCCTTCACTTCATAACTCTCACATCCACCTTGCACTAGTCTCTCTCACATACAAGTCTAGAAACCAACACATTTGGTTTCACTATATATAGATAAATTATAATTGATCAAGCCCAAAAAAATCTTATTTTTCCACAATACATGCCTTCACCCTTAAGGCATCTCACATGGGTCACACTTAAGCACAATCCACTTTTAAATAGGCCTAAGTCACTTTTAGGTCCTATGGAGACCCTTTCAGCTATTTAAGACTTCTATGAGGAAAAACAAAACATAGGAATATTTTTTAATAGGAATGACCCATTATGCATGACCTTTTTGGTATCCTCAAATGATCTTAGTCACCAAAACACTCTTCTACTAAAGCCTAATTAGCTCAAACACTTCTTTGAAAACATAGGCATTATGAATGAAAACACAATCAACTTCAAATCATTTGTTCATTATGCATATGATTGGTAAAACCTTAAAAAATCACATAGATCATCTTCATGGAGTCTAAAACACTCCAAAATCACCAATTAATCAATAAACATCAAAACAACATCTATATTAGCTCAAATACTCTTCTCAGGTCACTTACAGAATAAGCACAAAACCACAGTCAATTTTGAAGATCAATATCTTTATTTTCACACACTTTTATATCTTTAAATCAATATTTCCTAATGCATATTGAAGTCCTCTACCACTTTTATTTTTACTACATGAGCAAATTCATCTTCTATTGTAAGATATGGTTAAATTACTGAGCACTAGTTTTTCCCTTAGCAAATTCAAATATTCAAATGGAAATGGTCATAGTTAAACCTTAGACACTATGCTTTCATCTCATGTCCTTGCATATTTTGATTGATCATGAACCATCGATATTTTTTTATATTTAATGCATAAGTGCTAATGATCAATTATTAAACCTTGAACATGTTTACCTCATCTCATGTAATCAAGAAACATTAACTCAATGCACTTTGTCAATCTCTATAGATCTCTCAGGTCTTTATCAGGAAGTATGCACCATTCAATCAATATGTAAAAACACCCACTCATTATTATATCCTTATCCTATACTTTTTCTCAATTTTTAAACACTGAACATTCGTCCTCATCATGAAACATCCTAAAATATTGGAATACACATGCTCTATTGATCTTGTGTAAGATGCTTGATCTTTATCTTTGCTAAATAGCTATCACATTGACACATTTGAATCTAAGCATGCCATTGGATCTATAAGTAAAAACTCTTGTGAAACATTGATCTCCACTAGGTCCAAATATTTAATCATCATGTAAATTTACTAAGTATGGGTACCAACTACAATATGCCTAGAAATCCTATTTTGTACAATCATAACTTTTGTCTCAATCAATCTCATGTCCCATAATTTGTACCATATGTGTTGGGGATCAGTCAACAAAATTGATTACTATATGAAAGCAATTATATGCAAAATTAAACCAGATAGATAAGTAACTAGAATCAGAAATAACAAAGAACAAGAGATACAAGAAACCACCCTGAAAACTTGTATTAAACTGTTTATAGAAGGAATTACAATTGAAGAAACTTCTTTTCTTCCACACTTCTCTCAGATGTACAAATCTCTTCCTAGATCTCTTTCCCTCAAGAGTCCTGTCTCTCAATTACAATCAACTCCACAACCTGGATTGATTCACATATACAATCTATATTCTACTTTTACAGTAGTGTCTTTCACACTTAGCTACTACAAGCTATGAAGATCTATCCCTAATATATAACTTTAGAGATTCATGAGCATACAATTACAGCCACTAGATGCACCTCCTAATCAAGGGCTCTAATCAGTTCTACTTAAAATAGAAATGCAGACTTACAACCAATAGTTGATCTCATCATGCAAACATTTTATTCTTGCACAAAAATAGATCTTGAACACACAGGTGACCGATGTCAGTCCCTGCCAGTCTGCCTGTGACCGACGTCAGCCAACCTACTACCGAAGCCGGTAGCTTCTGGTCTGATCCTGACTATCAACAATGATTGTAGACTTCTAGCAACTTCTATACTTGTTCATGGGTGAAGCTTTTAGCTCCATACCTTAAAAATCTCCCACTTGGAGATAAACAACTGCACAAGTACCTGTATATCAATATCTTCTAGCTCCTCCATCTTTAACTCAATCATGAAGACCAACAAAAGTTGAATGAATATTCAACTTCTCCTTTGTTACCAGCTTGGTTAACATATCAGTAGGGTTCTTATCTATATGGATCTTCTCCAACTTCAACTCACCATCCTCCAATACATGTCTAATGAAGTGGTACCTAAGCTGTATATGCTTTGTTCTTGAATGAAAGGCTGAATTCTTAGCCAAATGAATTGCACTCTGACTATCATTGTATAGTCTGCAACTCTCTTGCTCCTTTTCAAGCTCTTCCATGAATCGTGTCATCCATATCATCTCTTTGCTAGCCTCTGTGACTGCAATATATTCTGCTTCTGTAGTTGACAAGGCAACAACCTTCTACAACTTTGAAATCCAGCTAACCGTTGTTCCACCTACAGTGAAAACATATCCTATGGTGCTTCTTCTGCCATCCAAATCACCTACCATATCTGAATCTACATAACCATGTAGAGAAGTATTTGAACCTCCATAGCACAAATGCCTACTACTGGTTCCTCTTAGATATCTGAGGATCCACTGAACTACTTTCCAGTGTTCCTTTCCTGGATTAGCCATATACTTACTTACAACTCCCACTACTTGGGCAATATCAGGCCTAGTAAATACCATTGCATACATTAAACTTCCTACTGCAGAAGCATATGTAACTTTCCTCATGTACTCTACCTCATCATGTGAATTAGGACATTGTTCTTTACTCAACTTGAAATGTCCAGCCATAGGTGTGCTTACCAGTTTTGCATCCTGCATATTGAACCATTTCAACACCTTGTTCACATAATCCTCTTGAGACAAAATCAACCTATGATTTTTCCTGTCTCTCTTAATATTCATGCCAAGGATTTTATTTGATGCTCCTAAATCCTTCATGGCAAATGTGTGAACTAATTTCACCTTAAGCTCAAAGATATCCTGCATGTGTGATCCTGCAATAAGCATATCATCTACATACAACAACAGAATAATATATCTACCATTATCCAATCTCTTAAAATACACACAATGGTCAGATTGACATCTACTGTAGCCATGCTCAGTCATAAACCTATCAAATCTCAGATACCATTGTCTTAGAGCTTGCTTGAGGCCATACAAGCTTTTCTTCAATCTGCACACTAACTTCTCCTTACCTTTGACCTCAAATCCTTCCAGCTGATCCATATATATTTCTTCATCCAAATCTCCATGAAGAAATGATGTCTTAACATCAAGCTTTTCAAGATGCAAATCCTCAATAGCAACTAAAGACAGTATAGTCCGTATAGAAGTCATTTTAACAATAGGAGAGAAAATCTCACCAAAATCAATACCTAGTTTTTGTGCAAATCCTTTCACTACCAACCTGGCCTTATATCTCATATGTCCATTCTCACCTTCCTTCAACCTATAGATCCATCTATTCTTCAGTGTCTTCTTTCCTGCTGGCAACTCAACCAAATCCCATGTTTGGTTCTCTTTCAAGGAATCAATTTCCTCATTCATGCCTAGCTTCCACTGACTCTTAGATTCCACCTATATTGCTTCATCAAAACTCTCTAGTTCTCCACCATCAGTAAGCAATAAATAGAATAATGAAGGGGAATATTGAATTTGAGGTTTACTTACCCTGTCTGACCTCTTGATGGGCATTTGAGACTCATTCACAACACGTTGTCCGCCCAAATTCTCTGACAGTGACCGACCTCGGTCCTTTCTAGGCTTGTTATTGGCTGACGTCAGTTCCACCTGACCGATGTTGATTCATGCCTAGCCGACGTCGGTCACTGTCTGACTGACATCAGTTCCTATACTACCGACGTCAGTTCCTACTTGATCGACACCGGTCTCTATGTTTTCCTTTCTGTGATTATTCTTTCTCATGAGCTCCTTTTGGACCTTCACCTTGTCTAATTCTCCATTGCTCTACCCAGATTGATTCAGCTTCTTGAGCTGATCACTATACATCACTTTTTCATTGAAAACAACATCATGGCTCCTAATTATTTTGTTAGTTCCTAGATTCCAAAACCTGAATCTGAAATCATCAGAGCCATAGCCTATAAATGTGCACCTCATAGACTTAGCATCCAGCTTCTTTCTATTTTCCTTATCAACGTGCACAAAGGCTTCACAACCAAAAACTTTGAGAAATGATAGATCTACCTTTTTACCTGTCCACACCTCTTCTAGAATTCCACCATCCAGAGCTGTAGAGGGTCCTCTGTTAATTAGGTAAATTACAGTATCCACAGCTTTTGCCCAAAACTCTAAGGGCAATCCAGCATGCAATCTCATACACCTTGCACACTCCATGATTGTTTTGTTCATCCCTTTAGCAACTCCATTTTGCTGAGGTGTTCTTGGAACAGTCCTTTGCCTGTGGATCCCATGCATATAACAATACCGGTTGAACTTGTGGCTGTAGAACTCACCACCATTGTCAGATCTCAGGCACTTCAATCTCTTGCCTATTTCATTCTCAACCATAGCTTTCCAAATCTTACACGTGTCAAAAACATCAGATTTATTCTTAATATAATAAACCCATACCTTTCTTGTAGCATCATCTATGAAGGAAACATATTACTGAGATCCTCCAATAGAAGCAACTTGAGCTAGTCCCCACACGTCTGTATGAACAAGCTGCAATTTGTGCTTCTTCTTTGTTGACCCAGTCTTGAAAAAACTCACTATCTTCTATTTACCAAAAATACAGTCCTCACAAAAATCTAGATCTATGCTTTTCAAATTTGAAAACATACCTTTTGACTTAGGAATTGTCATTCCCTTCTCACTCATGTGGCCAAGCCTTTGATGCCACAACTTTGCATCTACATCTAAAGTAGATAATACAGAAGGAGAATTATCAGTAATACAATTACATAAATAGAGAGTACCTACTCTCTTACCTCTAGCCAATATAAGTGCACCCTTGGAAACTTTCCAAGATTTAGCTGTGAGAGTTATTATGCAACCCTCATCCCCTAACTTTCCTGTAGAAATCAGATTCCTCTTCAGGTTGGGAACATGCATGACATCTCTCAACACCCATGTGTTGCCATTCTACATTTTCAGCTACACTTTTCCTTTGCTAACAATTTTACAAGGCTCATCATCCCCTAAGTAAACTATTCCAAAATCTCCATGGACATAGTCACTGAAATATTCTCTATTGGGGGTTGCATGAAAAGATGCACCAGAATCTAAAACCCAAGATTCTATATTATTATGCAAAGAGAATATAAGAGCATCTTGTGCAACAATACTTGCCACCTTTGCTTCTTTTTTATCATCATGCTGTCTATCTTCTTTAGGCTTTGACCAGCAATCTTTGCTTATGTGCCCTATCTTTCCACAATTTCAGCATTATGGCTTCCTGCCATTTTTGGATTTGGATCTACCTCTCATCTTTGACTTAGATCTTGATCTCCCTTTCTTGCCCTTCTCTTTCTGCCTTTCCCTGCTCTCAAAACTTAAAGCATTCCCTGATGTCTCCTCTATGCTTTTCCTGCGAATTTCTTCATTCAAGATTACATTAACAACATCATCTACTTTTAAAATATTTGAAGCAGATGCAGTATTACTAACTACCATTACCAAGCTATGTCAGCTTTCAGGTAAAGAGCATAAGATTAATAGATCTTTAATTTCATCATCAAACACTATTTTGACTAAATTTAATTGATTCACAATTCCATGGAAATCATTTAGATGATTAGATACAGATCCACCTTCCTGCATTTGCAAATTAAATAACTGCTTCATAAGATATACCTTATTTGAAGCTGAGGGTTTTTCATATAAATTTGCTAAAGTAGTCATTAACTCTACCTTAGACTTTGCCTGTGATAAATTAGATATCACAGTAGATGCTAGACTCAATCTTATAGATCCAAGAGCCTTTCTATCAAGAACTTCCCATTCTTCATCTTCCATGTCTATGGGCTTCTTAGCAATCCCACCTAACGGTAAGTATAGATCTTTTTTATACAAATAATATTCTATCTACATTCTCCATAATTGATAGTTCTTGCCATTAAACTTCTCTATTCTAAGTTTACTTTCTTCTGCCATTGCTTCTCCCACTCAAACAAAAACCTCTGTGAGTAACCTGTAATCAATACACACTAACTAGATCTAAAACACCTGTTAGTCAAACTGAGCTTTGATACCTCTTGTTGGATATCAAGCTCTAAACCTACAACCAAGCTCTGATACCACTTGTTGGGGATCAGTCAACAAAATTGATTACTATATGAAAGCAATTATATGCAGAATTAAACTAGATAGATAAGTAACTAGAATCAGAAATAGCAAAGAACAAGAGATACAAGAAACCACCTTGAAAACTTGTATTAAACTCTTTACAGAAGGAATTACAATTGAAGAAACTTCTTTTCTTCCACACCTCTCTCAGATGTACAGATCTCTTCCTAGATTTCTTTCCCTCAAGAGTCCTGTCTCTCAATTACAATCAACTCCACAACCTGGATTGATTCACATATACAAATCTATATTCTACTTCTACAGTAGTGTCTTTCACACTTAGCTACTACAAGCTATGAAGATCTATCCCTAATATATAACTTTAGAGATTCATGAGCATACAATTACAACCACTAGATGCACCTCCTAATCAAGGGCTCTAATCAGTTCTACTTAAAATAGAAACGTGGACTTACAACCAACAGTTGATCTCATCATGCAAACATTCTATTCTCGCATGAAAATAGATCCTGAACACACAAGTGACCAACGTCGGTCCCTGCCAGTCTGCCTGTGATCGATGTTGGTTGACCTACTACCGACGCTGGCAACTTTTGGTCTGATCTTGATCGTTAACGGTGACTGTGGACTTCCAAAAACTTCTATACTTGCTCATGGGTGAAGCTTTTAGCTCCATACCTTAACAATATGTTCTCCTTTCAAAGAGGAATAAATCCATATAAAAAATACTCCTAGAACCTTCACACATGAAATATATAATGTCATTAAAATTCCTTCTCAAAATCTTTTATCACAGAGCCAAATATGCTTAGAACTTGTTTGAGAGACCAACTTTGCTCCTGCATAACTTTTGTCGTGCTTCAATGCATGATCTAAAATTTAACACAAATAAACTAGGATTAAAACTGAACAAACCCATATGAACATCTTATTTTGAAATGTCCACATGTGTAAGATATGCCATCATCAAAATTATTACTCAGCTCTTCTTTTCACATTATAAAATTGGTTAAGTATGGGAAAACACTATCAAAATGCTTGGGAGCCTAACTTTGTACATGCATATATTTTGACACACTTCAGTGCATGACTTGATAATTAGCACATAGAAAATAGGCACAAAAATTAATACACCCATATGATCATTTTGTCCTGACACTTTAACTTGTGTGAATGTTTTTCTCATCAACATGTATACTCGCCTCTGCTTGAGCCTTTTTGAAAATTTGGCTATGGGAACATAGTGAATTCTATCTGAATAGCCTAATTTGCATCCTCATATATTCAAATACACTTTGATACATGACCTAAGATCTGGTTTATAATAAATAGGGAATAATGTGATCACAACCATATGACCAACTACCCCTAACTCATCCACATGTGAAATTTTCACATCATCAAGTTGCCTACTCAAATTTTCTGCCATTAGACCCAAAGTGTCTAGATGAAAACTATGGATAACCAGATGAACACCACTCATGCACACAAGCACTCTAACCATCATGGAATTTTGATACAACCCATTACATATTCTCAATACTTTAGACTCATTTCTAATCATCTTTGAATAGTCAAACTCTAAAGATCAACCAAGCCTACTTCAAGCACACTAGAACAAGCACATTGCACACTTTGTCATTATTAATTATGATATCAAGGCACTTCATCCAATCACCAGGACACCTTCATGACATCAACATGACATCACTAACAACTCTCCAACAATCTCTGCCTTTTTCATTGATGTCAAAAACCATCATATATAGCAATATATAGTTCACCTTCTCTCTCTTTAAGCACTCCCACAATAGGAACTTTCTCCCCCTTTGACACAATGACAAAGTGGGCACCAACTGATATTGAGGACCTAAAAATTCTATCAATATGAAATGACCATCTTATAAAGATGATACAAACTCCCACTTACCTTGAGCTTGCCTCTTCTTGCTTTGACACCTTCCACTTGTAATAAGCCAACACTTTTCTTTAACCAAGCACTGCAACAAATGCAGAAAGAATACACAAAACACTAAACTCTGATGGAACTCACCAAGAAAAATATGATAGGGACTCCCCCTAATATCTTTGATCTAATTCACCTCTTGATCATCTTCAGATCTCTACACACCATTAAGAACCATCACATAGGCTTATAAGCCTTCTTTCTCAAGATACTTCCATGACCATCAACATAAATTCATACCACTCACCAATCAAGAAACATGTTCTAAATAAACTTAATAACACACCTTGAAACACTCATGCTTTTATTTTTTGGAGAAACTTAGCAAAAATCATTCTTCACACTAGGCCTATCTAGACTCCTTGTAGCCCTACCTGGAACTTGTAGATCCCACACCTTTCAATAGATACTTATTCAAGACATAAAAATTCATATCTAAAGTAATCTTTTATTCCCCCTTAAACACACTAATTTTCAACAACTAGATCAACCTCTACAATATATTTCCTTTATAAACCAACTGCCTAATCAGGCCTCCAATTTAACAAAAACTTGAATAACATGAAAACCACAAACCTTCAAATCTTTTTGTAGTTTGATTTGACAACCCATTTTTCCCATTCAACATATTAATAATCCTCAAACCTCAAATCATAAGTTAGAGCACTTTTATAGTAGAGCCCAAAACCCTAGATTCTCAAAACAAACAAGGTCAACACAGCACCTTCCAGTCAACATCTACCTCTAAAAATTCTTGTACTCCTAGAGACAACCATAGTCAATTTTTGACCAATATTTGATCTTCCACACCATTGGGAACCTGGACTTCCTATAACCAATTTTTGGCCTACTTGCCCTTATGTCAAAAACTGAGAAAACCTATAGTACTAAAAAATCTTCAATTTTATCTTCAACATACCATTAGACCACAAAACACCTAGATAACATCAAAAATAAGTGCATAGACCTTTTTGAGCACCAAACACTTATTTATAATGCATCAATCTCATTAAACCACCTAAAACCACCCATTATGACCCTGTATTATAGCTCCTTCACAAACTTCTAGAGAAAACACATGAAATTGTTGTTCCCCCTTCACCAAAGACCTCTGATTGGCATTATCATCTTGAGCACACAAAATTTCTTCTACACAACTTATTACTCAGATTAAACTACTCGATCCTTTGATCCTAGGACCTAACTAATTATAAATTCCCCCTAACTTCATGCTACATTAGGAATATGACATCTTCAACTAGTCTTAAAATACTTTCCAATCACAGTCAATACTCATATAGAGATATCTAATCTTCAAAACACTATCATCTACCACAAACTAATATGTAAATAGATATTTGAAACTCACCTTTATACCAAAGCATCTAAACCATAACCAACAAGCTAACTTTTTCAAGATAGGACCATTGAGATTATTCACAAGCTTATTTTCTCCACAAAAGATATATATAAAAAGAATGCACAAATAAACCTTGTTTTCATACCTTCCCATCAAATAATATCTAACAACCACCAAGCTTCCTCTGATTGACAAGTGTCTCCTTGAAGCCTAGATAGAGACACCCCTTTGACATAGAGAGACTAAAAGTCCTAAAACTCTAGAGAGTCCCATATCTCCATAATCTAATCATACTTGTAGTCTTACTTGACTTTAAATAAATCCTTAACTTTATTATTTTCTTAATATTTTTCAATAAATTTTATCAATAGAAACTCTTGTCTCTCCTTCATCTCTGATTCTTTTTCCACCTTGGTAAATAATCCATCAAGACTCTTGGATTCAATAGAGTTAGTCTACTTAGTTTTTACTACCTCAGGTCTCCATACCAAAGTTTGAATCTTCTTGTCTTTTATAGCCATCTTACCTACTTGATCTTTAAGCTTATTTTGATTTACAACATAGCCTTCTAGAGAAACTTTCTTATCAACCTTTTGACTAATGTGATTAGCATTGATAAACTTTAGTCTCCATAACCCAGAAAGACCTTTGGAAGCTTCATGTCCTTTGAGATACTTTGATGACCTATTACCTCCATTTGGATATAATTTAGAATAGTTTATAGTCTTATGATAATTAAAACAATTAATGTCTTTCATACCTTTTGATAAATTTAAACTATGATCAATCTTTGGCCAAAAGTTCCTTCTATCATGGCTCCATGAATATACATACTTGATTTAATTCCATCTATAGTAATTAGCTATATGACCATAGTTATTACATGTATAAAAAAGACCTTGAAAATAATTTGCATACCTTATTGCATTAGGTTGTCTAATTGGCCTTATAAAATTGCTTTTCAAGTTTGCAATCTCCTTCACTAGCTCAGACTTCTCATGCTCATTTTTCAATGACTCCATTTCAACCTTCAACTAATTACACTCATCTTATCTTGATTTCAAATTTGTATTTGTATTCCTTAACTAATCCTCAAGAATACTAATCTTATATTCATCCTCTTTGGCCTTGTTGGCCATGTGTTTCAATCTATATGATTTCACCTCAATAGACTTGATATGTTCTTGATACTTCTTTTCTTCTTTCTTGGACATGTCTAACAAAATTCCCTCAAGAGAACTAATTTGTGCTTCAATACCTTTGACCATATTCCTCATTTTAATATTCCTCTTTTACTACTCTTTTATTTCACCAAGTGCACTTATGAGCTTAGTTTCTAAATCAACTTCTTCTTCTTCCTTGTCATCTTCTATACTATTATGGAAAGATTATTTATCAAACATGTTCTTTTCTTTTGAAGACAAACTTGTCTTGGCATTTACTAACTAAACCTTGACATCATTGATAATATTCTCATCTTTATTCAAAGTACATATATGTTCTTCAATTGCCTTAATCATAGCCTTCCATTATTGATTTTCTTTCTTCAATTACTTATCCATCTTTGTACCTACTTAGGATCACCTTCAAGCTATTAGACTTCCTCAAAAGGACCTGCTCTGATAACAATTGTTAGAGGTAAAATCATTGAGACAAAGGGGTGAATCAGTGATCTTAGATATTTTAATTTCAATTGTAGTCCTTTAAACTATTAATCAATTAGCATATATCAACTAGATTAAGAAGCATTAACAAGAGAGATCATACATTAAATGCATACACAAGATCAAACACATAACACATAGTTCCTGTGGGAAACCCTCATGGGGAATAAAATCCACTCTCAATCATTTAACACAAATGGACTACTATCTTATAATAAGTTACAAACAAGAGATTGATCAACTCCTTTATACTATCAAACCTTGATCATATCCTCCTAACCAAAGGTATTTAGTAAAATACCTATTTCACAAGGAGCAACTACCCTTAAGAAAGACCAAGTCCTTTAGACCCTACTTTGAACACTTCCACCTTATTAATTATGTCTTTATCACTTGATGATGGATATCCATTTTCTAACCCCTGCACAAACTCTCTCTATATATCAAATAGGCCTCTCACATAGGCATGCCACAATCTCTCTTCTTTACTCAAACTATCCTTATATGCACACTCAGACCTCTTCGTATATACTCAAACTAAACAAAAATTATCTTGACATTAATAACATTACCTAAAGGCCATACACATAGTCAACAAAATTTTTTTCTCATTAACTCAACTAATAGGCACACTACCTATCCTTTGATACACAAGTCTCACATCTACCTTGCACTAGTCTCTCTCAAATACAAGTCTAGAAACTAACACATTTGGTTTCATTATATATAGAGAAATCATGAATTATCAATTCTAAAAAAATCCTTATCAGCCACAATACATGCCTTTACCCTTAAGGCATCTCACATGGGTCACACTTAAGCACATCCACTTTCAAATAGGCCTAAGTCACTTTTAGGTCCTATGGAGACCCAGTCAGCTCTTTGACAATTCTTTGAGAAAATAAATAACATATGAGCATTTTCCAATAGAATAGACCCATTCTAAATGACCCTTTTGGCATCCTCAAATGATCACAGTTTCTAAAACACTCTTTTGCTAAATCCTAATTAGCTCAAACACTTCTCAGTACACATAGTCATTATGAATGAAAATAGATTCAACTTCAAATCCTTTGTTCATACTACATACAATTGGTCTAACCTTTAAAAATTAAAAAAGCATCCTCATGGAGTTTAAAACACTCTGCAATCACCAATTCATCAAGAAGCATTGAAATAATATCTATATTAGCTCAAAGACTCTTCTTAGGTTACTTGTAGAACAAGCATGAAACTATAGTCAACTTTAAATGTCAATGTCTTTATTTGCACATACTTTCAAATCTTGAAATCCATATTTATAGAAGAATCTTGGAGTTCTTTACCACTTTTCTTTTTAATTCATGAGTAAATTCATCTTCTATAAAAAGATATGGTCAAATTATTGAGCACTAGTTTTCCCTTAGCAAATTCAAATATTCAAATAGCAATGGTCATAGTTAAACCTTGGACACTATGTTCACATCTCATGTCCTCACATAGTCATATGAATCATGCACTATCGATCTTGTTTTATCTTTAATTCATAGGCACCAATTCTTAAATTTTAAACCTTAAACATGTTGAACTCATCTCATGCAATCAAGAAATATTGACTCAACATGCTCCATTGATCTCCATAGATCATCAGGTATTTATCATGCAATGCACATTATTCGATCAATTTGTACAAACACCTACCCTCTTTTATATCCTTATCCTATACCTTTTCTTAGTTGTTAAACCTCAGGCACTTGTATTTATCACGGATTATCCTAACATCTTGGAATACACATGCTCTATTGATCTTCTATAAGATGCTTGAATTTATCTTTGCTAAACAACTGTCACATTAACCCATTTAATCCTATGCATGTCATTAGATCTGGAAGTATGAACTCCTATGAACTATTAGATCTCCACTAGGTTTATATCTTTAATCATCATGAAAATTTACTAAGTATAGGGACAAACTACAATATACCTAAAAAGCCTATTTTGCACAATTATAAATTTTGCCTCGATCAATCTCATGTCCAGAAATTTGCACCATATGTTCTCTTTTCAAAGAGGAATCAATCCATATAATAAACTAATCTTATAACCTTCATGTGTTAGAGATATAATTTCATTTCATAAAATCTTTTGTCACAAAGCCAACTATGCTTAGAACTTGTCTAGGAGACCAACTTTGCTCCTACATAACTTTTGTTGTGCTTTGGTGCATAATCTAAAATTTAGCACAAATATACTAGGCTCAAAAATGAACAAACCCATATGAACATCTTGTTTTGAAATATCCACATGTGTTATATATTCCATCATTAAAATTATTCCTTAGTTCTTTTTGACACATTGCAAAATTAGCTAAGTCTGGGAAAACACTATCAAAATCCCTAAGAGCCCAACCTTGCACATGCATATCTTTTGATGCACTTCAGTGCATGACTTTAGAATTATCACATAGAATATAGGTATAAAAATGAAAACACCCATATGATCATTTTTTATTAACACTTTCACTCATGTGAATTATGACTTCATCAACATGCTTACTCGAATTTGCTTGAGCCCTTTTGTAAATTTGGATAAGTATGGGAACACAATGAATTTTGTCTAAGTAGCCAACTTTGCATCTTCATATCTTCAATCATGCTTCAATTCATGACCTAAAATATGGTGCATAATAACTAGGGACTAATGTGATCATAACCATATGACCAACTCACCCTGACTTATCCACATGTGGAAATTATGATGTCATCAAATTTCCTACTCAAATATTCTGCCATTAGACCCAAAGTGTCTAGATGAAAACAATGGACAATCAGATGAATACCACTCATTCACATAAGCACTCTAACCACCATGGAATTTTTAAAGGAACCTTTACATATTATTGATACTTTAGATTCATCCCTAATCATCTCTGAATAGTCAAACTCTGAAGATCAACCAAGCCTACTTCAAGCACACTAGAACAAGCATAGTGCACACTTTTTCATTTTTACTTAGCCTATCAAGGCACTTCATCCATTCACCAAGACACCTTTATGAAATCACCATGGCATCATTGATAACTCTCCAACACATCATATCTAAGAAGAATGCAAGGTTGAAGAATCTTTGATCACTCCTAAGTTGCAGTGTGGGAAGGTTCAATTGGATATGGTAGAAGTCAATAAGTTTTTAAGTTCAAACAAGATCCTTGGAGGGAAAAATAGATCATCTTTGAAGTTTCAAAGTGGCACACTTTTAGACAACAAAAGACGTAAGGATGGTAAATCATTTTACCATCAACATGAGCAAGTATTTGCTAACAAGCATGTTCTACATGATAGGTTACTTTCATAGAGAAGTAATGATGTAAGAGGTACCATATTTCACCCTGATTAAAGCATTCTAATTTTTTCTTCACCTCAAGTATATGAGGTCTTGTAAATACTAGGATAGGTGTGTTTTTATTTTTAATGTTTGTCTTTTCCATAAGTGTTCTTAAGAACACATGTGTGTTTATTTAGGTGTGTTATCTTGTGTGTTTGTTTCCTATTATTTGGTGTGTCTTGATGTGGTTTCAAAGGTAATTCAGTGTCAAATCTATGCATAGGTGACTCCATAGCCCATTGGATAGGAGTAGGCTACTGGTCTTTAGCATAGTTAACTTGCCATCACTAGAAAATTACCAACAATGTTAACTATTTTAACCATAAGTTAAAATAATTCAACCCCCTTATAGTTTAAAACTTGATATAGGGGTATTTTAGGGTGTAATAGTGTGTACCATAGTCCTAGTGAAGTCATTTAATGTGTTTTAGCCTGATCTTATTGGCAAACATTCATAGCAATGGGGGTTACAATGGGGGCTTCACCCACCTTACAGGGTCTAGGGGGCATGGCCCTCCTAGTGGGGGGTCCAAGGATCATGTACCCTGGTGGGGGTTCAGGGGCAGTACCCCCAAAAGCCACATTTTGTATGTATTTATGCATTGTGAGGTATTTTATTATTAGGTCATAGATCTAATGGTATAGTTAGAGTGGTTTTCTTTGTTTCCCAAAAATGAGAAAAACATTAAGATCTATTAGGTGTGGCTCATTGTAATGGTTATTGTATTGTAATAGTGTCAACACTATGAGAGTGATAGGTTTTTGTTGGACTGAGTAATAAGGACTAGTTGTTTCTAGTGGATGTAGCCCATATTGGGTGAACCACATTAAATATTATGTCTCCTTTTATTTTCTATATATTTCTTCTTTTATTTTTATTCCACATTAATTTATTTGTTTAGATTAATATTTCCTATCTGGATATCCAAAATTCCTAACAATTAGTCATTTGTGTCATTTTATGTCATATAAGGTCATATTTGAGTCATTAAAGGGACTTGTATAGTTTTCCATAGAAAATAAGTGTTTCAAGATGACATTCAGTGTCTATGTGTTAGTTAGGTGTTAGAGTCTATTTTGATCTGACAAACTATAGGTTTCAACATACAATAATAAGTTAACTATAAAAAGAGAGAGTTTAAGCAATTATACAAGACTATAAGATAGTCCTGGCATATGTGGTAGGTTTCACAGTGTCTCCTCAACTCCCCTAAACTCACTTCCACACTTAGGTAGCCTTGAAAATCTCAAAAATGGAAAAAAAACATTCTATTTCTCCATTGCTCTCCTTTACATACATAAATACTCTATTGGTCTTTGCATGGTATGACCAATAATAAGTGATTTAGATCCAGTGATCTTGAGGGATAAAAAAATTCCTTTCCTACTTAAAATTCATGGTGGGAGCTATAGGATTGGTTGCTTGTGCTCTATGAAACATTGCTAAGAAGGTCTGCTCCTTTTTCTACTTGCTCATTCCCATACCCTTTAGGTTTCCTCTCTATTTGGATTGGTCCATAAAAACCAAGTATTGTACATGATGTTAAAGAGTTTGAATACCTTTCCCATGTGGTCCTTAGTCATGTTTTCACATTTTAATGTCAAATCTTCAGCATAACTTTCTCATTTTTCTAGTTGAGAACTATATCACAGTCTGCAGGCAAGTCTCATCAACTATAGAGGTTTCTTCTTCCTATATTGGTTTTGAAATCAAAAGTGATTTTTTTTCACCTCTCACAACATTATGATCAAATTCTTTCAAAGAATTTTTGTCTCAAATCCATCTCTTGATGGAGTGAGAAGTCAATAAGGATACACATAGTTAGCTTTCTCTATGATTTCCACTTATAGTCAGTTGAAATTTAGTCATGTACAGTCATGGTGGTCATGAATGGAGGTTTCAATATGGTCAGGAGACTCCCAAGGTTTGAGTAGTAATATTAAAACATTCAAAGGTGAGAAAATTGGTTTTGATAACTAGTTTGGTTCATACAGTCATATACCTTACCTTCATAGTTCTAAGCCTGATGTACACTTACAAGAAGTTTCTACAGAGGCTGAGCAGAGTTAGAATACAAGTGTTTAAATATTTTTTGAGATATTAATCAAGTTGAATGGCATTTAAAATGTTATTATGATAACTTTAAAGGCATTATATTGTAAATATACCTAAAAATATGTTCACAGGTGGAGAAGGTTGTTTTAGAGACACATTACCTTAACTTCTTTGAAAGGAGGTTTTACTAACACATAGTACCATATGATGTTGGAGATATATGAAGTATAGATCAGTCTAATTGATCCTTTATGACATTATGGAACTATAGGTCACATTCCAACACAATAATAAGTCATTTGGTTGAGTATGTATGATGGATGGATTATGATTCAATCCAAGCAAGTGTTGACTGGAAACACTCAATATACATAGTGTTTACTAGTCCAAAACCAACCTTGAGGCAATTTTCAAATTGCACATAGTGTATGGATGATGGTGAAAAGTGAGACAAGTGTCTCAATATAGGATAGATATGTCCCATAGCCTAATGATCTTAGATTAGATAAAAGAAGTGAAATACATTACTCAAGCATAGATGACTACCTATAGAGGCTTTTAGGCTAAGAGTGACCTACATCCATACTTAAAATCCTATAGATTGGATAGGTAAGAGATGAAGATATGGTTCCAAATCATGAAATGAAAGAATATATTTTGAATAGTTCCAAGGGATCCTAAGAGATCAATATTATGAGGTATAAGTTTTTGACACAATTAAACACCTATAGGAGCCTTTTTGGTCTCAAAATGGCATGTATAATCCTTCAAGCTTATAGTACATGGAGATTCATAGTTTGGGTGTTGGCTTAGCCATTAAGCATAATGTGAATAGGAAAAACTATGAAATGAACTTATATATTTAAATAATGACCTAATTCATGGCTAAAACACATGATTTCATCTATAATAACCTTATTTTCATAAGGCAAGTACACCTACAGTCAGCACAGTCTACCAACTAGGCAAAGGCAAATGAAGAGAAGTGCAAGTTAGAAGTTGGTAGAGAAGCATAAATGAATTTAACATGCTTAGAAAAACCTCATAGTGGTAGGTCCAATTCCATATGTTCTTGGAAGGACATATATATATATTAAGGGTAAGTTTCATACTTCAACCCAGAGTAAACTCAAAAACCCTGCATAGTCATCAACTTGATAAGTCTATCTTTACAAATTTTGAGTGTTAAGGGTGATATAAGTAGTGTCTATCCTTGAAATTTCATGTAAAAGGTCATCAAGACCCTTTTTGACCCTTTATTATCTAACTTTTCTTGAGTATATAAGTGATATTCCCTTTATTCTTTCTCAAACAGAGCGCACTTCTAGACATACTACCCTACAGATTTAGTATGAAGATGGTAAGAGGATGTGCTAGGGAGTGTTAGTTACATTTAATGATGATGTCCATAATTAGATTGAGTATGAAACAATGTGTAAAAGGCCCCATAATTTTGAGAAACCACTCAGAGGTGGTTATGGTTATCAAGAACAAAGTCAGGCTTGTTAGGCCTAAGACTAGGCCTAAGCCCTATAGGGGTCTAAATATATATCCAAGACTATATGATCATTCCATTCCACTTGGAAGAATTTAGGGGGAGGTATAAGGTTGTTTTAAACCATTGTCTTTTATGGTAACTACACAAGTTGGTCAAATTTGGCCTATTTCACTTCAAACCTATTCAAAATACACTCTCAAGCTTAATAGGCCAATTGATCTTGCTCATACCTATAAAAATTGGTTGCATGCTGACCCAAAGATTTGGGGAAATTTGAGGAGGGTGTTAATATTTAAACTTGTTGTTTTTTTTGGGAAGTTAGACATCAATATTTCATGAACAATCCTTAAGAGTCTAAACCCTCCTAAACCCTTGGTTTTGACCTGATAGGGAAGATAAGAAAGAAGATGCATCTAGATGAGGTAGTTTGGTCTAAATTTTTTTTTATACTTGCGGATAACTCTCTTAGGATATTTCCCATCTAGTTGATTTGTACCCTACTTATATGGACAAGGTGAAAACAAGGTTTCTTGTAGTATTTTTTTTGTTTTATAGGTGTAGAATAAAGTTGAAGGATGAGGATCATTAGGGGAGGTAAATTATGACCTATTATAACTCTCCATGTCCATTTATCACTTCAAATAAACACACAAACATCTTTTGATAAGTCATTAATCTTAGGTAATCTTTGGAAAATAATGGAAATGGAGAGTGTCTACGAAGTGAGAAGATGAGAAGTTTAATTGGGGGTCCTTTTAAGGTCTAATTCATGGAGTAGAAGGTAGAAGGGTCTTATACGGGTGTCTTAATACCTCTTCCATGGATTTTATTAAGCAACTTAAGATCATGTTGATGACAAATGTGAATGAGGCCTACAAGACTAATGAGTGACTTCAAATGGTGAGAACAAGTGTCCAAAAGAAGGATATGAGTTAGGGACACATCTGATGGATGTTATGGTGTGTTTATAACTCCTACTTGATAGTGCACATGTGTTAAATCTAACTAGTCTAGTTTTAATCAGTCAAAATATGCCTAATAATTAAGGTAGTTTCCAAGAAGATAGTTAAAGACCCCTATGTTATTTTTGAAGAGTTTCATGCTTCAAATAGACATTTGTCAAAGAAAACCTTCCATAAATTTTTTATACACTTCATATTTCTATAATGTAACAAGTATTCATGCCTTGACATGTGGCATTTTGACCCTTGAGACCCACTTTCTTCTCTCTCTTCTCACATTCTATAAATGCAATCCATTTTGGATCTTGTATTATGATTCCACACCTAGTATGACAAATCCCTATTGATTTGATAATGTACTTTAACTTTGAAATAATATATGTAATCTAGTTTTTAGTTCAAAAATTATACTGTCTAAGTATATTAAGTGATGTATAATGAAAGGTCAAGTGATTGATATCCATCCTTGCTTTCTCTCAATCCTTCCATGTTTGATGAAAGTCATTCCACTCTAACAAGTCATATGATGTTTTGTCAAGTATATGGGTCTATTTTCAAGTGTAAAATTAGCCTTAGTATCTCCAACTGATCTCTAGTTGACTTACCTTGAGTAGTTTCATGAATACCACCTCCATGTTTGAAATACTAATGTTAGAGCAATTCAGGATTCTAGAACTAGTGTTGTGAGTCATGTCTCTTAGTGCACTTATATGATAATATTGTGGAGATATATATAGTGTATCACCCCATTAAATTATCTTACTTTCATTTTTTCTTCTATCCTTTTTCATCCAAGCAATCAGTTAGTGTAGGTGATAAGAACTTAAGGATGAATCTAGGGAGCTAGCCCTTAAATCTAGAGGTATACCTCTATTGTAGTCATCCCACAAGCCTAGAGGCATTCTAATGTTTCCTAAATCTTAGAGTAGGATTTAACAGCATCCTATAAGGTGTAAGATTTGGTGACAATAATACATATGAATGAGCTTTAGGATTTGGATAAATGAAGATAAGTATCCAAAGATATGATTGACTAGAATACTTAGGCTTAACTATGAAATAGTATGTTATGTCAAGTCTCAACCATGTGTATGCTTAGTTTGTGATAGGTAATAAAGTAGAATAAGGGGAGATCCAAAGTGGACCAGTAAAATAAGATTATAATGAGATGGATTATTTGTTAACTGATCACATGGTAAATGAGGAATGACTAAAGGGAGAAATGCCTATATGAATGAATGTGTTCTTTCTATGAATGTCTTCATCAGATACAAGTTACTAGATTGGATAAGTTGACACAGTATTATTCTTCAGTTATAAATAAAAAACTAAGTCAAATAGTTCAACTTAGTTTTCCAGTTATCATCCAAATAAAAAATAATTTGAATAGATCAAATTAGTCTTCTAGTCAGTATCTAGAATAACAAACTAAGTCATGTAGGTTGACTTAGTCATCTTATTAGGCTTCAACAAATAAGGTTTCACAGAACTAGGTTGAATCAGTCAACTTAGTTTGAAAAACTTGTAACCAACATTCAAGGCACTTTGGCATAAATTTTTCAATCTTAATCATCTTCCAGCCCATCATGAGAAATGACTAATAGAAAAGAGTACAAGGTTGATTGAGTTGACTTAGTACTACAGGTAGGGAAAAAGATAGTCTATAAGAGATTGTGTTGAACAAAATAATAGTGTGCTAAAATAGGGAAATTTTTTATAGTGTAATTTGAAGTAAGAAATGGAAGAATGAGTAAGGGTAGTACGATAATGAAAAATGGTAAATGAAAGCAAAGTATGTTTATAAATGTATATCCATGGTGTAAAGAAAGTAATCAATAGTTACTCAAGCATATTGGTTTAAGCTAAGGATAGATAAAACTGAAACAAAGTAGTGATAACATGTTTTTTAATATATGAAAAAGGAGGGATAGAAGGGAAAATAGATTTAGAATCACATTTTTCTTGTCAAGGGGGAAATAAAATGGGTGGAGGGAAGAATGAATGAAAAAACAAGGTAGAGGAACTCTTTATCAAAGTCAAGACACTCAAATTAGATTTATCAAAATGAGAAGACTTTTGACCTTAAAGACTCTGAAGAAATTATTTTATCCACACAAATCTTAAGTCAACAAATGAAGTATGTAAATCATCCCATGAAGGATATATACATGAAATACCTTCCCACAATATTTTCCCCATTCCTCAAGACCCCTTACAGATCCATCGATCTAATGCCAAGATTAGGTCCTTACGTGAGAAAGTAGGTAGCAACATAGAGTTTATTTAATTATCCTATTCTAATCTACTAACATATTTCACCCCAATGGACCTTATCTCTATTATGATTCCAACTTTGGATTTTGATATTTGATTGGAGATAGGAGATGTGCTTGTAATCATCTCTTATGGTGTGATGTTAACTTTTGATATTTGTATGTTTCCCTTTGTATATCATTTCCTTTTATTTCAAAATATTTGTATTTTAACTTTATTTATGTATTTGTAGACACTAAAATTATGTCACACACACATGTGTAACTCCTTATGTCAAAACCCCCTAAACCCATTTTAAATAATAACAATTATTCTCATTAACCCATACTTTTATCCCTCACACATTTAATTAGTTTAAAATACTTAATTAAGTTAATTAAAAACTCTTATTTGCACCTTACCTAGCCACCTTGCCCTATGATTAATTTTCCCATGATGAGTCACCTCAAGACCTAGTCCCCTCATCCTAACTACCCAAGACTTATTCACACTTCCAGACTAAATTCCTAAACAACTACTTCCTTTCTAAACTTTTATTTTTACCATTTTATAATGGGTGTCACACTTGGCATGCAAAACAATAAGAAATAGGCCAAAAATAGAAAGTTTTACCTATTATATAGCCACCAACATCAGGCAACCCATGGTCGATGTCGACGGGATCATGGCCAACATCGGTGGGATCACTAATGTCAATAATATAAGCCAAACTCCAACCTTTGGTTCAGGTCAGTAGAAATAAAGAAAATCAATTATGACTCTCATTTAGGCTCTCAGCATTCTATTTTTGACATCTAGTCTTACAATCACCCTACATAAATCAATCACAATAAAAATTTGAGCTCTTGAGGACCAATAACACCCACTTATTATCTCTGTTTAGACATTCAAGTTTAGACTCCCTGATAGAGACCATCAACCTGGAACTTATCATTCAGTGACCACCATAGCTAAGTACATCAATGATACTATAGGTCATTTAAATATTTATTCTACTATTTCATTATATCTACCCTACACTGCTTTACACACCTCTGACCGTACCCCCATGAGGGAATTACAAAGCTTCCTTACTTATTTCCCCTTTACCTGACATACCAAACCTCTAACCAAACTTAACCAAGCCATAGTCTCCATCTCATAACTCTATCAACCTCCCTGACTTGATCCAAACCATTTTCTAGACCCAAAAAAGCCTTCTGCAAGCTCCCCAAACAATTATTGCCCCTATCAACCTCAGCATCCTAACCGATAGTGATCACCTCACTACCAACCTTGATAGTATAACTGATATCGGTCACACACCTACTGATGTCAATGACTGTCAATTTCCTAGCCTCTTCAAAACCTACCTAGACAACTTCTAAAACACCAATCAAAGTACTTCACCTGCACCCTATCACACTCTATTACATATAGGTTGTTAATAATTGTAATATTATCTTTCACTCTCTCTTTATCTCTCTTTTAGTTATTTATTATTCTTTTGCCTCTCAAAAGTGGATTGCCATCTCTATGGAAGTTTCACACTTCCTAGAACAAGCGTGTAGCTTGGTAGCCCACTCATTTATTTGTTAACAAACATCTTGTAGTAGTCTTTTCTTATTTATAGGTAGTCTTCCCCAGCTAAAAAGGAGTGCTCACAATGTCTAGATATGATGCACTAACCAAATCTAGGTTCATTCTAATCACTTATCCCCATCCTTCTTTCTATTTTCTTTTAGACTTAAAATCAACAAAATTTAGAGAAACATTTTTGGCACACCCGATGGGACCCTAGAGTTTTCCTTGGGTTCATTTCTTGTTTTAAACATTCATATAGGTACATTATAGTAAAAATTTCATTTATTTCACTTCTTCCTTCTCTTTCCACTTAAAAATGAAAAATTCAATATCTTATTCTTTGTTTAAAAAGCATTAAAACTAAAATCTTCTTTCTTTTCTCCTTGCCTCTAAACATAATTTGTAATTTTCTTTTATAAAAAAAAGAGAATCCATTCTTTACTTACTCTTGCATGCACATTAGGATAGTCAAATTCAAACTCTATTCCTATTTCCTCTTTGTTTTCATTTGAATCTAAACATTTTAGATTTGGGTTTAAAACTTACAGCATTTCATAGTTTGCTTATTGCATATTCACTCACCTAGTTAATTACAAGCATTTTGAATAAATCATAGTACACCTATGTTACATAACCAAATTGCATTCACATAAACAAGCATTTAAACTCACCTAAGAAAAGGCCCATCATGATTTCATCACTTGGTAGATCACCTTACCCTACCCAACTATCCTACTTAGATTTCACCACCAAGGGGAGAACCCACTCCATTCTCTAACAGAGTATGATCTCTAGACAGAAGAAATATTTTGGTTAATCAACCTGGCTTGTCTCTAGGTCATGAAGTGTAGAGATCAAGCTCCTATAACAAGCCATGTACCTGGTCTGACATAGATTTCCTCTTGAGCACCACAACTAACCTAAAACTATTTGTAGATTGCTTTTTAATACCTTTGATAACTAAATTCTCTTCTCACTATCTGATTAAGGCATAATCCAACACAAGACTAAAAATTATTCTCTAGGACTTAATAGTTACTGGCTAAATGTTCTTTTCTGCTTTTTAATTGCCTTCTATATTTTTGAGTTGGTAAGGATGCTTTTCTATTGATTCATAAAATCAATACTATTTCAAAAGCTCATTTTGTATAACCTCTTATCTCAGGTTTTTTAAGTGTTATTCCTTCTAACACAGACCTTTTACATCAACTATTTTACCTTTTATCAGCTTCTAATTTCTTAAAACATCAGATTTTCTATTTCCCAAGATTTCATAGTGACCAACATCAGTTCACACTACTGATATCGGCAGACTTTACCTACCGACATCAATTATTCCATCAATGTCGGCAAACTTTTCCTACTGATATTGTTCATCCCTACCGACACTAGTGACTGTGTAATTTCATCTGCTCAAAATAGCAAGCTAAAATAACCCATTTACCTACACCCAAACCTTATTTTTCTTTATTCTATTGCAAATACAAGGTAGTAAGTGTTTTTACTCATTTTTTGCTATTTATATATTTAGAAGAAATATGAAACTAAAGGTAATGGTCAAGGGTTAGATGATACCCGGATGAAGTTGCGCACTGTATCCAGATGTTGAAGGGACTCCTCTTTGGCTGTGGAGGAAGACACCTGTAAATAAGAATAAGACTTAAATAGAAAAATGTTAGATAGATATATGGTGGACTGCCCAGCGATATGCTCAGTCCCAAAAGTGTAAAAACTTCCTTGAGGGATGACAGTCCACTAGTTGATAAAAAGAATGTCGAATAAAGAGAAATAATGAAACACTAAGAAATAGAAAGTAGACAATGCATACATGTATTCTATTTTAAGTCTCTCACAGTTGCTGACGTCAGTAGTTCTACCGGCATTGGTTGGTCAAGGTTGTCTACATCAGTTATGCTACCGACGTCAGTTATGTTGTGACGTTGGTAGGGGCAATGGGCTTTTGGATGGATTTCTAGTTGATGTCTTTGGTCAACAGAGGAATCTGGGAGGTTTGTAGGAGTTTAATAGTTTTGTGCAGGATTGCAGGATAGTGAATATGGTCTAGAAAAGGGGGCAAAGATGGAGGACAGGGTTGGAAAGAGAATAAGAATGAGAGGAAGGCTTTTCAGCCTCTCTGGGAAGAAAGTCTAGTTGGCTATCAACAGTACTCAATAATATTCAATGGAAACTAATTACCAATGCCTTCTAAAATACTAAAATAATACTTAGCTCTGTTTGGATGGAGAACCAAGAGTGTCAGGATGTTTGTCCCTGATGTAGCTAATGTAGGAGACTTCGTACAACCTTCTAATCCAATGTCTAGAATGAATTCTATAGAGTTTCTTAGCCTAGAGAGTGATGATAGAATGTTGATGCCTCATCCAAAAGCATGCCTTTGATATGCAAAGAGTCGAGGAGCAAGAGAAATCTGATTCGGAGCCAGAGAATTAGTGTTTAGGGGTCCAGCCGAGGTTAGAATTTACTTTTAAGGAACCAACGTCGGTGATCCCACTAGCGTCGGCTAACTGTTGACTGATGTCAGTGGCTAGAGAATGGGTAAAAAAGCTATTTTTAGCCTTTTGCCCATTCCTCCATCTACCAAGTTTAGTTTTTGTTGGTGAATGGTCCAAAGGTAGATTTATTAGGTGTGAGGGTTAGTGAGAGAGTTAGAATAGGTCTTAGGTAATTATGATTTGAAGGGCTTAGTCATAGGGTGATAAATGGTCTAAGGGTGAGGTATCCAAGGTGAGGTGTCTAGGGTGATGTCATTAATTTAAAATAAGTAATTTATTTTAAATTAATAAAGTGTGCAAGGGACCAAGGGGAGTCGACACAATTTTGGTGTCTACATTTGCCCCTTTTTGTCTTGTTAGTTGTTCTAATGAACTGCAAGACAAAAATAGGAGTAAGTTGCCCCAGGTATGAGATAAAGTGTAGGTTTCCCCAAGTATGATAATGAGGTATTCCCCTTCAAAGCAGGAATCGAGAGAAGGGAACCTGAAATTGAGTGTTGATTTGATAGGAAGTGGATGGGTATGGTGAAGTTGGAGTGTAAACGTTGTAATAGTTGAGATTGCATGTATACCACTTCACGTGATGGTCAAGTCAAATTGTCATAGGCAAGGTTGAGGATTGTTAAAAGTGAAATAACTGGTCCTCGGCATTTAGTCATAGCTGATTGGGTTATTCGCTCAAAGCTGTAGCTCCAATGGTCATCATGTTCCAAGTATCCTAGGCTTAGGAAGTGCTCTTAGAAAACACGAAAATGTCACTAGTGGGGATCAACTTGGGTAGGATCCAATACTTGTGAGGGTCATAATGTGGTGTGCGTACAATTTTGCTAACTATTCGTGAGGTAGCATATATGCAATCAAAACAACTAAGGCAAAGTTGTCTCGAAGATGGTCATGGTCTGAGGAGATAGTTGTGATCTCCAAGGTTGTTGGTTGAGTCGGGTCAAGATATAAGTCATCTCAAGTGGTGTGTGTTGTGGATGGGGAGATGTGTGCGATCTCAAATATGCCCTATGAGAAGTCTAGGTAACTCATTCAGTGTCAGGTCTGGTTGTTTGGTCATGATTTTGGGTTGGTATAGATAGTTGGTTCATTAGATGGATGGATGAAGGAATGGCTGAGCTAACCTCAGAAGACCCCATGTCAACTGAGTGCTACCTACATAGCCCCTATTTGAAGGGCCTTAGGCCAATGTAGTTCTCCCCAAAAGGGAAGATAGAGTCAAAGATGTCGATAATTGGTTTGGTCATGTTAATGGTTTAGCACTTCCCATATGTTTGATGGTACATACTTGAAATGATGAGTGTATGATGATATTACAGCCTTTTCCATATTATGTGATGGTGTATTCTATAACATAGGTTATGTGGTTTTTCATCCCTAGCAATTTTCCATATTGGTGATGGATGTATGCTAAAAATGAAATGAGTTTATTTATGCTTCAGCACTTTTCAGATTGGTGATGATATATGCTTGACATAAATTGTGTTTGGTTGTTATTTTCTATGTGTATTGTTTTCCATAGAAACTAATGTGAATGGGCTATGATAAATAACACAAATTGATATTTGCATTAAATAAATCATGAGGTTATGTGAATGGGTAGAAAATGTTTTGGTTTGGTTTGGTTTGTTTTGGAAAATGATTTGGTTGTATGTGACAAAGGTATGTAAGAAGTGAAAGGCGTATGGCTCTTTCATTGACAAGGACCATAATGATAGCATAGATAGGGTTGTTACAAACAAAAGCCCCATTCATGCATTACGTCATTGACCATTGTTTATGTTAAAGAAGTATTCAAATCACTTGATGTTAAGTGAGCTCAAAATCTCTTGGGTATGTTGGGGTAATAGGTTGGATTATGTGAGATGTGAGGATAGCGTAACCCTTTTTAGCAAGGATAACTTTGCCCCTCTTATAGGTGACCCTGATAATGACTATAGGCAAGTCCATGACTTAATAGTTTGTCAGTCAATTTCTTTTTTTTTTTTTGGTAGACTGATCAATGCGAGAAGTCTATGTGGGGATGTTGTTTTGTTTTATGGTCATATGTGAAGCTGATCGATGTGGGAAGCTTCTGAGAGAGTGTTGTTTGTAGCAAGATTTGGGCATATCCATCCTTTGAGGGAGTGGTCTATATTCTACTTTGTATGGTTGAATGTCTTTGAATAGCTATCCTTCAAGGGAGTAGTCTATTAATTACAGCAATAATGCCACTACCCTTCAAGGGAGTAGTTTACATTTATAGTTTATGACCTTTTGTTAGGCATCCCAATTTTATATGTTTTGTTGACTGAAGTTTTAGTCATGGACTAGACTATAGAGGTTTACATGTTTCCCTTTTAGTAAGACAAAGTATGAATGCAAAAAGGATTAACTAATGTTTATGGGGAAAAAGGGTTGAAAGGAATAGGGATGAGGATGATAGGGGTTGCTCAAGAGATGAGCTTAAGTTAAATATCAAGTGAATGAGTACTTGATTAATAGTAGAATGGTCACAGATGTAAGGCATTAAGGGGCTCAGGTTCTAGCCAGCCTTCAAGAGAAGACAAACGATAAGTCCCTGATCCATACTTATGTGTTATGATATAAGGTCTGAGCTAATTAGGAACAAACTTGCCTCATTTACTTCTTTCCATATTAGTCACATGTTGGTTTTCTTTAAAGACGAGATCCCTGATTTTGAAATCTCGCTCTTTCAGATTTTTGTTATAGGCACGTTTGATGTGATTGTGGTAGATATGAAGATGATTAAGAGCAGCAAGATGACGTTCATCAAGTAACTCGAGTTGAGCTAATAGATCTTGATGAAAGTCATCGTTAGAAAGTATGTCATGCAAAGAGATGCATAGAGATGGTATTTGTACTTCAAGAGGCAAGACGGCCTCAGTTCCATACACTAAAGAGAAAGGTGTAGCACCCATAGGGGTTCAGATGCTAATGCGGTAGGCCCACAAAGCGAAGGGAATGTGAATGTGCCAATCCCTTCCAGTGTCGTTGACCACCTTCATTAAGATTTTGGTTAAGATTTTGTTAGAAGCCTCTACCTATCCATTGGCTTGTGGGTAATAAGGCGAGGAGAAGTTGAGTTTGATGCCAAAAGAGTCACAAAGTTTTTGGATGGTTTTGTTTTTGAAAGATTTGCCATTATCAGTGATGATTTTGTGAGGTACACTGAAATGACAGATGATGTTTTTGTTGATGAAGTCGACAATTTTTTCAGCTTTAGTGGAGATGAGGGGAACAGCTTCCACCCATTTAGTGAAATATTTGGTCACGGTGATAATAGATTGATGTCAAAGAGATGAATAAGGGTTAATCTCACCGATTAGATCTAAGCCCCATTGTGAAAAGGGCTAGAAGTCCTTAGCAACTTGTAAAGTGTGGCTAGGGACATGAAGTAAGTTAGCATGTTGTTGGCATTTAATACAATGCTGAACATAGTCACTGCAGTCTTGGTGAAGAGTGGGCCAATAATAGCCCAAGCAAAGGATGCGTTTTGCAACCGAGTTACCACTGAAATGTCCTCCACAAATCCCATCATGAACTTGTTTAATGGCATGAGATGTTTCAGTGGAGGTTAGACATCAAATAAGGAGGCCATCGAAACCTCTTTTGTAGAGAAGACCCCCTAGCATGGTATATCAAGCAGTACTCTTGATAAAAGACCGCCGTGCATTGCTAGAGAGATCAGGAGGAATGACAGAAAAAGTTAAGTAGTCAACAAGTTGTTTATACCAAACATCACGTGGACTAGAGTCGATATTGCCGACAAAGTTGATGTCAGTGGAAATATATGAAGGCATTGCCAAAAAATGTACCGTGACATAAATTCTCAAAGAAGAAGATGAAGATGGTATGCGTGAGGTGAGAGAGGCCATAGTGTCAGCAAACTTATTTGTAGAGTGAGGAATAGTTTGCAAGAGATAATGGTCAAAAGACTCTAATAATGTGTCAACATGGTGTTTATACCATTGCAAAACTTCATTTTTGCAAAGGTATGAACCGTTAATCTAATTAACGACTAGTTGTGAGTCACCAAAGATGTTGATTGTCTTGATGCCTAAGGAAATGGTAGTTTGAAGTCCTAAAATTAAGACTTCATATTCAACCATATTATTGGTACATTCAAAGTCAAGTTTAAAAGAGAGAGGCATGGGCTCACCCTTGTGAGGAATGAGAATGACCCCCGCACCCCCACTGAGTTGACAATTAGATCCGTCAAAGAACATTGTCATTTGATAGAATATGTCATTAGTGGAAAGTGTGGTGATAGATTCATCGGGGAATTCATAATGAGAGGGTTGGTTGTCAGGTAGAGGGGCATCTGCCAGTTGGTCAGTGATTGTTTTCCCCTTTATAGATTTTTGTTGGATGAATTCCAAATTGAACTCAGCAAGAAGCATGAGCTAACGAGCCATACGTTGGTTTTGGTATGGCTTGGAATGCATGTATTTGAGAGGGTCGGTATGAGTGATGATGTAAGTTTTGTGATTGAGGAGATAATGATGAAGTTTGGTAGTGGCAAAGACTAATGCCAAACAAAGTTTTTTGGTATGAGTATATCGAGTTTCATAATCAATGAGTGTTCAGCTTATATAATAAACTGCTTGCTCATGATGTTGTTCATCTCGGTGCACGATCATGGCACATAAGGAATGATTTGTTGCTGAGATGTAAAGGTATAAGGGTTGGTCATCTTTAGGTGGAATAAGGACTATTGGAGAGACAAGATAACATTTAAGAGCCTCAAAAGCCTCTTGGCAATCCTTATCCCAATTAAAGGAGACGTCCTTCTTGAGGAGGTGATGGAAGGGTTGACATCGGTTAGATAGTTGTGAGATAAAGCGATGAATAGTTTGAAGCTTCCCTTGCAGGCTGTGAATTTGCTTTAGATTGGTAGGTGGTGGCATCTCGAGTATAGCTCAAATCTTAGCGGGATCAATCTCAATGCCATGAAGAGAAATGATGAAGCCTAATAGCTTCCCTGAGAGAACCCCAAAGACACATTTCTTGGAGTTTAGTCAAACATTGTATTAGAGGAGGCGAGTGAATATGATTTTGAGAATAGTTAAATGGTCATGGCAGAGTTTGGATTTCCCAAAAAATTCATCCACATAATCTTCCATGATTTTATGGAGGAAATCATGAAAAATATAGGTCATGGCGTGTTGATATGTGGCGCCTACATTTTTAAGACCAAAAGGCATGGTCCTATAGCAAAATGTCTCCCATGGGGTGATAAAGGTAGTTTTGTGTTGATTTTCTGGCACAATTAGGATTTGGTTATATCCTGAAAACCTGTCCATGAGTGATAGCATCTCATGACCAGCCGTAAGATCAACAAGTTGGTCGATGTTAGGTAAAGGAAAGTCATCTTTTGGGAAAGCTAGGTTGAGATCTCGATAATCAGTATAAATTCAGATTCCCCCAGTCACTTTTGTGACAGGGACGATGTTTGACACCCATTACAGATAATCAATGGGTTGGATAAATGAAATGGAGAGAAGACGTTGAAGCTCCTCTTTGACAAGTAGTGCAACGCGAGGATGCATTTTGTGAAGCTTTTACTTGACAAGTTTAGCCTCAAGGTTTGTGACGATGCTATGAATGATGATGTTAGGGTTGATACCAGGCATATCACTATAAGACCAAGCAAAGGCTTTGCTATGATCCATAAGGAATTTGGTATAGTCAATTTGTTCCTGGGCATCCAAAGATTGACCAAGCTTTAAAACATGAGGAACATCAAAATATGGGAGGTTGATGTCAATGGTTGATTCATTTAGCATAACCTACATTTCTACAGGAAAGGATCATTGAATTAAAGAATCATCGGCACCCATGTAGGTGAGAATGGTGTCATTATCTACGCATTGGATAGTGTTGATGGTAGCAGATTCATCGTCTATCATGTTTGGATAAATGAGAGGAAAAGACCTAGATACCCCACCTATTTGATAGGTTAGGGGTTCTAAGCGAATGGCGTTTATGCAAAAAAAAAACTCGGAGGAATGGAAACCACCGAATCCATAGGTGAAGATGGAGGAATAGGCGAGTTTGGAGGTGATTATTCTATGATAGGTTTAGGGTGAGGGTTTTTAGAAGTTTTGGTAGGTTCTTCAAAACCCAAGCCATGTCGCTTCTTGGCATTTTTGATTGCCTCATCGTTTGGAGGCTCAACGGGCTAGTGGGAACCTTGTTCATAGCGCCCAAAGCCAAAACCCTTCCATGCACACTTATAAAGATAGGTATGAGCAAAGTTTGGGTTGCCAAGAAAAGAGAAGTCAGACGTAAATAGTTGGGGTGATGAAAGAGGATTCCCATTAGTGGGAGCTCGATCTAGCCCTCCATAAATGAGATTTGTTTGAAGATTGGGAGGACCATAAGGGATGACCATTCTGATGCGATGGTCATAGCTAGGATTGTGATGAAGTTGTCCATACTCTTTCAGAGTTTGGAACATGTCCAAGGTGAGTAAATGATACTCCCTAAGTGAAATCTATTAGAAGGTATCTTCCATAGGATCTTTTATTATCACTTGAGGAGGTGGTGTAGGTGTAACTGTTGCTTGTGAACTTATTGAGGCTTCTGAAGGTAGAGGTGGTGTTTGGGTCAATGTTTTTAAAGGAATGAGAACATCATTGGGTTGATAAGTTGTGTTACATGTCTTGAAAGGGGAAGGGTCTGTAGGAATGACATGAACTTGACCGTCGTGTTCAAATTTGACACAACGGTGTAATGTAGAAGGGACACAAGCCATGGCACAGATCCAAGGTCATCTTAATAACATTTTATATTAGAACTCCCCTTTGATTATGTAGAAGAGTTCTGGGATTGTTCGTGGGCCAACATGAATATGTAAGATGACGGTGCCAATGGTAGTGGCGGTGGAGTCATTAAAAGATCGAAGAATTGCGTCAGCCTTTGACATATAATTCTTTGGGAGGGCTAATTGGTTATAGGCTTGGGTGGAAATGATATTGATGCTAGTGCCCCCATCAATCATAACTTGCTTAATGTGAGTTTGATCAATGTAGGCTATGATGAAAAGGGCAGCATCCTGATCTTCCAAGTTGGAGGTAGGAATTTCAGAATCACTAAAGGTAATAGAGGCGACGGTGGGTAAAGATTAGACTAAGGTAGCTAGTGGTTGGGGGTCTTCAGGTTGGACCTCCACTACCTGTAAAGCTTTGATTAAAGCTTGATGATGTTGTGGAGAGCTTTGAATGAGGTCATACAAAGTCATCTTCATAGGAGTGTGGTGAAGCTGCTTCATCATAGAATCATGGATTGCTTCCGAAGAAGTTGGTGGGGATGCACCCAAGATAGAAATCTTAGGTTTTGGTGGTTGAGTAGGTTTGACAAATGGGTAGGTCCAAGGAATAGCAACTTTCTCTTTTGCTTTATCTTTTAAAGTTTGTGACCTAGTGGCCACATTGATGGTGTTAATCTTGAATAAAGGGGGCAAAGGAGGTAAAGGGACCATAGTCTGATGATGGGATCCTGATGAAGGTGAAGAGGTTTGAGAGACATGAGATGGTGTTAGAGATTTTTTGATAGTATCCTCAACAAGAAGGGTGTCTTTTTTCAAGTATTGATGAATGACAACCTTGAGGGCACAACAATTCTTAGTATCATGCCTAGGTGAGCGATGATATAGGCAAATTTGGGTGTCATCAAACCATAATGGTTTTGATCTGAGAGGTTGAAATGGTTTAATAAGTGGGAGAGTGATGTTAGAGGATTGTAACAATCAACGTAGAAACAAAGCATAGGAACCCACTAATGGGTCCATGTTTGTTGATGCACTAGGTGTTGATGACTTTTATTTTGGAGTTGTTGAGGGAGATTTCTATACCACCTTTTTAGTTGGTGGTGTGGCTACTCGTGTAGATGACATTTTTTTGGGGGGAGGTGCCAAGTTTTTTAGAGGAAGTAAATTTTTGATGGGTAAAAGTAGCAAGGGGGGCAATTTTTTTTTGTTAGATGTTGGAGTAGGAAGCACTCCTATTAAGGTAGAAGGATGTGGACCCAAAATAGAGGGCAATGGTGATGGTGGTGGAGGATTTCTCCAACGTGGTTTAGTAGCCTTCTTTAATATGGTGTGAGGACTACTATTATGGGGGGAGAGATTCAAATCGACCTTCACTTGTGGGTGAGCGAGGTTCGATATGGGATGAACACTGATGGATTTAACCTATTTCGGTATAGTGGATGTTTGTGAAGGTTTAGGTTCAAGCATGGACGGTTGAGCTTCTAAAGATTTGGAAGTGGAAGCTTCATCCTCATCGAATCGTTTGGGAGATTTTGTCGAAGGAGGGTCAACAGTATGAGATGAAATAGGATGTGTAAGATAAGGAGCTTTGAGTCGCTCCCATAATGCCTCATGTTCTAAGTTCCTCGAATGGAGAAATCCTAAGTTCTCAGCCAATCGAGAGAATGGTTTTGAAGATGTCAGATGAGGCTTTGGTTTTTTAGAATATGTAGGTGGTTGTGAGACTGGAAATGTGTTAGATGCAGCGATCTCGAGCCAAAGGCGTGAGACAGTCATTACTGGGTCATCTTCGGTCAAAGTAGGTGAAGAGGCAAGTTCTTCTCTTGGTGGAGAAGGAATTGGAGAATGTGACTCCTCAAGAGGATAAAGGGCAGGGATGATCATATCTTCTACTTGTGGTCAAAGAATGGGAAAAGTATGATCTTCCATGGGTAATAGGAAGGATGAGGGTGGAACTAGCGACGCTGGTATCGTCAAAGCATCCTCCAATATGGGAGAGGTCAAAGTAGACTCTCCCACATGTAGAAGGGGGCTGGATGGAGGACTATCCTCCAGCTGTGGAGGACAAATAGGAGAAGAAAGCTTTTCTACCTATGGTGGACAAATAGGAGAAAAAGGCTCTTCTACCTGTGGTGGACAAATAGGAGAAGAAGGCTCTTCTACCTGTGGTGGACAAATAGGTTGATTGACCTCTTCAGACTATGGGAGAGGTTGGTTAGGAATAGACACCATGTCAATCGTGTGTATATTGCACCCTTGAAGGTCATTGGCTATGGTCTGAATGTTATTCTGACTTGAGGGATGGTTAGGGAATGGTTGCTTAAAGATATCTATGTTTTGGTTAGCCGGCGTGTTTGGGTTATCCAAGACAAGATACCCTTTATCTAACATGTCTTGAATACTGTTCTTGAGGGTTTTGCAATTGTCTGTGTCATGACCTTTGACACGATGATAATTATAGAAGTCATTCTCCCTATACCATGCTGGGATGGCTCGCGAGGGATCAAATTGAGGTGGTGGCTGAATTTGAGGGAGGTTAAAGACTCCCTACTTGACTAGTTTATCCAACACAGAAGTGTATGATTCTCTTATTGGAGTATATTGACGTTGTATGTATCATTGTTGGAATTGTCATGTAATGCTTTGTGATGTAGAGGGATCGGGTTGGTTAGTTGTGGTAGAAGAAGATGATCTAAGTACCATAGCATTTGCCAATCCCTTGGATTTAGAATTGGAAGAAGAAGATTTGGATGGAGGGTCATTTGATTTTGCATTAGTATTCTTACTATGTAGTTTGACTTTGTTTTCTTCAACAACACAGAGTTCAAGCTTCCTAGCCATGGTGAAAGCTTCATCAAATGTGCGGAATGTTTAGACCCGCAAAGTAGATGAGATGTGTTTGGCACATGCTTGTGAAAAGAGCTCAATGAGCTCAGGTTGAGGTAAAGAAAAGGAGAGTTAGTTGATTAAACCTCTCCAACGAGAAATGAAATTAGCTATTGATTCATCGTCGAATTGTCTGATAGAATATAGGTGTGTGATGGAGACCTTTTTAGTTATGTTAATTGAAAAGTGGTCAAGAAATAGTTGAGCTAGTTGAGTGAAGGTAAATAGAGAGTGACTGGTAATAGAACTATACCAATCGAGGGTAGCACCAGAAAGTGACATGGGAAATGTGTGTAGTAATAACGCATCATCATGTGTTATAAGGTAACAAGCATGTCTAAACACTCATAGATGTTGATGTGGGTCCTCTTTACTCTGAAAGTGAGTAAACTTGGAAGTTCCCACTGACTAGGATATGGTTAGATTGGGACTGAAGGATGAATAGGTTCATTACATATTTGTTCATATGAGAGAACATTTCTTGAACCCAAAATAGATGTCTTAAGATTAGACATCTTATCCATCAACATCTTGATTAGATCGGTTGATGGATTTGTAGGTGGGGCACCCCCTAGGTTGTAAGGCATTTGGAAGGTGTTAGGTGGAGCGTATGACATAGTTGGTTGCACTTGTATAGGCACAACATATTGGTAACTAGTCATAGGGACTGATGTTGAAGTCAAGGGTAGTTGTGTCATAAAGCTAGAAGGCACAACTTGGCTTGATGTCGCCAAAGGTGGTTGGATGGTGGCAACACTAGCCAAAGGATAAGTAGTCACTCTTGTATTTATGGGTGCAAGAGTAGGTGGGATGGAGACAATTAAGTTCTGGAATGTGTAGAACTTTGTTGAATGGTTTATGGGTGAGGGGGTACAGAAACCCCAATAGAGGTAGGTCCAGAAATAGAAGGAGAGGCCACACTTTGAAGATTGGTCATGGTCAAGTTGTTAGTTGAGGCAATGGCCTGGGTGACCATGGGTTGGGTTATGGAGGCTATTGATATGATTGTCGTTTCAACTAAGGAAGTTGGCATCCCATAAATTGGGTTGCCTAAAGGATCTCACGTTTGACTTCTTGTGAGATAGTGTTGAAGAGCCTTGACATTGAGGTCAAGGAACCTTTCAAAGTCTTGGTCCCCTTTGGGAACAATAGGGGGTTGAGTTGGGGTTGGTTGGATAGGAGTACGTTTAGTTTCTAAATTATACTCCATTTGGGGACTTGATATAGAAGGTGAAGGTGGGAGTGGTTGTTGCCTTGCGTGATCAACAAGATTTTTGGCTTGACTATGTGTCAAAACCATCCAAGGCAAAATAGATTCAGGTTCTAAAAACTATATGTTTCAACCTCAAAAAACTAGAATTTTTTTTTGACAACAAAAAGGTCAGGTGTTTAGCTTGTTGTTTGAGAAGAAATTTTTTTTGACAGTGACCGACGTCGGTAGAAAAACTGATGTCAATGAAGTAAGTTGCCGATGTCGGTCAGATAATTGATGTCAGTGAAGATAGTTGCCGATGTCGATGGAAAAACTGATGTCAATTACTGTGTATTTCTAAAAACTCAAAAAACTAAAAGTTTTTAGAAGAAAGAAGGAAGTTCTGAGTTATTTTTGGAGCTCAAAATAATGCATCCTTACTAGCTCAAAAAACTAGATAAAAATAGAAAAGTAGATGAAAGCAAGCAACCTCTAAACATTAAATTCCTAAGAATAAGTTTTAGAGTCATGTTGGCTTATGCCTTAGAAGAATATGTTTGGGAGTTGGGCTTTTAGAATGGGTCCTAAAAGAGGTAGTCTAAGGTTGGTTTTGGGTTATGTTTTGGTGCTCAAAATTTGTATTAGGTTCTGTACATGGCCTGGTGCTAGGAGCTTGCTCCCCTCACTTCACGAGCCCAGAGTCAAGCTGGGTCGCTTAGCCAATATATAATTCCCCTATAGTTTATACTCTACCAGAGAATAGAGTGGGTTTTCCCCTTGGTAGTGAAGTCCAAGTGGGATCACCAGGAAGGGTAAGGTATCCGCTAGGTGATGAAATCCTAGTCGGGCCTTGTCTCAAGTATGTTTAGATGTTTAATTTGATGTGCTTGTGGTCTGGTTGTGTAACATATGTCCACTACAATTTATTCATAATGTGCTTTTAATTACTAGATGAGCTAAAAATGCATTCAAGTAGGAATGAGATGCAATATATTTTTAACCCAAATTGAAATGTTTTGTTCAGATGCAAACAACTAGGGAAAAGGTTAAGAGTATGAATTTCACTACTCTAAGATGCAGGAAAAAGGTGATAAGAAGAAAAAGAAAGAGGTTCTTTTTAACTGGTGCTTATGATTTCTTTTTGAAAGAAAAAGAAAGAAGAGGAAGGATGTAAGAAGAAATCTTTTTCCTAATGCAACTATATGAAAAGTTTGCTTTTAAGAAGAAATGAAAAAGGATGAACCCAAAGAAAACTCCAGGGGTCCCACCGGGCATGCCAGAATGTTTCTACTCATTTTTTGCTATTTATATATTCAGAAGAAATAAGAAATTAAAGGTAATGGTCAGGGGTTAAATGATACCCAGATGAAGTTGCGCACCATATCCAGATGTTGAAGGGACTCCTCTTTGGCTATGGAGGAAGACACTTGTAGATAAGAATAAGACTTAAATAGAAAAATGTTAGATAGATATATGGTGGACTGCCTAGTGATATGCTCAGTCTCGAAAGTGTAAAAACTTCCTTGAGGGATGACAGTCCACTAATTGATAAAAAAAATGTCAGATAAAGAGAAATAATGAAAGACTAAGAAATAAAAAGTAGACAATGCATACCTGTATTCTACTGTAAGTCTCCCACATTTGCCAACGTTGGTAGTTCTATCGGTGTCAGTTGGTCAAGGTTGCCAATGTCGGTTATGCTGCTAACATTGATAGGGGAAATGGGATTTTGGATGGATTTCTGGTTGATGTCTTTGGTCAACAGAGGAGTCTAGGAGGTCTATAGGAGTTTAATGGTTTTGTACAGGATTGCAGGACAGTGAATATGGTCTAAGAAAGGGGTCAAAGATGGAGGATAGGGGTGGAAAGAGAATAAGAATGAGAGGGAGGATTTTCAGCCTCTCTGGGAAGAAAGTTTGGTTGGTTATCAATAGTACTCAAGAATATTCAATGGAAACTAATTACCAATGCTTTCTAAAATACTGAAATGAAATAGAAGAATACTTAGCTCTATTTGGATGGAGAACCAAGAGTGTCAAGATGTTTGTCCCTGATGTGGCTGATGTAGGAGACTTTGTACAACCTTCTAATATAATGTCTGAAGTGAATTCTGTAGAGTTTCTTAGCCTGGAGAGTGATGATAAAATGTTGATGCCTCATTCTAAAGCTTGCCTTTGATATGCAAAGAGTCAAGGAGCAAGAGAAATCTGATTTGGAGCAAGAGAATTAGCGTTCGGGGGTCTAGCTGAGGTTAGAATTTAGTTTTAAGGAACTGATGTCGGTGATCCCACTGGCATCGGCTGACTATTGACCAATGTCGGTGGCTAGAGAATGGGTAAAAAGGCTATTTTTAGCCTTTTGCCTGTTCCTCCATCTGCCAAGTTTAGTTGTCATTGGTGAATGGTCCAAAGGCAGATTTATTAGGCGCAAGGGTTAGTGAGAGGGTTGGAATAGGTCTTAGGTAATTATGATTTGAAGGGCTTAGTCATAGGGTGATAAATGGTCTAAGGGCGAGGTATCCAAGGTGAGGTGTTTAGGGTGATGTCATTAATTTAAAATAAGTAATTTATTTTAAATTAATAAAGTGTGCAAGGGACCAAGGGGAGTCGACACAATTTTGGTGTCTATAGTAAGACTATTTAAACCACCTCTTGCATGGTATTGACATGAGCTCAAGCCAAAATTCTTGCCGATTATGCAAGCTAGCAACCACTTCCACCTTCCCCTCTCACTTTTAATTCTATCATTGAGCATACTTCAAATACAGAGCATACTCCTAGCCCTAACCAAATCCCCATTATACCTAAGGGAGATCAAGATTTTGCTAAATTTCTTGATCATGATGTGGTAGCCCTTCAGCATTACCTTGCTATGAGCCAAACTTGTAATTCTTTAGGTGACCTAATTTATGTTATGCCAACCTCTTTAATGGAGACAACCTCAGTTTTAGTTTCCTCCACTATTTTCCCCATGGTTACCCAAACCACCACTTCAATTAGTAACCCAACTATAAATAATGTCTAAAATGTGGCATCTCCAACTGCCCAATCCCACCTAAACACTAGTATAACTTTCCTACTTTCACAACCATAACCAATTCAACCAAGTCATACCCCATTCCATAATGTAGTGATAACTATTCCATCCACCCTTGTGTCTATAATTACCTGAGTTACAACTCACCCTTCATCTAGTCTAACCATGCCAATAATTCAACCTACAATAACAACAACCAACTAAGGTATAGTCTCCAACCTAATGGGATAAGTCCCTTTTATTTTTGCACCTCAGCCTATGACTCATTATCCTTATGTTGCCCCGACACAACCTCAACAAGCCATATCATATGCTCCCTCTACTTCCTATCAGTTTCCCTATAACTTAGGAGGAATCCCCCAAACTTATCCCCCTCTAGACCTCATTAAGATGATAATGGAAAAGATGTCTAATCTAGAGACATCCATTTCTATTTCAAAGAATGTATTATCTTATGATTAGATATATAATGTACCAATCCATCCTTTTATGCCTATTTACTCTTATCTAAGCCAATGGGAACTCCCTAAATTTACTCATTTCTAGAGTAAAGAGGACCCACAATATCACTTGCAAGCATTTAGACATGCTTGTTATTTAATAAGACATGGTGATGTGTTACTACTTCACACTTTTCTTATGTCTCTTTCAGGTACTACCTTGTGTTGGTATAGTTCTATAACTTAGCACTCCCTTTTGTCATTTACCCAACTTGAAAAAATATTTCTAGACCATTTCTGTATTAACATTTCTAAGATGGTTTCTATAACAGACCTTTATTCTATCAGACAATTTGATGACGAGTCTATTGTAGATTTTGTCACTCGTTGGAGAAGCTTGATCAATCAAATGCCCTTCTCCTTACCCCAACTTGAGCTTATTGACATTTTCTCAATGGCATGTGTTAATCACATCTCATCCACACTCTAGGTACAAACTTTCCACATATTTGATGAAGCTTTCATAATGACATGAAAACTAGAGGTTCACACTATTGATGAAGGCAAAGTCAAGTTATGCAGTAAGAATCCCAATACTAAGACAAATGACTCCTCCTCTAAAAATTCTACCTCTAACCAAAAGGCTAAAGAATCTTCCAATGTGATGGTCATTAAGTTAGCCTCTTCCACAACCACAAACCAATCAAACTCTTTAACTTCTCAAAACTTGACCAAGCAATTCCAATAATGGTATGAACAAAGACAATACAGTCCCATTGGGGAATCATATACAATTGTCTTAGAGAAACTATTGCAACAAGGTGTCATAACCCTTCCTTAGATTAAACCTCCTATATAATTTAACCCTTCCCAAACTATCCCAACCTAGTATAAGGAAGATGAGTTTTGCCGTTACCATTGAGTTAAAGGCCATAACTCTAATAATTACAAGACACTCAAGAACATTGTTCAAGATATGCTTGATAAAGGTGAACTCATCTTGGATAATCTTAACACACCTCCTAATGAAAGTATGGATGTTTTCAAATACCCTTTTCCTAACCATTCACCAAATCAAAATATTATCCAATCCATAACTAACTCAGGTGATCATAATATCCATACATTTAATATGGGTTTTCCTTTATCTTCAGTTCAACCTACCCCTCCATAGGAGACACCTATTTCATTGACTCCTCCCCCACATTTAGTGGCATCTATTTTTACCATTCTTCTTCCTCATATAGAAGATATTATTTCACCCGTTCCACTCCCTTGAGAAGAGGAACCTCCTTTACCACTCTTTTAAGAGCCTATAATCCCAATTTTGTTTGCACTAATATTACCTTCCTCTTACCACTTAAAGACCACACCCTATTTGTTTCTCAACCACATGTTGAAGGGAACATCATTCCTACATTATACCCTCTTGAGGAACCTTCTTCACCTACGTCTCCTCCACCTATAGAGAGTGGTACCCCACCCACTTCCCTTTGCACCTAGAAGAGTCCATTTATCTACTCCCATAATAGATGAGAGACCTATTGTGCCTACCCCAATAGCACCACTCTTACTCCTTATTTTACCGATGGAGGATCATACTTTACCCATGTCATGCTTAAATGTTGAGGGAGACATAATACCTATGTTTTACCCTTTTAAGGAACCTATTTCTCCTACCTCCCCTCCACCCATGGTAGATCAAGTCTCTTCTCCTGTCTCTAATGAAGAAGACCCCATTATGGTTCTTTCTCATCTTTGGCCGAAAGTAGCAGAAACCAACAATTTCCCTCTTCCTTAAACATCATAGATTTCGAAAGACATAATCATAAGGCCTATGTCAACTTTGTCAAAACCCTTCTCACATTTGGCGAAAAGTCTAGAATTTCTTGACTCCATGAAGCTTGACCTTGCAGCATTTTGGGACCCACTTAAGACTTTATATCCAACACAATGAATGTTGACCTTTACCACCAATCCCCTTACTACCCTTTACCCTAAGGTCTTTGACAAAGCTAAAGCTTCTTCACCAAAATTTGATCTAAAAACTCTACACTTAAAATTGAAGTGCAAATAGTTTTTATGGATACTTTAATATCTCCCTTTAAATCACTTCAAATTCTTGAATATTTCAACTGAACTTGTAAAAATGATAAGAGATGGAAAAAAATCATAGTTTTTCAAAAATAGATTGAAATTATTTGTGACTTGTACTTTCATTCACCATTTAACCATTTTTTTAATAACGTTATGTTTTAATTGTCAAAATGTGAATCACTTGCATGAATTCATTTACTAAGTAATACCAAATCAGCAAACTGAAATAAAAACATGCATCAAATGACAATTACTAAAACATGAGACGTGATAATTGAGTTCAGCTCAATAATTGATGCCTAAATCTCTAGGTTCACTAAAGGAGTGGATTGTTTCCATTAAGGGCACTTCAAAACCTAGAAACAATAAACAACTTTTTTGCAAGCTGGTATCTCAATACAAAAATTCACTTTCACTGTGACTGAATCAAGCCCGGCACCTTCAAATTTTGTGAGTCTTCATAAACACCTACAAAATTGCTTCAAAAGTCCTAAAAATCTCCTCTAAGGTTTGAAATATACTCCTCCAATATGGAAATTGGATAAAATAGAGTATTAATACTATGTATAATGATTGGAGGATGGATAAAAATCCATTACATAAGCTTACCCAAGCTTTAACAAAGTCTCGACCTGTTAAAATTAAAAAACACAATTAAAAATTCAATACATAACAAGTAAAAATTCGTGCCTTTATACTTAGTTATAATCATGTGGCTTAATGGCTAAGCCTCCTTCCTTTTTGCCACAAGGTGAGGGGTTTGAAACTTTGGCCTTATCTCCTTATCCCACTTGTGTGGGTCGAAAAGATTTAAACAAGGCTTAATAAAATCTTTTACTGCCATTTCTATCATGGGTTTATTCCACATACATCGCTTGGAGATAGAATAAGGATTTAAATAGTCTTCAACCACCTCCTTTTCACGTGGCTTTGGCCACATGGCTCATTTTACTCAGGCTCAGGCTAAGGCCTGTAGATTCTCTAAAAGACTCACCATAAGACCCCGTGGATTTGCCAATGAGCTCTATCTGCTCCCTCAAACCATTCACCCTCAAGTTTGACACCTTGCTCAAGCTTTGTAGCTTAAATTCTCCTTTGAACTTACCACATGGCTCGGTCAACGAGCTTATCTCCGAGCTTAATCACTAAATTCCACAAAATAAAAAGGTGACATGGCAATGAGTCATCACTTGTGACATGGCAATGAGTCACTATAGTGACGTGGCATGTTGATGACATGGCATGTCATCGAACCAAAAAAAAATTTAATTTTTTTCAATCTACCAAGTGTCAACCTCTAATAGGTCTGAATGTCGAAATAACATCGAACCATGTGTCACATGTAGAAAGTGACATTTTTTGACTAACTTCAAATGGCCATAACAAGAGCTCCTAAACTGGGATTTACATTCTGAAAAATGCATCAAAAAGCTCTCAAAGAGCTCTAAAGTGTGCCACCATTGAAACTCTAAATTGGAACCATTATCAAAACCCAATTTCTGATCACACCTCCCTAATGGAAGACTTTTGGTCTCTAAAAGTCTAATATCCCCTAAAATTGCAAACTGGTATACTACATCCATGAAAATAGAACCCAATAATATCAAGAGGTATAAATAATTACATTAAAATGATTCACAATCAAACTATAAGAATGCCTAAGCCAATGGCATGAGTAAGTGAATCTACAACTGCCAAAGTGATTACAACATATCAAACTGCCTGCCCAAATGTCACATTCTATAAAACAGTGAATTGCCAAAAATTGAAGCAACTCCCAATGTAACTACAAGACAAGTTTATAATGTTGACAACATACAATAAATGTTGTGGACATGTTGCAATACAATCCCCTGGTATGAGACTTATATGCTAAGCAAAATGTAAACAACCAAAAGTGTATGCTGCCTAACATATAAACATGCCCAAAGGGTCTTACAATGCATCTATACATCCATGTGCCAAAAATAGATACATTCTAAAAATAACAGTCAAATATGAGACAAATGTCATAAGAAATTAACTCAACCCACAACATCACTCTGCTATATCCCCAACTATTTCAAATGAGTTTATGTCTTATCCATTGTTAGACTACCCATATAGTATATTTTGGAGATCAAAATTTAGAGTTATCAAAAAGTGAGAATTGAAAATTTTCATATGGTAAACCTATCTTGAAGTGTTCCCACCAAATCTAATCTACATCTATCAAAGCTTGTTCATTCCCTTGGGTGAATTCATAACCATGCTTTGCAAAAAGAATGTAGTGATAATCCACTTAACCAATTCTTTCTTCCTAGTGAAATTGATTGTCTCTGTGGATTCATTATCAATTGCATACTCTATCAATTTGGGCTTTGCCATATGTATTTGAAAAGATTGTTGACTTAACCTCTTTAATGGATTTTCACTTGTAGGTTTTACCTTATCCTGGGTTATATTGTCAACTACATTATGGATTGAATTAGCTTCATTAACCTTAGTGAGAGGTTTGTAAATCATCTTAGTTTTAACATTACTTGAATGTGAAGATGCATGAAGCTTAAAACATCTATCAATCCTATGTCCACTTACCTTACAATAAGTACAAACTTCCTTCTTAGGTGAGGGTCCCCTTTTACCAATTCCCAACTTAACATGAGAATGTTCTTTCAAACATGCAATCTACTTCAATAAAGCATTTCGTTTCCAACAAGTCTTAGCACTATGGTTATTCATCCCACAAAAAGTGCATGGAAATGATTGCATTATCTTTTATATATTGTATCCAAACTTCTTAAAAGTATCAATTAGATCAGAAGATTTAGTGTAAGAATCAGGAGGTGGAATCTCAATACCTCTTTTACCTTTACACTTTTGAACTAGTAGCCTAGAACCTTTGCTATTGGGAGCTCATCTTCCTTTAGCCATGGAAGAAACTTCTCCATCATCCACCTGCACACTAGTATAACCCAAACCTGCATAAAGAGGTATATGCTCAACCTAAACTGGGTTAGATATACCTTGGTTATCTCTACCAAGTCCTCCTGCATTATAACCCATTTTAAACAACAATTTAGATCCTATGCCCTTAGTGTATCTTTCAAAGTCACCAAAAACAATATTACTAGAATCTAAATCTGAAATGGTAGAAGAAGATGAAGATTCCTATGGTGAAAAACTTACAGTGCACTCAGTCATAGTTTCTACATTTGAAGTAGAAGGCTTTACCTTTTCACACTCACCACATTGCAATCTAATCAAGAGCTCATCCTTGGATTCAAGTTTCAATTTTAATTATGCCACTTGCAATTCAAGTGCAAGTTTCTAGCATCTCAAGATTGCATTTTCATCTTTGATGGCCTCAATATGTGATAACTTGCCCATGGTTTCTTATAAAAAACTGATTTCATACTGTACACTGTAATAATAATCAGTCCATAAACCAATAATCCAACTATTCTAGAAGTAACTGTCAATACACAACTAGAAGCAAACCCTACATTCTAACTACTCTAATACCAAAATTTGATCTGAAAACTCTACACTCAAAATTGTAGTGCAAATAGTTTTTATGGATACTTTAATATCTCCCTTTAAATCACTTCAAATTCTTGAATATTTTAACTGAACTTGTAAAAATGATAAGAGATAGCATAAAATCATGATTTTTCAAAAATGGATTGAAATTGTCTATGACTTGTAGTTTCATTCACCATTTAACCATTTTTAAAATAATGTTGTGTTTTAATTGTCAAAATGTGAATCACTTGCATGAATTCATTTATTAAGTAATACCAAATCAGCAAACTGAAACAAAAACATGCATCAAATGACAATTACCAAAACATGAGATGTGATAATGGAGTTCAGCTCAATAATTGATGCCTACATCTCTGGGTTCACCAAAGGAGTGGACCATTTAAATTAAGGGCACTTCAAACACCTAGAAACAATAAACAAATTTTCTACAAGCTGATATCTCAATGCAAAAATTCACCTTCACTGTGACTGAATCAAGCTCGACACCTTTGAATTTTGCAAGTCTTAATAAACACCTACAAAGTTGCTTTAAAAGTCCTAAAAATATCCTCTAAGGTTTTGAAATATACTCCTCCAATATGCAAATTGGATAAAATAGAGTATTAATACTATGTATAATGGCCGGAGGATAGATAAAAATCCATTACATAAGCTTACCCAAGCTTTAACAAAGTCTCAGCCTATTAAAATAAAAACACGTAGTCAAAAATTCAATACATAACAAGTAGAAATTCATGCCTTTATACTTAGTTCTAATCCCGTGGCTTAATGGCTAAGCCTCCTTCCTTTTTGCCACAAGGTGAGGGGTTCAAAACTTTGGCCTTATCTCCTTATCCCACTTGTGTGGGTCGAAAATATTTAAACAAGGCTTAATAAAGTCTTTTACCACTATTTCTATCATGGGTTTATCCCACATGCATCACTTGGAGATAGAATAAGGCTTTAAATAGTCTTCAACCACCTCCTTTTCATGTGGCTTCGACCACATGGCTCATTTTACTCAGGCTCGGGCTTAAGCCTGTGGACTCTCTAAAAGACTCGCCATAAGACCCCATGGATTTGCCAACAAGCTCTATCTACTCCCTCAAACCATTCACCCTCGAGTTTGCCTCCTTGCTCAAGCTTCATAGCTTGAAGTCTCCTTTGAACTTGCCACATGGCTCGGTCAACAAGCTTATCTCTGAGCTTAATCACTAAATTCCACAAAACAAAAAGGTGACATGGCAATGAGTCATCACTTATGACATGGCAATGAGTCACTATAGTGACGTGGCATGTTGATGATGTGGCATGTCATCGAACCAAATTTTTTTTTTAATTTTTTCAATCTGCCAAGTGTCAACCTCTGATAGGTCTAAATGTTGAAACAACATTGAAACATGTGTCACATGTAGAAAGTGACATTTTTTGACCAACTTCAAATGGCCATAACAGGAGCTCTCGAACTCGGATTTATATTCTAAAAAATGCATCAAAAATCTCTCAAAGAGCTCTACAGTGTGCCACCACTAACTCTAAATTGGAACCATTATTAAAACCCAATTTTAGATCAAAATCACCAGAATTTCATCCATCTATGTCAAAACCTTCATCCTCACAGGAATATATTACATTAAATCAGATTAAGCCCTTAGGTGTATGCCCCACTTCTAATTTAATTCATCCATAGGTGAAATTTTATTTAATTAACCAACCATAAGTTGGAGTTTCTCACCCTAAAATATAGAAGAATTTTAAGCTACCTAGATCTCACTGATCCCTTCTTCAACCCTCAACTTTATCATCCATTTTAGGGCTACACCCTTCTACTTTAGTTAGAATATTGTCTAACCAGCCCAAACAAAAGGTTAAGTTACCTCCACTCCTACCTTTGCCATCCAGTAGGCCTCTCACATCTAAGACTAAGAAAGTGATAGAAAAACATGTAACTCCACCATCACTAAATAAGACACCACGTAAAATTACCTTTCTAACACCAAAACAAAAGAAGGTGCCCACTCCTATTAGTACAAGTGTAAGCCCACTTACAGGCTCTCAAAGATTTTTTATTACATTAGTTATTGAAATCTTTGATAATAACTCTTCCTCCCATTAAGATCTATAATCCTCTTGGAATGAAGCCATCTTGGTTTGATGATACACAAGTGTATTTATATCATCATTTACCTAGACATGATACTAAGAATTGTAAATCCCTCACAACGGTTATTCAACACCACTTTGATGTTGATACTATTTTTGATGAAACTATTGTTAACCTTCCTATTATTCCACCTTTGGCATCAATAATTCCTCTTAGTATTCCACCTAAATTCAAACCCAAAGATGTCATCGTAACCCCTTTACCACCTCCTTCCATAACTTTTCAAATCAACATAGTTAATGTGGCCACACGATCACAAAAATAAAAATATAAAGCTAAGGAAAAGGTCACTACACCTTGGACTTGCCCCTTCACCAAAGACACTCCCCCTACTAACCCTAATATTTCCATCTTGGGTGTTCTTAAAACATATTCAAAAGTTATCCAAAGCTTAATGGTGAAACAACTTCATCAAACTCTTGTGAAATGTATTTGTATGAGTTAATCCAAAGCTCATCCCAATATCATCAAGCTTTGACTAGTGCTTTGCAAGAAATTAAGGTACAATATGATGATCCCTAACCTTTTGTAGCTTTGGTCAGCTCCCTTAATTTCATCTCCCTAATTTCTTTTAGTGATTCAAAAATTCCACTTCAACACCCTAAAGATCAAGATTAGACCCTTTTTATTACCGCATATATTCATCAAAATCATATCAAAAGAGTTATGATAAATGGGGGATCTTGTATTAATATTATTTCTACCCATGCCTATAAATAACTATCCCTTCTTAACAATTGCATGTCTCAAATTGATGTGGTACTCTAGTCCTTTAATGATACTACAACTACTACGATGGGAACTATTGTCTTACATATTTATGTAGGTCCCCACATAATTATTGAGATCTTCTATGTTGTGGAAGGAGACTTCCAATATAACATACTATTTGACTGACCTTGGATACATGCTATGGTGTATGTACCCTCAACTTTGCACCACTGTGTCAATTTTGAGCATAATTGACAAGTACATGTTATACTTATTGACCCACCCTTGTTTAAAACATGTAATATGACCTATAGTACTAATGATGTTCTCATCCCATTGAAAACATCATCTTCCTCACATGATGCATCTAAATCTTCCACAATCTCCACTCCCCTAATTACATAGATACCAGCAACACAAATTTTTGACAAAGATCCCATGGAGGAGACCTTTCAACAATTGTCACTATATTTATATTGTTTGTTGATGCTTGACATGTTCCATACTCCAAAATAATATGTAAGGCTTCACATGAACCCAAATTATGATACTTGTATTGGGATGTTCATCCCTTATGGGCCCCCTAACCTTTGAACTAATTTCACATATGGGGGAATTGATAAAGCTCCCACTATCAACAATATGTCTTCTTCACCACAACCATTTACCTATGACTGCTCATTCCTAAGTAACCCTAGATTCACCCACATCTATCTCTATAGGTGTGCCTATAAATTATTTGGTTTGGGTCATTACGAACAAGGTGTCCATATGCCTATTGAATATCCTACTAGTAACACCATTGAAAATGCCAAAAAGAGGCATGGGGTGGGATATGACGAACCAAATAAACTCACTAAAACCTCCCATGAATGAATTTTTGATGAACCAATCTCTCCTTCTCCACCTTTTTCTCCAAAATAACCTACCAAATCAGAGATATCTATACCTCTTAATTTTTTTTTCAATAAATGCCATCCATTTTGGGCCTCTCACCTATTGTCAAGGTAAGGAAACAAGGTCCCTTCCTCTCATTCATCCTTAAATAATTGATGGAGATTCTCCCACTATTAACACTATTCAATGTCAAGATGATGATGCAATTCTTACCTACATAGGTGTAGATTATTCTTATGTCTAATGATCACTCCCATCCAAAACACAAGCTATGTTAAATGAATCAGCCATTGACATCAAACTTCCCTCTCATGATAACCCCCACATCCTCAAGATTGGCTAATATTTAGATTCCTCTGAGCAAGCTAATTATACCACATTTCTTAATGACCATAGAAAATCCTTTGCTTGGTCTTATAATGACATGTTTGGTATTGACCCCTCTATCATCACCTATAACATTGTCACCAATCAAGATGCTACACCCATTAAGTAGAAGCTTTGCAAAATACATCCTCGTATTGCTCTCCTAGTCAAAAAAGAGCTCTAACACCTCCTTTCTATTAACTTTATCTAACCCATCAACTACCCACAATGGATTTCCAATATTTTTCTTGTTAAAAAAGTTATCAAGGGAATCTGTATTTACACTGACTATCATGATTTAAACCTTGCTTGTCCAAAAGATAATTTATCATTGCCTAATATCAACCAACTTGTTGATCTAACAGCCAGCCATGAGATGTTATCACATATGGATGGATTCTTTTGATATAATCAAATCCTGGTCTCTCCTAAGGATCAACACAAGACAACATTTATTACCCCATAAGGACTTTCTATTATCAGGGCATGCCTTTTGGCTTGAAAAATGCTGGTGCAACTTACCAACACACCATGACCTACATTTTCCATGATCTCCTACACAAAATTATGGAGGATTCCATGGGTGACTTACTTAGCAAGTCTAAACTTCATCAAGAACACTTTACAATTCTCAAAACTATATTCACTCATCTCCTCTAATATAACGTTTGACTAAACCAAAAGAAATGTGTCTTTGGTGTTCTTTTCAGTAAACTCTTAGGTTTTATCATTTCTTTTTATGTTATCAAGGTCGATCCTACTAAGGTCAGAACAATCTTAGAAATGCCTCCACCTACTAATATCAAATAAATCCATAGCGTATAAGGCAAACTTCAGTCAATTTGATGCTTTATTTCTCAGTTGTCAGATCATTGCCAACCCTTTCACCATCTTCTCAAAAAGGATGTCTCATTGTAACGGAATACAAATTTCCAAAAAGCCTTTGATGTACTTAAATAATATCTCTTTTCCCCACTAGTTCTTATTCTACCTAAGGAAAATTAGCCTTTTTACCTATACATCTCCATAATAGACCATTCTCTAGGTGTTATGATTGCACATCAAGATGACCAACATCAAGAACAAGTGGTTTATTACATTAACCACACACTTATTGATTATGAGATTTGATATACCCATACTAAAAAACTTTTTCTTGCATTGATCTTTTCTACCTCTAAACTTCACCATTATCCTAAATCACAAAACCTATGTGGTCACACATACTGATACTCTCAAATACATGCATTCCAAACCATATCACAACCAATGTGTATCTCAATGGCTCATGCTTCTTGTTGAATTTGACTTAGATTTTATTTAGAAAAAATCTATTAAGGGGCAAATAATCATGGACCAGTTAGCTATAAACCCTTTACCTGACAATCAACCTTTAGACCTTCAATTCCCTGATAAATCTATTGCAACACTCTCCACAGATGACATATCCTATCAAATGATGTTGTCCTTTGATGGATATAAATGCCAACATGGTGGGGGTGAGGGGGTCATTCTTATTCCTCTAGATGGTGAGCCTATGCCTTTGTCATTTAAACTAGATTTTGAATGTACTAACAATATGGTCGAATATGAGGCATTGATTCTAAGACTTAAAACAACTCTCTTCTTGGGTATCAAATCCATAACCATTTTTGATGATTTTCAGTTAGTAGTTAACAAAGTTAATGGTTCCTACCTATGCAAAAATGAAATTTTGCAGTAGTATAAACATCATGTAGATACACTCTTGGGATCATTTGACTCTTATCTCTTGAAAACTATTCCTCGATCTATAAAGAAAATTGTTGACATGATGGCTTCACTTTCTTCCCACATACCTTCTTCATCCTCCTCTTTAAGAATCTATGTCACCGTGCATCACTTAACATTGCCCTCCTATGTCTCAACTAATGTCTTCTTTGTTATAAATATAACAACCAACCCACAATAATTATGGTACAAATAACTCATGAATTATCTTTCCTTCTCTATTACCCCTCCTGATCTTTCTAATAGTGGTAAATATGCCTTCATAAAATGTGTCACGCATTACACTATACTAGGGGGACTTCTCCATAAGTGAAGTTTTGATGGTCTTCTCCTTAGATGTCTAACTAGTACTGAGACTCCCTTTGCTATTAAGAAAGTCCATGATGGAATTTGTGGTGGGAATTTCAATGGTCACATAGTTTCTAAATGTATTATTTAACTTGGCTATTATTGTCCCACATTTCATCAAGAGTAAGTTGATTATATTTAGCATTGTGTCAAGTGTCAACAACATGCTAACCTCCTTCACGTTCCTACTCATGCATTACAAGTCACCAAAGACTTTTGGCCCTTCTCCCAATGGGGCTTAGATATAATCATAGAGATTAACCCTCATTCATCCCTCCATCATCATTCTATCATTACTGCCAATGAATACTTCACCAAGTGGGTCAGACCATCCCTCTCATCTCTAATAAAGCTGACAAAATTGTTGACTTCATCAACCATCACATCATCTATCATTTTAGTGTACCTCATAAAATTATAATGGATAATGGCAAGTCTTTCAAGAACAAGACTATTCAAGATATTTATGATGCATTTGGAACCAAATTAGTCTTCTCATCACCATATTATCCCCAAGCTAATAGATAGGCAAAAGCTTCTAACAAAACTTTGACAAAATTTCTCATGAAGGTAGTCAATGATACGGGAAAGGATTGGCACACTCACATTCTATTTACTTTATGGGCTTACCGCACTAGCATTCTAACTCCTATGGGTGCTACACCTTTTTCATTGGTATATGGGACAGAGGTTGTTTTACCTCTTGAGGTCTAGATTCCTTCTCTTTAACATACTTACTAATGATAACTTTTGCCAAGAACATTTGGCCCAACTTGAATTGTTTGATGAATGATGTCTCATAGCCCTCAACCATCTCCAAATCTATCAAGAGTGTATCAAACGTGCTTATAAGAAAAACCTCAAAGAGTGAGATTTCAATATAGGAGATCTCATCTTAAAATAAAATCAACATGTGATGAACATGGAGAAAAGCAAATGGGATAAGTTTTCTCCTAATTGTCTTGGACCTTATATCATAACTCACAAGTATGGTTTAGGAAGTTATCACTTGTCTTCTCTTGAAAGAAGGCCAAAACCTGAGTCTTTAAATGCCTTGCATCTATCAACATTTTTTTATTAAACTAGCATCACTTTACTTCATGTTTAGCTTGAGCTCATCCCTTGAGCATCCCTATTACATTCATTTCCTTTCCTCTTCACCATTACTCTTATACACTTAGATAACTTACACAATGGTATGGTTTTATCCTCACAGTGGAAAACCCCTAAGCCTCTATAGTCTTGTCCATGACTAAAAGCAAAAAAAATGGGATATTTGATAAAGTTATCAAATCTTAGGTCATTCTTTTCAACATAGACTGCTCCCTTGAAGGACAACTACATACCTTCCCTTTGCTACTATCAATAGACTGCTCCCTTAAAGGATGGCTATTTAAGATTTAAAATAAATGCTTAGACCACTCCCTTGAAAGATGGCTAAGTCAAGATTTGTTCTCAAAGGGAAAAAAAATGTAAAGGGCTCCTCACCTATTTTCACAACCTTAACTTATACAAAATTCCATTGTAGGCTTTCTACATTGATCAACTTACACAAAAAAAAGATTTAAGTCATGAACTCACCTATATTAGCTCTCAGGTCACCCACAAAAGGGACATATCATTTCTACTTGGTAGGTTATGATATCTTAAAATGTTTCCTCATTCTACCCTTTTCCCCCTTTCAAGGGACTATGGATATCACTTAACATAAGGTAAAAATGATGCTTCTCTAACAAACACAATGGTTCAAAAGTATAAGGCATGAAAGAGGCTCATTTTCCTGAGCCTATTTATGTTCTACCTTACGGTCTTTGCCAATGCACAAGCATTCTACCTCTTTATTTTCCCATCTACATCTCATTTCAATATCTCTATTTGAGAAGAATAAACAAGGTCATATCAACACTAACATAACCAACCTATTTATTTTATTCATACACCATCACAAATATGGAAAAATGTTGAAATAAATTAACCAACCCACTCTATTCATTTTAAACATATGCCATCACAAATATAAAAAAATGCTAAGATGGAATCAACCAATCAATTATTCATATACCATCACATAAATGGGAACGGCTATTCTAAACTCAAATAGCATGATCAACATTGACATCCAAATTAACATAGAATAACATAAACATCATCTATATCATCATCATAATCATAAAAAATGGATCTCAAATAAACACATGGCAATAAATGAACATATCATATATATAATATATGATCAAAATATATGTTCATCATCTACATCATCATAACATCATAAATATCTCTCAAAATGTATATCTCGTATCTTCGACTTGCAGGCCAGTATACATGTAACATATATAAACAAAAAACTAAAAAATGCTAATACTCAGGGTCTTTAAAGCTCTCCCTAAGGTTGTGAGGATGCAATATCATCACCACTCTCCATCCATCTATGTCAACATGAGCTAAAAGCCATCATACATGAAATCAACCTCTCCTACTCTCTAAACTCTAAATATCTATGTATCTGTGAGAACTCTCTACTCTCCCCCTCATAGTAAGCAATCTCATCTAGGGTAGTTGAATACCTCACCATCGATACAGTCTATGGAGGACCCATGACACTTGATGATGGCCTAGCCTATATTGGTCCCTATGGTGGTGGTGGAGGAGGAGTGGCCTAGCCTACTACTCTCATATTGTCTCTCTCTATTGTCACTATAGTCACCTAACCTTGTAAATCAATCACATGGCCTTATAGTGCTACAACCTAACCCTGTAGAGCCCCAATCTAACCCTACAACATCATCACCTACCCCTATAAGGCTAAAACCTCTACTTAGGCCATCTATCAAGCTTGCATTGCTACATCTTAGGCCTATACTATGGTATCTTGGGCCTATAACATTGCATCCCTCTCTCTAACTAACCCTTATAAATCTAGTGGTGGCTTCCTAACCTCCACCACTAGATGTAGCCCTACCCAACAAGATGTATAGGGCATTGTACACCCTGGGTCCCCAACACTTGGCCCTATTGGTAGCTCCTCAAAATCTAGCCCATCAATCTCTTGGGGCAATGGTAAGGGTGCCTCTATGTCATCCCACCTATATCAAGGGAAGGTAGGCAGAATATCCTATAATAAGCCAAACTACCTCCTAACCCATGTTATGGGTACCATCTCTAACTCACCAACCCATCTCCCCTTAACCCATAGTGAACTCTATAACCCAACAAGCTACTCTACCTACCCTTTAAAAACTATTTATGTTAGATATGGTCTCCACATGATGTCTATAGGGATCAAGCCCTCAATCATGTGCATATAGTAGGCAATGTCTTACACGACACCATCAACTTAGGTCTATGTCATCCCATCTCTCCATCATCTAAATCCAACCCTAAAGCTAGACAAGATAGTGGTATGTAACCCTAGTGGTCATGCCACCATGATGTGATCATATGCCCAATAGTTTAGTAGATGGCTGACACATAAACTTTTTCATTGACACAACCTCAAACCCCACAGCTCTCTGTATAACCATGCCAAAAATACTAGACCCCAAGAAAAAATGGTCCACTACTCAATCATCTATGTAAGAACACCTATCAAATTAATCAAAAATATCCCTCCATTTGCATTGGGTAATACATACACCATGATCCTAATCATCATCAAGATGCTCAGATGATGCTACTCTTTGTCAACCATATAGAGTGGCTCATATGTGAAACTCACCGAGTGGTAGGTCACCTCACTAACATGTTCCCTATATAGAGTGACCATGTGTATATCATGCTTCTCCCTTAATCATGTGAAAATATCCTCACCCTAGAGTGGTAGCCTTAGAATCCTATATACATGTTCTTGTGTCACTGTCAACTCCCTAGTCGGTAGATGGAAGGTATTGGTGGTATGATCCCACCTCTCAATCAAAGCTATCATTAGTGACACATCTCATGTGACATGATAGTACCATTTCACTCCTCCTAAACCCATAGCTATCATATGCTCCCACTCATCTAGAATAATATCTCTCCTCATGCATGTCAATAACCTTGAGAAATGATTTCATAGTGTCAGCTCCATCCTCACCTACATCCATACACAAATAACTCAAGTCACATCCCTTTTAATCTACTCTATCACTACCTTTTTCCCTTCTCATTGGGATAACTACATTGGTTTAAAGCCCTATACCAAGCTATGTAGGTATTAATCAATCAACATGGGGTCTTCTAAGGTTAGCTCAGCCATATACCCACCTTACTAACCACCCTAGGCTTCATTGCCTCTCTCTCTCTCTCTACCCTAGGCTTCACTACCTCTCTCTCTCTACCCTAGGCCTACCTACCTATTCAACTCTAGGCCTCACTACCTATATTATTGACTCTTAACACTCTGACCTATCTTTTAATCCCTAGACCTCTCTAACTATCTCAACTTACCTTTTTCCCAAAAAAAATACCTTTTTAGATCTTTTTCCTAGGTTTTGGGAGAACTACATTGGCTTGAAGCCCTAAACCAATCTATGTAGGTAGTATTTAGATAACAAGGTGTCTTCTAAAGCTAGCTCAGCCATTAAACTAGTTGTCTACTTCTACTAGAGATAAAAAAACTCACCCATTCTCTTATTTCTTGCTTTTTAATAGTAACCAACATTAGTGACTAGTTTGGCCCTAAGGCCAAACAACCTAAACCCAAATTACCCATTTCCTCTAAAAATATACCCACAAATCCCCCTAATTTATCCTACACCTACCTTAACCTATTTTCTACCCCCCCAATCCTATTTTCTACAACCCCACCTCTCATTTAGCCTAAAATTTGAAAAAAACAAATCAAACTAGTGTAGGCTCTTACCTCATCTCTCCTTCTCCTCTTGGCTGGCACCATTGGCTCCTATGGTCATACACCTCTCTTTGGGTCCCCTCCTTGTGCTACCATCTCAAATTGCTCTCAAGCTCTATTTTTTCTCTCCAATCACAAGGTTGCAAATGAGTTTGGTTGGCTACCAAACCCCCTTTTTATTGAGTTTGGTCAGCCATCAATTTTGCATCTTGACCTAACCTACCAACATCAGTTCTTACACCTATCGACATTGACAACATTACCCTAGTTATACCAATGTCAGCACTTTATATTACCAATATCAGCATATGTAATTGATGTTGACACTATTCCACTACTATTTTCCAATACAACACCCCTACCTTTTCAAACCTTACTCATACATTAGGGCAATTAGAGATCACATATATCTCCCCCAACCATGACAAAATGACATTGAAGATCACTTAAATCTTCACCCTCGATGACTGTGCTTAGAGATCATGAATATTTCCTTGCTCATTGACCCTTTTACACTAGGAGTGCATTGTTTGTCTTGATTGCTTAGGCTATTCCACTATAGTTGGCTATTATGCACATGCATGTATTTTAAGTGTTGTGGATGGAAACCAAGCCCGTACTTTCACATTTAACCTCTTTGTGTTTCCTAGGGTCACTTCCTACCTCAGATACCTGAGACACATTGACCATTAGAGCTACAACTTTGATTGATTTTACTTGTCAACTATCACTTACAAGTTGTGCTTTAGTTACTTCTATTTGAGTCATATTTAACCTTGAATGTTCTTTATTTTTTCAAATATATCTCATTATGGCCTACACATACAGAGCAATGCTTAATTCTCCACTAATTAGCCAATTACCTTTTTTTCAAACTAGTATCTGATTATGATTTTTCCTCCATCTATTCTCATTTTTAGGGGGGATACCTCATCCAATAATTAGATCATCTAAATCCTATTTTTTGTCTTGAAACATGTCAATATAAATTACAAGATAAAAAGGGGCAAATGTAGACACCAAAATTACATCACACACATGTGCATAACTCCATATGTCAAAACCCCTCTAAACCCATTTTAAATAATAATAATTAATCTCCTTAACCCATACTTTTATCCCTTACACATTTAATTAATTTAAAATACTTAATTAAGTTAATTAAAAACTCCTATTTCCACCTTTCCCTATGATTAATTCTCCCCTGATGAGTTACTTAAGACCTGGTCCCCTCATCCTAACTACCCAAGACTTATTCCCACCTCCAAACTAAATTCTTAAACAACTACTTTCTTCCTAACCTCTTATTTTTACTATTTTATAATGGATGTCACACTTGGCATGCATAACAATAATAAATAGGCCAAAAATATAAAGGTATACCTATTCTAGGGCCACCAATGTCAATCAACCCATGACCGATGTTGGTGGGATCATGGCTGATGTTGGCAATATAAGCCAAACTCTAACCTTTGGTTCAGGTCAACAAAAATTAAGAAAATCAATTCTTACTCTCATTTAGGCTCTTGGCATTCTATTTTTAATATAAAGGCTTACAATCACCCTACATAAGTTAATCATAATCAACAACTGAGCTCTTGAGGACCAAAAACACTCACTTGTTCTCTCTATTCAGACATTTAGATTTGGAATCCCTAATAGAGACCATCAACCTGGCACTTATCATTTAGTGACCACCATAGATAAGTACATCATTGATACTTTAGGTCATTTAAATATTTATTTTACTAGTTCATTATATCTACCCTGCACTACTTTATGCACCTCTAATCATACCCCCATGAGGAAATTACAAAGCTTCCTTGCTTATTTCCCCTTTACGTAACATTCCAAACCTCCAACCAAACTTAACCAAGCCATATTTTCCCTTTCATAGTTCTTTCAACCTCCTTGACCTGATCTAAACCATTTTTTAGACCTGAGAAATCCTTCTACAAGCTCCCTAGACAATTATTACCCCTACTGACCTCAACATCCTAACTAACATCAGTCACCTCACTACTAACCTCAATAGTATAACTAATATCGATCACATACCTACCGATGTTAATGATTATCAATTTCCTATCCTCTTCAAAACCTACCCAAATAACTTCTAAAACACTAATAAAGTGCCTCACCTATAGCCTATCATTCTCTTTTGCATATAGGTTGTTAATAATGATAGTCTTATCTCTCTTTCACTCTCTTTTTATCTCTCTTTTAGTTATTTATTATTCTTTTGCCTCTCAAAACTGGACTGTCATCTCAAGGGAAGTTTCACACTTCCTAGAACAAGCACATAGATTGGCAGCCCACTCATTTATCTACTAACAAACATCTTGTGGTAGTGTTTTCTTATTTGTAGGTAGTCCTCCCCAACCAAAGAGGAGTGCTCAAAATGTATGGATACGATGCACTAACCAAATCTAGGTTCATTATAATCACTTATCCCCATCCTTATTTCTATTTTCCTTTAGACTTAAAATAGATAAAATTTAGAGAAACATGATTTATATATTTATCCTCCATATAGATTTACAAAACCAAACATGGGTGCTAAATATGACTTTCACTTGAATACATGGGACTTGGTTGCTGAGAGAGAACTCAGAGAGCATGGTGTCTAAGAGTCTCATAAAGTTATGTGAAATAAAAGTGTTATCTTGACTTTAACCTTGTTTTATCTAGTGTGGAGTGAAAGGAAAGGAAATCAAGAGGAATGAAACATGAAATAATTTGAATTACTTCAAATCACAAAAAATGTGACAAAGGGTGAAAAAGGAAGGATACAATCATAGTGAAATGTGATTTCTTATCATAATAATGAGGGAAATGTAAGAAAACATGTTAACACTAGTGGTTATGCAAATTTCATCTATCAAAAAAAGTAAAATCTAAAGCTAAAAATAAAGGATCAAGAACTTGTAACCATTGTAAGATATATTCTAGAAAAGGAATTAAAAATATGGTGATTTTATGAGGAAGGTCAGGTCTTATCCATGGTCTTACACTAAAACTCATAAAATATAAACCTGAGGGGGTATACAAAGCATGTGAAAAATAAATGGGATATGAAAAATATGGTATTTGTGAGGAAGGCCAGATCCTATCCATGATCTTACAATGTAACACATGAGAAAAAGGGTAAAACAAAAGACCAAAAAGAAGGACTAAGGTTTATGAAAAGAGAGAATGGATGCATAGGGTAAGACCCATGTAAGTATCCTATAAAAAATTTTAGATAGATAGCATATATAAAGTATGAAAATAAGGGAAGTACTTAGGTAAAATACTTCTTGAAGAATTGTGCATTAGTGGGTTCTTTGAAAATATGGCCTTCATTGGTTTGAAGGTGATAGGTACTTGGACCAAGAATATATTTGACTAAATAAGCACCCCACCATTTTTTGTCATATTTTTCTTGTTTTTCATGAGTTGAGTATAGTTTAAGGATAAGATCTCCAACATTAAATGTGTGAATTTTAACTCATTTGTTATGTTATTTGGCAATATGGACCTCATATTGACAATTATGTTGTAAAGTGAAAAGATGGTGCTTTTCAAGGATATTGATAGCATGAAGGTGATCTTCACATAATTCTTCATTGGGTATGATACCATGAAGATATATACAAATAGAAGTAAGCTCAACTTCTAATGGGAGGATTGATTTAGAACTATAGACTAGAGAGAATGGCATTTCCCTAGTGGCAGTGCATATGCTAATGCAATAGGGCCAAAGAGTATGATAGAGATGAAGGTGTTAATCCATATGGGTTTCATGAATTATCTTTTGGATAATTTTATTAATAATTTTATTTGTGGGTTCAGCTTGTCCATTACATTATGGATGATAGGGTGTGGAGAATTTGTGATTGATTTTAAATTTAGCATAGAGTTGTTTGACATCTTTGTTTTTGAAATCAACACCATTGTCTAAAATGATAGTATGAAGGACACCAAAGTGGAAAATGATTTTATTTATGATGAATTTGGAGAAGGTGGTACTGATGATATTAATGAGGGGCATAGCCTCAACCCATTTGGTAAAATATTCTATGGCTATGATTACAAAAATATGCCCATCTTGAAAGTGAGGTAATTTGCCAATGAAATCTGATCCACACATTAAGAATATCTAGGGAGATTAGTCACTTTTAAGCTCAACTAGAGGTGAATGAATTAAATCATCATGAAGATATCAAGGAGTACACTATTTATCAAATTCAATGGCATACATTTCAAGAGTGAGCCAAAAATATCCCATATACAAGCATTTATAGGTTGTATCATGTCTGCTATAATGACCACCACAAATTCCCCCATGTGTCTATTCAATAAGAGGAGTAACCCCATATTTCATAACTATTGACACTTGGATTTGCACCCTTGAGGAGATGCCTAGCTCTCCTCATCCAAGTGGTAAAATGGAATCATCTCTCTTGCTATGGGTGACAATTTCATTAAGATGAATCTCTAGATTAGGGGCTAGCTCCCCTTGATGCACCTTTAAATCTCTTTCTAATCTATCAATTGTGTATTAAAATGGGTCAAGAAAAACAACTAAAAAAATAAGTGGTGATGTACCAATATTTAATATCCTCCTAATTGATTGAAATCACTACTTTAAAGATAAAACAAGGTGTTTTGTTGTATAATACTCAAAACTTAAGAACCATTGCTACATCAATATTTCATATGATAGATTCAAGAAGGTATATTATTATTAAGGAAATCAATGATCTAAAGAAAGATATAGTCATGAATCACTTCTAATATATCTCTACACTAAGAAAAGAATACTAGCAAAGACCTGCAACAATCTCCTTTCTCTAAATTAGTAGACCATCAAGAGTACAAGCTAGAAAAGATAATCTTTCACTACACTAGACCAAAAATGATTCAATCATTACTCAATATTATAGCATATGAAAGGAAATAACACTTGTATATCTCTTCAAGATTTCTTTGAGTATAAATCTAGCTAGAGTTTCCCCAATAACCAGTAGAGGATGCAAAATGAGTTAAGAGAATGCATATATATAGCCTTTGAGAGGCAGATCAATCAAAGGAAGTCCAAGGGTCACTTGTACATGTGTCATCTTGAAAGAATCAGTTACATTTTCATGGAAGAAAAATGGGTGAGCCATGCCATGTCACCAAATGGATCAATTATGATGATGTATAACTAAACCAAAAGCATTAGTTACATTTGTTACAACTAAACCAAAGCCTTAGTTATATTTTCCACTTGTTACCTTTATCCTCACCATCTGGTTCCCATTGATCCTTTCTTTTAAACTCCAATAGTTAGTTTTTTTAGTCTAAAATTGGTGTTCTATAGGCCGTCACCTTTTGGGTATTTCTTCAAGATAATTTCTTTCAACCTTTTTTCTCGAAAGAATTCTTCTCCTTAGATATATTTTCCCATGGACAATTCTCTTGAACAATCCCTTTAGACTTTCTATTTGGTCCTTTGGAAATTTGCAAGTGTCCCTTCATAATTTTTGTTTGGTCCATTTCATCAAAAGAATTCCTTTGGGATTTTGTTAACAACCCCTTTAGGAAAGTGAAAAAACCCTTTTTTGAAAGGAAACATGCCCTTCATGTTCTTGTAAGTGACCCTTCAAAAAATTTGTCTCTTCTGAAATGAAAATATCCTTCAATTTTTTTGAAATGGTCTACTCTCCCATGGAAACAATCTTTCAATCTTTTTGAGAACGTCCCTTTGAGAAAGTTGAAAGTGTCCACTTAGCCTGAAAAGGTCCTTCGAAAAAGCTAAAATGAACAATTTTCCAACAAAAGATACCCTTTAGAAAATTTGAAATATACCCTTCATAAAATTTGTAACATACCCTTCAAAAAAAATTCAAGTGATCCTTTAGCTTAAAATAGTCTTTCAAAAAATTGAAAGTGTCATTTCAAAAAAAATGTAAAGTACCTTTCAAAAAAATTGAAGTGCCCTTCAAAAAAGTTGCGTAGACAATTTTCCCAAAAGAATTCTTTTGTATTTCTACTAAGTGCCCTCTAAAAAAATGAAAGTGCCCTTCAACTTGTTAAAAACATCCCTTCAAAAAAGTTGTAAGGTACCCTTCGGAAAGGCAAGTGTCCATTTGGAAGATTTCTAAGTGTCCACTTTCCAAAGAAAATACCCTTCAAAAAATTTGATAATGATCCTTCAATAAAATTGAAGTGGACCTTTTATCGACAAAAGATACCCTTTGGAAAAGTTGTAACATACCCTTCGTAAAAGTTGCCTCAGACAATTTTTATGAAATAATTCTACCGAATAAAAAGTCCAAAAGAAATACACTTAAGGAAAAGCTTCAGACAAAAAGTTTGAAAGAATTCGGTAAAATCTTAGAAAAAAACCTGAAAGAATTTGGCAAAGGTTTAGCAAGACCAAAAATGAACTTGTCAAAGAACACTTCTTCCAAAAAAAATCTAAGTAGTGGACCTAGCTAAAGATATAGACTTAGACAATTTTTATAAATAGGGGTGCCCAATTTTAACTTGAAGGGCCAAAATTTGGTCAACAAAATGGTGACGCATAGGGGTAGTATGCCTACTATACTAACCAGATCGGTAGCCTAAATAGTCCATTGGGTGTGGAGTCAATTAAGGACTAAAATAAACTAGAAACCTTGACCATGATTTAACAAGACAATCATTGACTACCTCCAACACACAAAGGAAAAAAACACATAATAAAGACCAAAGCAAACTCACATGTGCTACTTAGCACTTAGGAAAATACAAGACACAATAGAAAGAAAACTAATATGTACATATAACCTAATACATTTTTCCCCCTCTTGGATTAAAGGGAAAACTTCTTAGGTCTATTCTATGACAAGAAACCCCATGATGCTAGACAAGTGGTTGGTTGGAGTAGGAGCTTGGTGACTCATTCTTCTTACTTACCACCTTGATTGGTATGTATCCAAGTGGATTAGGTTCAAATATGTCTCCAAAATACATGTACTCATCTTTCCCTTTGAAACATGTCTCATGTTGGTCCTTCATGCTAGTGTAGTCCATCAATGGATCAATGGTTGTTATCTCATCATCATAGGGTTTATTTGGCACATGGCCCTCTTGGTATACATCATGGAACAACTCATTATTTTAAATCTCTTTGAGAATCTTATCAAATTGATCTCTTGCTTCATCATTTCTCTCTTGAAGAAAGGTGGTTGGTATGATGTTTAAGCTGAGACAAAAAAATTCTAACTCATTCTAGAAATCATCATTTTCTTTCTCAAGAACACCTTCTTCAAATCCCCTATTTAAATAATCAGACCTCTTTCCTTCTTTCTCAAAAACAAAAGTATCTAACTACTCAAAAACAAGGGTCTCTATCTACTCAAAAACATGCTCTTGAACCTCATTCAACTCAAGTCCCATGGCTTGGTCATTATCTTCATCAAAGAAACAAGAAGGTTCATCAAACAAAGGGAAAAAGAGTTTACCATGATTACATTCTCCATCCAACATTGGCGAGTGAAGTTTGTCAATCTCATATTTATATTACTGAAAAATTTACATGTATGTGTGACCTATATCTTCTCCTTGAATCATGTCACCTTCAAGAGTCACTTCTTCAACCTTATTTTTATGAAAACCTCCTAGAATAGCCACCTCTTGATATATGATTTGACCATTTTCTTCATCTCTGATAATGCTTTCCACTTCATGTTCAAGATGGTAATCACCATGACAATGTTCATATGGAGTACTTATGATGATCTCATCTTCATTCTCACTCATGATAGTCTCTTGATCAACAAAGAATTGCATTTTCTCTTGTTCACTTGCCTCCCTTAAAATAGGTTCCTCTTTAGGATGGAATGAAATGAAGGGTGAATGGATAGGTTCATGAATTTTAAATGTATGATTTGGAGTATGGAAGATGAAGGAGATAAATATGGAGTATGGGATGAAGGAGAGGACTTAGAAATGTACCTTGAAAAAATGCAAGCACTAGTGAGCTCAAAATCAAATTGAGAATGAGAAGTGGGGTTTTCTTTGAGAAGCTCATGAGGAAAAGGAAGTAAACCTTGGGCTAAAATAAGTTGATTCTCTTCATTCCACTTGACCATCACTTCATCCACATCATATGTAGCTTTATAACTCTCTTGAAGGGGTGTAGATGGGGTGTGTTTAGACATGGAATCTTCTATTGGGTCTAAACCTTCTATTACACCTTGACTAAGAAACCTCATTCTTGAATCTAATTCTTCAATCTACTTGGCTAGATTCTCTTGGAAGAATATTTCTTGGAGATCATATGCATCATCATGATGAGGAGGAGTATGAGAGGTTTGACATGGAAAAGAAGAGGTTTTTTCAGGAAGGGTGGGAGGGACTTGAGAAGGACTAGCTTAATTTTCCACTTCACACTCTTGAACAATATTCTTCTCTTCTTTCTTACCCCATGATTCCACTATTTCATTCCAACTCATGGTCTTAGGATTAGAACTCTCTTCTTGAGAATAGGAAGCAACTTCATCTTTCTCAAGGTCTTGAGCTAGTTCATGATAGACATTTCTTGAACTTGGGATCTTGACATCATGTTGAAGGACTTGAGGAGGTTGAGGGAGACTAGGAAAAGTTTGTACATGCCTCAGAAGAGTTGCTTAAGGATGTATGTATTGTTTTTCAAAGTAAATAGGATGACTTTTTTCAAAGGAGGGCTCACGATCTAAGGAATTGAAATAGTTAGTTTCCATAGAAGGTTGTTCTAATGTTCTTTGGTGTTGGATTTCTAGGTTCAAAGGATTAACAACAAGAGTAGTTAATGTATTATATGGGTTGGAATTTTTTATCATTTTATTTTGGTGAGAAAGTTCTATTTGATAAAAAGTGTTTGGTGTATAGGGGAAGGGTTTCTTTTATATAAGAAGAATTTGTTTTGGAATGGAAGGAGGGGTACAAGGTTGATTTCTTTGAGTGGATTGACTTCTTCACATTACTAGTTTCTCTTCCATGGATTGCATGACTTGATCTTGCTTAAATGATCATTCCTCCTTGTATATAAGCTCTTGCTAATATCTGTTTCACTCATTTAACCTATATATTTCCAATATTTGATTCTCAAACTCCAACATTATATCCATAGTACTCTTGGATTCATTAGGAGAAGGACAATTAGGAGGGTTTCTTGAGGTGATTCTATGAATAACATGAGCTTGATCAAAACTATATGAAATAACACAAGATCCATACTACTCAATAATGGGATTATACATACCAAATATGATTTATTGATGCACTAGGGCTACTTGACTAACTGATTCAACTCAAAGTCATCATTGGTGTTGATTGAAATGCCTTCAAAAGGCTGATTGATTGAAGAACACACCAAGAATTATTCAACTCCTTGGACATTGGTCCCACCGAGAGTGCCAAAAATTGTTAACACTTAGATTTGCACCCTTGAGGAGAAGCTCAGCTCTCCACATCCAAGTGGTAAAATGGAATCATCTCTCTTGCTATGGGTGACAATTTCATTGAGATGAATCTCTAGATTAGGGAATATCTCCCCTTGATGCACCTTTAAATCTCTCTATAATCTATCAATTATGTATGAAAAGGGGTCAGGAAAAATAACTAAGAAAATAAGTGATGATGCACCAATATTTGATATCCTCCTAATTGACTGAAACCACTACTTTAAAGATAAAATAAGGAGTTTTCTTGCACATAACTCAAAACTTAGGAACCATTCCTACATCAATATTTCATATGCTAGATTTGATAAGGTATATGATTCTTGAGAAGGAAATCAATGATCCAAATAAAGATACAGTCATGAATCACTTCTAAGATATCTCTACACTTATAAAAGAATACTAGCAAAGACCTGCAACAATATCCTTTTTTTAAAGTGGTAGACCATCAAGAGTACAATCTATAAAAGAAAATCTTTCACTAGACTAGACCAACAATGATTCAATAATTACTCAATATTATAGCATATGAGAGGCAATCACACTGGTATATCTCTTTAAGAGTTCTTTGAGTACAAATCTAGCTAGAGTTTCCCCAATAACTAGTGGAGAATGTGAAATGATCTAAGAGAATGTATATATATAGCCTTTGAGAGGTGAAACAATCTAAGGAATTCTAAGAGTCACTTGGACACGTGTCTTGAAATAATTAGTTATATTTGCATTGGAGAGAAATGGGTGAGCTATGCCATGTCACTGAATGGATCAGTTACAACAAGTTATAACTAAACCAAAAGCATTAGTTACATTTGTTACAACTAAACCAAAGATTTAGTTATAATTTCCACTTGGTACATTTATCCTCACCTTTTGGTTCCTGCTAATCCTTTCTTTTAAACTCCAATGACTAGTTTCTACAGTCTGAAATTGACGTTCTATAGGCCATCACCTTTTGGGTATTTCTTTCAAATAATTCTTTCGGCATTTTTTCCCAAAAGAATAATTTTACTCAAATATATTTTCATGTAGATAATTCTCCCAAATATTCCCTTTGAACTTTATGTTTGGCCCTTCAAAAATTTGCAAGTGTCCCTTCAAAATTTCTGTTTGGTCTATTTCATTGAAATAATTTCATGTTTTTGTTAATGACCCCTTTGAGAAATTGAAAAATACCTTTTTTGAAAGAAAACATACCCTTCAGATTCTTTCAAGTGACCCTTCATAAAATTTATGTCTCTTCTAAAAGGAAAATACCCTTCATACTTTTTGAAATGGTCCACTCTCCCATGAAAACAATCTTTTGGGCTTTTTGAAAACATTCCTTCGGGAAAGTTGAAATTCCCTTTGAGAAAGTTGAAAGTGTCCACTTAGCCTAAAAAGGTCCTTCAAAAAAGTTGAAATGGATAATTTTCTGACAAAAGATACCCTTTATAAAATTTGCAACATACCCTTCATAAAAGTTACAAGTGATCCTTTAGCTTGAAAAAATCCTTCAAAAATTTGAAAGTGTCTTTTTAGAAAAACTACAAAGTATCTTTCCAAAAAACTAAAGTGCCCTTCAAAAAAGTTGAACAGATAATTTTCCTAAAATAATTATTTTGGATTTTCTACTAAGTTCCCTCCAAAAAAATGAAAGTTCCCTTCAACTTGTTGAAAACATCCCTTCAAAAAAGCTGTAAGGTACCCTTTTGAAAGGCAAGTGTCCATTTAAAAGATTTGTAGGTATCCACTTTCCAAATAAAATACCCTTCTAGAAAGTTTCCAATGATCCTTTACAAAAATATGAAGTGGAACTTTTCCCAACAAAAGATACCCTTCATAAAAGTTGTAACATACCCTTCAAAAAATTTGCCTCAGACAATTTTTTTGAAAGAATTCTTTTTAATGAAAAGTCCAAAATAAATACACTCAAGGAAAAACTTTGAACAAAAAGTTTAAAAGAATTCTACAAAGGCTTAGAAAAAAACCTAAAATAATTCATCAAAGGCTTAGCAAAACCAAAAATGAACTTGTCAAAGAACACTTCTTTCAAAGAAAAGCTAAGTACTAGACCTAGAAAAAGATATAGACTTAGACAACTTTTGCAAATAGGGGTGCCCAATTTTGGCGTGAAGGGTCAAAATTTGGTCAACAATAACATAGTGGAGAAATGTACCTTTATCATTATGATAATATAGGATGTTATATCAAAATAAATTCTTAAAATCTTATTTTTTAATGCAAATCTTTTCACAAAAATCGAGGTTGGGAGGATAAGTTTGGTGTTTTATAAATTGAATGATGCCTTTATACCATGGGTTTTGTTGAATGGCCTTAATGTGGCATATAAGTGAATCTTGTATTTTAATAGAAGATATATATTTTCTTATTTAGATAAGAAAATTGGGATCGGTAAGAACTTGGTGTGGATGAAAAAGAGATGCTGAAGAAGCAAGGGAATCAGTAATAGAAGTTTGATCTTGAGGGATAGGTTTGATGGTAAAAGAAATGAAATATTTATCAAGAGTGGTGGTGATTTGATGATAAGAAATTATATTCTCACTTTTTCATTAGTAATCACCATTGACTTGGTGTAAAATGAGCTAGGAATCACCTAAAGCATGAAGGTAGTGGATATCTAAATCAAGGGCTACCCTCATGCCTAAGTTTAAAGCTTCGTACTCTACCATTTTGTTAGTGACATCAAATGTTAGGAGAAAAACTAATGGGATGATTTTTCCAAAATGTTTCATAAGGACACAACCTGTCTCATCTCCTTGAAAGCTTTAACACCATAAAAATTAAGGGTCCAAGTATCCTCATGTAAATCAACATTAATTTTAGGAAGCTCTTCAATAACTACTTTTAGTGTAGTAGTATCATGGAAGATAGTGGATTTATCGAGATTACTTGCTTCAAAATTAGTAGTGAAGTTATGTAATTAATATTTAAGGGATATGGCTTGTTTGATGCCTTCAATATAAAGAATATTATCATTGAGAAGACAATCTTGAAGGTGATCGATAAAAGGTACAGGAGCTAAAATAAATTGATCAGCAATGATTTATCTTTTGATAGATTTTTGAGTAATAATTTGGAGATCAAATTCCATGAGAAGGACCATCCATTTGCCAATTCTATCTCTAAGAAGAAATGCTTTGGAGAAGAAGTGATGAAGGGGATCAGAATGGATGATAACATAAGTTGTTTGATAAAGCATATAATGTCAAAGTTTTTCAATGGCAAAATAGATGGCGAGGCAATCACATTCAACTTTTGTGTAATGTTTCTCATATTCAATGAGGCCTCGATAGATATAGTAGATGGCATATTCTCTTCCAGTATCATATTTTTGGGAAATCATTGCCCTAATTGATATGGGTGTGGAAGAGGTATATAGGATCAAAGGTTGATCATTTGAAGGGGAATGAAAATTAGGTGGGTGAAGCAATGATTATTTCATATTATCAAATGTTTTTTGATAGGGATCCATCCATTCTAAATTAGTACCTTTCTTAAGAAGAGAATTGATGGAATAGATATGGTAAGCCATTTTGAGGATGACTCATCTAATTTTCCCAAGTTTACCTAGATAAGTGTGAATGTTTGGAATGAATCAAGGGATGGTCATGTTGATGATAGCATTAATTTTGGTAGGGTCAACATCGATGTCATGGAGAGAAACTAATAATGTTAATATTTTTCTAGATGTGACACCAAAAACACATTTTTAAGGATTTAGTCTAACTTTGTATTTAAGAAGGCCATCAAAGGTGATGGTGAGATCAAAAAAATGAGTCTTGAGACATTTAGATTTCATAATGAGTTCATACACATAGGTTTTTATAATTTTTTGAATAAGATGATGAAAGATATGAGTTATTTCCCATTGATAGGTAGCTCTAGCATTTTTGAGGCCAAAAGGCATTTTAACATAGAAATAGGTGCATCATTCCATGGTGAAAGTTGTCTTGTGTTTCTCTTCAGGAGAAATGTAAATTTGGTTATATCTTAAGAAACCATCCATAAGAGACAACCTTTCATAACTAGTTGTGGAATCGACAATGGAATCTATTAAATGTAAAAGGAAATTATCCTTGGGACAAGCAAGATTAAGATTATAGAAATCAATGCAATTGTGAATGACCATAGTGAATTTTTTTCCAAATGGGGACTACGTTAGAAACTCATTCATAATAGTCTACTAGTTTGATAAACTTAGCATAAAAAATTTTGATAATTTATTTATGGCATAGGGTGGAAACTCTGGGTGTAAATTTTTGTCACTTTTGACATACAATTTTGGCATTGGGATAAGTGATTATATTATGTACCATGATGTTAGGGTCAATATCAGGTATGTACTTGTAGGATCAAGTAAATATATCATGATATTTATAAAAAATTAGCAAAAATTATCATGTTCAGCATGTGTGAGCTTGTGATAAACTGTAATTGGTCAAGGGCATAATGGAGTATGATATTGAATGTGAGTAGCTTCTTTGATAATCATAGAATTACCATCTTGGAAGTGATATGATGTTTTAGGTAAATAATAAATTATATTATCTTTAGGGTTGATGTTAAAGATAAAGTTGTTGAAATAAGGGGCTTTGTTTTCAAAATTCTTGAGTTTGTGATGTTACTAAGGAAGTTGAGGTTCTCAAGCATGAAGTAGTTCAAGAATATCTTCATTTCTAGGCAAAGTGGTAAGAGTACCATAATACTCAACATCTACTTTGAGATCAATAATTTTATTATCATGGTGATCATATTCATAATGTATATGATGGACATCTATGGCCTTGGCATCTAATGTAAACTCGAGAGTAGGAATCATGGGTTGATTGGATGAGATATCATTAGTTTCTTTGATAGGGGGAGAATTAGATGTAATGATAGGATCTATAGGTGGTAGAGAAGATGCAATAATGTTTTGAGGCTAGGAAGGTAAGATTTGTTTGACCACCCAAGTATTATCAATAAGTGGATAATTAATGAGAGGTACATGACCATCGAGAGCTAATTCAAAATACGTAGAAATGGTGTGAACATGTAGGTTGAAAGAATTTATTTGAGATAAATTTTTTTAATAATGTTTCACATCCAATCTTGAGATTGAGCTTGGGTTATGATGTAGTTATCATCATAGGTTAGAGAAATGGTACATGCTTGAGATTCAGGGGGAGTTTCAGAAGGTGAAATTTCAAGGTTACTAAAATTACGTGGAGACATGATTAGAGGATATTTGAATAATTTTTCCACTCTATAATCATTGCATGTGAAGACATTTTCTAGGTAAGAAGGTTCTTGAACATTGCATGGAGGGGGAAAATTAGTGATCTCATTAATGAGAGGAATAGTGTGATCATGAGGTAATAAAGGAGGAAGTCATTTTGAGATATAAGGAGGTATCTTAGTGGTGTTGAAAATATGTTATATGTCATTAGGTTCATCATCATTTAAATCAATAAGAGTGACCTATAAGTCTGGATTGATGTTGATGAATTCTGGCAAGGGAGCACTGTTGATGGTAGGAATGGTAGGAATGTGATATTGAGATTTTGGATTGGCAAGTTGAATACTTCAAGGGTTGGAATCAGCCTCATGCCTATACTATTTGACATTATGTATGAATTAGATGCATTGTCTACAATAAGAAGTGATGGTCCTCATTCTATAAGTCCAAAGGAGACCAAGGAGTATGTTATAAGATAGGGTCAAATCAAGGTCCATAAGTTTAGTTTGAATGGTCTTAGATCTGATTGTTAGGGGAATCCAAATACAACCAAGTGGTTTTTGATTAGTTTTATCAAATCCATGATAGGTGAGGTGGGTTTGCTTGATATAATCTTTATTATAGCCAAGTTGTTGGATGAGCCACAAAGATGTCAAATTAATACCTGACCCTTCATCAACTAACACTTTATGAATAAGGGTAGTATTAATGGTGATTTTAATGAATAGTGGTGAATCATCAGTGTAAAAAAGGATATCATCATTAATCATGTCCTATTAAATAAATTCAATGGATGGTTTGGAAGAAGGATAAATGGATTCAGTGGTATACATGTTGATAGGTTGAGGCTCAATAGAGGATGGTTCTTCATCTATAGAATATGGATCTTCAATTTATTATAAATATTACATGAGGAACTTGTGATAATAAGAGGAAGTATGAAATAACTCCATAATAAAAAAAATTCAAGGCATGGAGTTGAGTTCTTTAAGAAAGTTCCAATGGGATTTATAAGAAGAACTAGTGTTAGGTTTAGAAGATAAGGTAGATTTTGAAGGAATGGAAGTTATTTGGAGTTCAGAAGAAGGAGGTGGTTCTACATGGGCTTCCAAAGATAAATGAGTGGTTGTAGTATCTTTGAGAATTTTTTATTCCAAAGATGGTTTCTTATGCTTTGTGATAGGATCTTTGTGATCTAGTTTGCAATTATAATTGGCCTTAGCTATGTTAACATATCAAAAATTGTTATAATATTGGTCATAGTTCACATCAATAGAAAAAACATCCTTGGTGTTTTGTTGATCATTAGATATGGAAAAATATTTTTGGTTATTAAAATAAGAAGCTTTGAGATCTTATCATTTTTGAAAAGTGGTGTTGTAATCTTGATTACATAGTTGGATCAGGGCTTCATGATTGAAGTAATCACCAAGCATGTTAGAGACAACAAATTTAGTAATCCCTCAATACATTTCATGAGAATGACCAATTTTTTTATGGAACCAAAAAAATTTATTAGGTTCATACCATTTATGAGGATTATTAGGATATGTAAAGGGTTTAGAAGGTGGTAAGAATCATTTCATTTGTTGCATAGTTAGTGGTGTGTGAGAAGATGAGGGATTCTTGGCTTTGGTAACTCCTAGTTTGGTTTGAGGAGTATTTATAGTGATGGTATTACAATAAGTTTGGAAATATACTTTAAGGAATTTGGTATTAGGTTTTAATTGCTTCATGAGGAAGTCTTGACATTTGGATTGGCTAAGAGCTTCACTGAGCATTTGAGGAGAAATTTTTCAAACCTTGTATTGAATTGAAAGAGTTAAAGAAGATATAAAGAGTTTGAACAAATTATCATCACTCATATTATGGTCAACTTTATGGGCTAGATATTTTCATTATTTGATAAAATCATGAGTTGATTCGATGGGAGATTACTTAGCATTGATGAAATGCCTAAGGCAATTTTTGGGAAGGTCATTATGTTGAAACTCTTTAACTAGAGGATTGACTAAATCCTCAAGTTAACAAATAGAATGTTAGGTATGTTGGTTGTACCATTCCAATACATCACTAGTGAAGGTTTTAAATATAATTTTAGTTGTGGTGAAAGTATTAGTTTGGATCCACTCTTTATAAATATTACCAAATGCTTTGAGAAAGGATATAGAGTCTTTAATCCCATCATACTTGATATTTGGAGATATATTACCAATATCAATGGACATGATGAAAGTAGCTAAAGGCTCATTTTATATATTTTGAAGAAATTTTTTATTCATGATAGGTTGAGGAATAACATTTCCTAAGGCATCTCTAAGAGGTGTAGGAATGAAATTTGGATTGGCTTGAATATTGAGAACAAAAGGTTGATTAGCCAAATTGATCAAATGACTTTGTAATTGCATCATTTGAGAGGTGTTATAAGTTTGCATTATGTTTATTTATTGTATGACTTGTGCAATAAGTTGAGTCACATCAATTGGTAGGTTTGTATTTATAGGAGAACTCCCTAAATTGGTATTAGGGGGAGGATTGTTGGAAGATGGATTACCATTGGGATTGTTGTATATAATTGCATCAATTGCTGCTACATTATGTTGAAGATCTTGAAGACAAAAATTGTCTTGATAGGTAAAAAAAGGATCAAATCCACCTACTTCATCTTGAGGTGTGATTTGAACCATGTTACAATCCATAGATGTAGGGGAAGAGGTGATCCAAGAGTGAGGGTTCTCTTGGGAGGTATAGAGAGGGAGAAAAGAGTACCCTATATAATGTCTGAATGGATTTAAGTTTTCCAAGAATATTATAACAGGGTACTTCATGATGTTTTGATCAAATGAATAAAATGATAAGGAATAATAAATAGAGAACTAATTCATCTTGATAGGAGAGTAGGGATAGCAAATAGATCAAGGTCAACTGGGTTGACTATGTATTACTAAATAGGGAGCTAAGAAGAGTAAAGATTCAATTGGGTCAACTGAGTAATGATGAATAGAAGGAAAATAAGGATATAAAGTCAACTAGGTTAACTTAGTACTTTAGACAAGGAAACTAACAATTTGTTAAGGATACAGAGTCAATTAGGTTAACTTAGTACCATAACCTGATTGATAGAAAAGAGTACAAGGTTGACCAAGTTAACTTAGTGCTTTTTGTCACCAAATGTTTCACCTTAGAGGATTTTTTTTATGACTACTCTAATATTTAGGTAACATTATAATACTTCTAGGTATGTAGGTTATAAAAGAAGTAGACCTTTAGGTTTAAGGATTAGCTCCCTGAATTTGCTTTTAAGTGCCTATCACCTACACTAACTAATATATTGTGGTAAAAAGGATAGAATTTTTCATGAAAATAAACTAATATAAATATGTGATACACCATGAAAATTTCCACAAGACCATCATACTTCTCTAACTAAGAAATAAGAACTACAAACTAGCTTCAAAGTCCTAGATGTTCTAACATTAGTATTTCAAAATAGAGATGATATGCATGAAATAGCTCAAGGTAAGTGGAATATTGGTTAGTTACAAACTCAAAGGAAACTTTCACACTTTAAGGGATCTAAAAACACTATTTACACTCTATATGACCTGTTAGAATGAGAAATTCTTGCACCAAATATGAAAAGACAAGGAGAAGCAAGGATAAACGCTTATCGCTAAACTTCACCATTCATCACGTCACACTCTTCTAAAAGATGTCTTTTGAACTCAAAACTAGATTTCTTGAATTATTAAAATTCAAATTATAACATCAAACTATTAGGGCTTCACCACACCAAGTGTGGTATTAACCACCAAGAGCCAAAATGGCTAGTACTTATAGAGTTTGAGAGAAGAGAGAAGAGAGAAGAGAATGAAGTCCAAGAGTCAATAAACCACTTCTCAAGATAAGAGAGGGAGTTAAATATGAAATAAAATGAATATTTAATAGAACATGTAATTTATACTTGGACAAATGTCCCTCAAAGGCATTAAATTCCTCAAGTGTGGCATAGGACTCTTCAACTTGCTCCTTGAAAATTGCCTTCATCATTTGGCCTTCTTTGAGCACTCCAAAGTAGACTAGGGATAGATGAGATAATTTAAATATGAGTTATGGGTTATAATCATGTTCTAACATTCATTTTATGTGTCCATAATCATCAATATTCTTTTGTCCAAGTATTCTTATTGCCTTTAGTCACAATCACTCTTCTTTCACTCACCCTTCATAATTGGCACCAAGATTTGCTTCAATTTCTCAAAAAATTATATACAAGGGAGTGTATGACACTTTTCAATGTTTTTCATGTCTATAATTTAATTAGTTAGACCTTAAAATGTCTCCCACTTGGAGTTTCCACTTTCTCACTTTGTGATCATTCTTTGTTCACTATGCCAATTTGGACTGGTTGAGATGAAGGTGATAGCAGAGTTACTTTTGAGCTTTGATGAAGAAAATAATTATAATGAGAGGTTATATTAGATCCCATCCTAACTTTGAAAGTGATTTTCATCTTTTAAAACCCTTCTTTACCTGCAAAACACATAAATCTATCAAGAAAATCCATTTTACACCTTGTCCATACAAGTAGGGTGGAAACAAATATGATGGGAAAGATCCTTGGAGAATCCTCTATAAGTTATAATCATCTCCTAATTCATTATATCCCTTTATTATGCCTCTCCTTCATCTCACCAATCAGCTCCTTATCAAGGGTTTTAGAGGGTTTTAGGTGATTTTGACCTCTAAACATTGTTCATAAAGTTGTGACATTCAATCCTCAAAAAAATTCCAAAAAATGAAATTTTAATACACTATATAACATCTCATATATCTTTTAGTTCCCATTCTAAGCATCCTTACCAATGTGAACCTCCCAGGTTTATCTATCAAGTTCTTCAAGGCATTTAGTACACCCTGTTATGATCTTAAGCCAATAAATGGCTTATCTATGGTCTCTTCTACATTCTAAAATCTTTGACACACATCATAACTCCATATTAATATGTTACAATTATTTAAAATTCTTAATTAGTGTTATAAATGATATTGGACCCCCTTTTAGTCATTAGGCATAGTCAAGACCTAGTAGGAGTTAATTTCATACCTAGGGGTTTAGGTCACCTTGTTTGGTTTATAACACCTATCAGGTATTATTTATGTTTTTCCATGTTAAAACCAACTTTATAAACCTTTATATATGTTTCCCATAGTATTCAACTCACCTTCCTACCATTTTCTTGCTAAACCAATAGGTTACACCTCTTTGGGAGTGCCCTCTATCTGAGACAAAATAGATGGCATCTCCCCTAGGCTTGAATAGGTCTTAGGGACCATATTTTTTAAAAATTAGGTTTTGATAACATAATTATCACCTTTAAACCTTCCAAAACTTAATACAAACCTTTATAACGTTAACTATGTGTAGTATTTTGAGTACCAACTATAGGTTATTGTGTAAGGCTTCAACTATGCTCTATTTCCATGACTTGATAATTTCATGTGATGGGAATAACTTGAAATTATATATATATATATATATATATATATATATATATATATATATATATATATATATATATCATTTCAACACTCATTTTTCTTTGTTAACTCCTCAAAATATATCTCCTACTTGACAAGCCTAGTTGGCAAGTCAACTATGACTATGTTTTCTTTCTTAGAAAGTGGTATATGTAGGTACATATTACATGATTAGACCTTGTATTTAATGTTCCACATATTTTTTAAGCCCTCAATGCTAATTTACATCCATTTATACTTTATCTCATCACACAATAACTATGCCAACCTCAAGACAGTCATGCTTAGGTGTATTGTCATACTACAATTGACTGTAGTTGACCATTTTGGAGTAAAAGAGGTCCTATAGGTGTATATGCAGGCTTTTTGTAGGGTTAAATTTGAGATTTATGTATTAAACTATATAATTTAATCACCCAAAATACCATACTACCTAGGTAATATCTAGAGCCACTATAACTAAATGTAATAGATGAATTCACAATTCAAATCAGCATTATAATCCTAAAGCTAAATGCTTTAAATCATGATTAAATGGAATATTAAAATAAGAGGATTGGATTGATTACCTTAGACTCAAAATTTATACATGGTGATTTATTGATCAAGGATATTGGATGGATGCTTGTGATTGAATGATTAAATTGACATGAAGACTTTCCTTGGATTTTTAGTTAGTTTTCCATAGAGGAATGGAGTTGTTAAAATAGAATGAGGGAGAAATCAATAGTTAGAATTCAAATTTGGGTTATGGAGATCTAGTGTGGAGAATTAAAAGGAATTAAAAATTCCTTGGAAGCCTTTATAATTAGAGGCTTCTAGAGAGGAAGGATGAAAATAGAGAGGATTCTAGAATGAGAGAATTATAGAATCCTTCTTAGGGGTTAATTAGGCTTAAGTAGGGGATTAGATAGGTATTATGTAGGTGATTAGGGACTAGGGGTGTAGGAGATCCCAGGAATAGGCTAGTAGGTGGGCTATGGGAATTTAAAATTCTCAAATAATAGATAAGTGAGGATTAGGATGGGATAAGATATGATTAGGGGAATTAATGAAGAAGTGGGATAATACTATAGTTAGTGGATGAAGAAATATTGATGGGGGATATGAGATAAATGATTAGAAGGGGGTGATTTTAGGATGAGATTAGATGAGATAAATTAGATAAATGGAATTAGTGTCAAATAATAGTAATATTAGTGATGTTAAATGAGGTGAGTAAATTTAGATGCATATATTTTACCCCTTTTTAAAATGGCATTGCGAGTGGAGTGAAGTAGGAGTAATAGTCTTTTAAATAAAAACCATGTCATGTATTAATGTTATTAGATGATTTTATTAGATATGATGCCCCCTTGAGTAGACATGTTGAGAAGAATGAGATGGATGAATACTCAAAATAATAAATGATGGGGTGAGATGTGATGGATAAGAAAGGGGATGGGATGTCAAATGTGAGATAGAAGATGAAAAAGATGGATTTGAATTGAGCAATGAGATATAGATTGATTATGCCTCTAAGAAAGACACATGTACAGGGAGTAGAGATGACTATGTCATAGTTATCAACACATCCCAATGGGTAATCAACCATAACATGATGATGATAGGATAAAATTCTATAATCTTTAGATGTATCCCAAGTAAGGATGCATACAAGGGAGAGTTATAGGCTAGGATATACAAGGATTGGATAATATTAATGATAGGTATAGCTTAGAGATAAAGTTAATTAATATGATGAAGAGGATGATATATAATGATATGATCGAGGGACCAAAATATAAAGGAGAATAATTAGACTACAATTCACATTAATGAGACACCATGTGATTAATAGTGATGATGCCCCTCATAAGGACATATGTAAGGGATTGATGGATGATAAATTAACCAATCAAGGATGATAAATGGAATAAAAATAGATGGTGTGATTTTTTTAGGCCCAATCATCAGGTGAAGGTGATTAATGAAAATATTAAGGTGATGGTGATTGATCAAGAGAATGATTGATGAATGATTATAGCTCAAGGATTTGCAAGATGTGATGATGATGAAATAGATGATGGAGAAAGAGAGGTAGTGGCCAAGCTATCTTTGGACACTAAAAATGGCCAAGTTTTGCTTATATCATTTGAAAATACCTCAATTCAATGTAGTTATGACTAAAGGATGATGAGTGATTAGAGGATATGACTCAGATGAGATAAGGATTAAAATATTAGATGTTAGTTGAATGGATTATGCGGATTAGATTAGTGATGGGAATAAAGATGATTAGACGATTAGATAAATGATGAGAGTATAGATGATCAAGTGATAACAACTATCATAAGGCTTATCATAGTCTAAGTAATCCAATAGATGTATCACTTGACAATATGCCCCATGATATAAGCATGACCAAGGGGACATTATGTCAAAATGCATAAAATGGGCAAGTAGGGAACTCTGCATCCTTAAGGGCACTTAGAAGTAGTATGGTAGCTTAGGTGACCTCATAGCATCCTCATTAATTTCCTAATAGATAAAAAGACACATGATGTAAGAAAAACATAAGATAAACAAGATATATACATGATGTAAATAAGATAACACAAAGCATAAAAGTAACACACACAAGTATTTGCATGCAATATCACAAGGTCTTTTCTAATGATGGGATGAGTGATTGGGTGATAGACTGAACTAATATGATCATGATGTGATTGTGGAATTAGGATAGACTTACATTTGGATAGGATGATAATGATCAGGATTAAGGATTAGATAATGGGGGTGGAAGAATGGTGATGTGTGATGATTGAGGATGAATTTTTGGATACTAGTTTAGCCTAGAAATCAAATCTAACCAGTGGTCAAAGAAGGATGATTTATAAATGTGATGATCATGGATGGTAATTGATTTATAAAACTAGAATGACTAAGGTTTACCAAAATATAAAACCTCATAATAGTTCCATATAGCAAGAAGAGAAGGAGGTGATGGGATCAAATACCTTTCACACTAGAAAAATAGTGATTGTATGGGTGCTAGGTATAAAGAGGCAATGCTAGAGAAGTGATGGGTGCTAGACTAAATTATTTGACAAGGGTGTGTATGTCTATAATAATTAGTCAAAAGGGATGATGATGAAGATAAGGATGGGTGACCAATAATATTTGGTTTCAAGACAAAATATAGTATCCAAGGATGATGAATGGGAAAATAGGAGAGGAATATTAGACATTGGTTTGGGTTGGTGATATGGACAATGGGATATATAGAATGAGCATAAGAGGTGGTTTATGATGTGATGGATATAGATACAACTAGGGGTTTAGGCATAAGACAAGACATCCTAGATTATTTTTGGCTTTTTCAAATTTTATATTTTTTAGGGTTTTTTGGGAATAAGTTAATTTTTAGGGCTTTTTGGAATATGTGTGTACACTATATAGATGGGGTTACTAACAAAGGAAATACCAAGCCTAGAAACTAGGATAATAATAGATGGAATCATGTATTTGATTAAAAAAGGATTAGGGTGATGTGGAAAAGGTGATGTGGGCCAAGGAAGAATGGATTAGGGATAGCTTATGACCACATTATGAAGGAACTAGATGTTTAGTTACCTGAGTGTCCATTGGAGAATATGCTAAGATAATTCCAAAATATTTCTCAAGGCACCTTCCACTCCTTTTCAAAGGTCAAGATGGGAAGTAATGTTGGTAGATGATGGGTTGGACCAAGGAATAAGATAGACATGGATGGGTGATATAGAAAAGGTTGGAGAGGGATGAGACAAGTATCAAAGGAAATGAAATGGATGGATTTTTTCCTTAAGTGTTGAGGTAAAATGTAGACAATAAATTATTTTACCATGATTTTAGAAATTGGTATTCATCATGGTACTTGCCCAAGGTTTCAAAAAATTGGTTTTCACCATTAGATGAATGATTTTTATATTTTACTTTTTACTTTTTTGACTTTTTTATTTTTTTGATTTTTTGATTTTTTGATTTTTTGATTTTTTAATTTTTTGATTTTTTGATTTTGGGGCATCTTAATTTATTATAAAAAGGAGAGATGCAAGATTTTTGATATTGTCTAGATGTTCAACCAACACCTATTCTGGATATGTGTGATGCTAGGATCATGTCACTACTACTGTATGTATCAACGTCTTGGTGTCTTTTATCAACTCTTGATTTAACATCCTTCAGATGTTTTAACCAGGTGTCTTTTTAACCTCTATGAGGGACAATACTACCCAAGGATTGGTGATATGGTATGGATGGGAGCATGTCATGATTGTGATGATGGGATATAGGATGTGAGGGAGGGATATGATCATGATGGATGATATGATGGGATGGGGAACATAAATGGGGTTCAATAGTTGTATCCACCATTAGATACGGTGGATGGGATACTTTATATTGGTTCCATAAGATTAAAGTGTCCAAGACCTTTTGATTCATTAATTCTTTGATCCAAACATTAAGAGGATGGTCAGCCATACAATTATTACTTTTGATATTATTTTAAATTATTGATGGGATTTAACTTTGACTACCCTGTGGTGCTTGATTGTGGGCTTCACTAAAGGAGATTGATGTTTGACTTGATATATGATGATTATTTTGGCTTTTACATTCCCCTAGTGCCTAATTTTTGGCTTCATTAAGGTAAGACATTTTTTGATTACGCTGATGATTTGACTTTTCTTAACTTTGATGTATGAGATCAGAGATGATTTGATCACAATTTATAACTTTGGGAATATGTATTTTACCTTTGTGTTCATGACACATGATGTTGAATGTAGAATGGAATCCAACAATGCATGTTCATGTTCATCCTCCTCATGGAGTAGGCTATAGGGATTATGGAGGCAAAGTGGATGATTAATTTTGTGTGATGGATTAAGGGGATAATTAGAAGCATATTCCACATTAAGGTCACTTGGATCCCTGGCCTTAACATCAGATAAAGTGCCCTCAATAATATCAAAATGGTCACTAAGACATTTTATAGGACACACATCCGAGGTAGAATTAGATTCACTTTGAAAATCTTTGACATATAGAGATTGTAAGAACTCTATTATGATTTCATCATCATGATTGGGATCAAAAGATATACCTGAGGATTGATTATCATATAAATTATGGGTATGTTTATAAGAGTAGGAATTATAATCATTGACTATAATATCTACGAGGGATGATGTTTCTGATGAGGGATCATATTCATAAACTAGTGTGGCACATAATTTTGATGCAAAAAAAACTTATATTGGCTCTGATGTTGACTCATATGTATAAGATGTGATGCTACAGGTAGAAGAGTGATTGTCCACAAATGACTGATTAACATGGGATTTTTTATATAATGGGTGAGGGGGAAATGATGGAGGAACAATGGATTGAGTAAAGATAGGCCTATGGAAGGAATTATGTGATAAGGGAAGACTAGGCTTATAGGGAATAGAATTATTTTGGATGGAAGTTTTGTCAAAGATGGGGGGACTATGGAAGATTAATGTGGTGTCTTGACCTTGGCTTGGAAGGGGAAGGGCTTGATCATGATAGGAATGGGATCTTAGAATTCTTCTTATTATTCACCCTAGGATATAGACTCATCTGGTTCATCCTCAATTACTATGTCACTATGGTTGATGAGGTCTTGGACATAGTCTTGGAAATGTTGAAATTGATTAATGGTATGCCCCCAAGTTTGGTGATATATATAATATTGATTATTTTTATACCTAGAGGGCTTAGGCTTGATGGGATAAAGATGTCATATGGGTGGATAGACCATCATGTTAGCAGCAAAATATTTTTGGAAAAGATCTTCCAAGGACATAGGAATGGGAGTATAAGGACCCACTTCACTTTGTGACTTAGATGTGGAATAATTATACTTTATATTAGATGGTTGTTGACTTAACTGGGTGGATGAGGTTGTCAGGAGAGGATTCCTTTTGTTAGAAGAGGAAGGGGTAGATTATTGGCTATGACTAGGGGATGGAGAGTTTGATTATGAATGGGTATGCTCTATGAATAAGGTGAATTAAATTGGGTCAAAACCTTTGATAAATTTGACACCCAGTTTAAAGGGTCACAAGAAGAATGCATGTGGGTTTTTATCAAGATACTTATTAAACAAGGAAATTTGTGAACTAGGAATTCCATGACTAAGATGAGGACTAGTGGATGGTGAAATGAAATGAGATGGGGATGAGGGTTGATGGGGGACTTACTTATAGGGTGACTTTAGGATTATAGGTTAAACATCATTGGGAATGTAGGCACCCATCTTTAATAGCCATATTAGGAATTCATATTTATTATCCAAGATGTATTTAATGAGAAGGGTAGCCAAATTACTAAATGATGAGGTCAACCCTGATGAGCTAGGGGATTATGGATGGTAAAGGATGTGGAATGTTGGTTTGGGTTGAATAGGAGAAAGGTTATAAGGTAGGTGAGTATCCACTTTTAGAGCTTGAAAAAGGACTTAATCATTATTGGCCAAGATCTATTGGTCTAGGAGAATTGGATCCAAATTCATGGGGATAGATGATAAAAAAATGGATGATAAAGGGGGGCTGATGCAGAGGTATACTAAGGATTAGAGATGGTTTCTTGAAAAAAGTAGGTCTGAGTGATCGAGCTAATAGGATAAGTGATGATGAGGATGAGATGGATGAAATGTGATTGAGATGACATAAGATTAGGATCAGATTTCAAACTAATAGTATAATAAGGGATAGTGATTTATAAACAATGCCTAGTTTTTAAGATAGCAAAGGATTGGGGATTTGATGGGTGCTTAGATTCAAAGTAGTAAGATGATGATTAGATCGGTGATATTTATGAATATGAAAGATGATTGGATAAAATATGACTAGATTCATAATGATGGGATTGCTAGATTGAAACCAACAAAATTGATGAGATGCCAGTAGGATACTGACTAGGTATGAGATCTAACCAAAGGATGAGTGATAGTGGATTAGAATGAAATAATAAAAGGAATAGCTCAAGCCTTGGATTAATTTTTCTCAAGATGGGATAGGATATAAGTATGTGATGAAGATGATATGATAATGGGTAAAGGATAAGTATATGTAGGTTATGATGAAATGATAAGGGGTAATATGAATGGGGATGGTTTGGACATGGGTATGACCTAAAGAGCCAACTGGGATAAGATAAGATGAGGTTAGAATAGATGGGGGGTGAGATGATTAATACAGAGGTAAGGTCAAGATAAATTAGACTTATAGCAAGATATAGATGACAAGATGTGATGTAGGTGATGGGGGATGATTAAAGAAGAGTGGATATGACTAGACTAGGTGGGGATTAAGACAAGATGGGAGATGAGGGAGGATAATGAAAAGGATATAAAATATAATATGTACAAGAGGATGATGAGATAAAGATGTTTAAGAGAACAAATTCTATACAAGAGGATGATGAGATGTACAAAATGATAATGAGGTAAGGATATTCAAGATGATATGTACAAAGAACCTAGATAGGTGTGTATAGGTTTGGGTAAAAGGCTGATTGAACTCACAAACAACACTAGTCTAACATGACACTCACCAAATTAATCAAGCCTAAAACCTATGATTAGCAAACTCAAGGGTGTGTAACTCAATGCTCGCACCATCTAATGGTTTCATGGGTGAAGTTGTAGGCCGGTGATGTATTATGAAATCAACCAAACCCTCATGACCCCAATTATACTTAATGGCTTCTTATGAGTTAATCTTACCTCCTTTAATGAAATGCTTGTTACAGTTGAAAGGTCTTATGTTAGGTTTGTACAATTTTTTCTAGGGGGGTCCCAAATATACATGAAGTTATTATGGGCCCCAAGTCCATGTAGGATGCTATATAACTACCTTGTGTATTATAGCTTAAACACCCCTCATCCATGGAACCCTTTATGGGGAATTCCACTTTGGTGCCTAACAACAACCCTTATAAATAAAAATGGAACCCTTATAAATAAAAATGGGGAGAGTTTATGGGTGATTTTTTATCCTTTAGGAATAACCATAAGGATACAAGGAGGAGAGAATACACCACCATATCCCTTGGGATATAAAAAGGCAGACAAAAGGAGATTAATTTAATCAATTAATATTAAGTGTGAGATATTTAAAAGATGCAATAATATACAAGAAAAAATTACCAAAGAGACACATAAGATAAAATGATGAAAATGATATATAAAAAATTATTTTTAAAAGTTCCATAAATAATCTTTGACAAGCATTAAGCAAGCACACGGTTAGTAGTTTGATTTTGGCACTCAAAAGAGGTAACCTGCAAGACAAGTGATTATTAGTTTCAATTAATAATCTTGGGGGGGAGCTTATAAGACAAAAATGTTAGACCAAAATATCACATATAAAATAATATGTTAGCAAGTCAAAATTTACCCCTACAAGAAGAAAGATGTTAGTCTAATAGGCCTTAAGAAAACACCCTAAAAATTTTGTGATTTTACTCTATAACTCCTTTGGGGTGAGCAAGCCATGATGAAAGGGTATGAGGGTGGTATCCCCTAGTGGGGTCAAGGGGAAGCACCCCTTATGGGGTTTGGGGCTTGCTAAAGGTAATTTGGGCTTTGTAGGAGACCTGAAATGACTCAAAAATCATTAAAAATGACTCTAAAATGCACACAAAAAAGACCAAATTGAAGGCAAAAATTAGTGCAAAATTTTAAATTTAGACTACAATACCATAACTACCAATACAATATCACAATTCACAAGTTAAAATTTTATAATAGGTAGTTAACTATGATGGATAACATGTAAAACTATAACTATTAAGTAAAATTGCAATTAGACAAGGCAAAATTGTTACTATTAAAAAATCGATATTAACAATTTTATGATAAAGTACAAAAATTAAAATTTTTATTTTGGATTAAAATAGATTTCTATATAAGTTACCCAAATGCCTAAAGATGTCTATTTACAAGTGATCAGGGCAGATTAAAAACTAATTATGATTTATGAAAATTTTAAGACAAACACTCAGATTTTTACCAAAATATCCCAGAATTATGATCGATATAAAGAACAAAAAAATGCATTAGATATTTATCCTAAATATATCCTATATAATTCCAATAACAATCTATAGACTAAACAAAAGTCAAAAATGGTCAATTTTTTACAAAAAAACAAAATCGCTACTCTCTACGCAAAATTGCTAATGCAGAAGACAAATTCGTGATTCTCAAAATTTTGTGATCTATGGTTTTATGAATGATGAGAAAAGGTTAAAGGGGATATTTTTTCCTTGGCCTTATCCTCTTTTCTTTTGCCCTTTCTTATTGATCCTACCAATCACATAGCAAAAACTGATAGAGACCAAATTTGGTCATAGGATGTGGTTATAAAAAAAACTCCCCCTTAAGACTCAAATGATGTAAATAGAATGTAAAAGAGGGGATGATTTTTTGATCCCTAAAAAATAGAAAAGAATAAGACTAAAAATTATAGGTCATATATCAAAGGTCAACTATCAGTGATTTTTATCAAAAATCACAAAATTGTAACTTTCACCCCAATAACGTAATTTACAAGTCAAAATTTCAACTTTAAGATTAGTGATTTTGTGGCTTAAGGTTCACCTACCAAAAGCTAGACCGATTGCATTTTCCTTCTTGTATCCTACACATAGAGAGAGAAAAAATAGGTTTTATAACAAAATATTCAATATAAGGTCAGTGAAATGATAATCAATAGATAAAACAAGTGAATCTATACTTGTGTCTAGAATCTACAAAACCACAAGTTGATAGGGAAAAATTGTAATTTACAAGGCAAAACCACAACTTGAGAAGTCATTTTATTGCAATGAACCTACAAAATATAATGTTAGTGGTTAGACAAAGTCATGACCTTATAAGCAAAATCGTAACTCTCCAAACAAAGTCATAATTCGTGAGTTGTAGTATTGTCAAAGGTTAAAGAACCTGACATGGTCAGAGAAATGGTTAGTGTTTAAGTGATTAAGACAAAATTGTGACTCCTAGGGATAAGATCATGATTACACAGTCATGAATACCAGTTCAAAACTATGACTTTCACTTGTGTGTGCAAAATTTCAAGAATCTAGGATTTTTCTTGATTGATTAGACTTACAAGCTAACAAAACACCACTAATAAGCAAAAATTATTAATTGGTATGGATGTACCACCATGGTCACCAAAATATAGGGTGAAATTTGAGCTTAATGGATTAAAATATGTAATTTAATCACCTAAAATACCAAACTACCTGGTTAAGATCTAGAGCTATTAGAACTAAATACAATAGATGAATTCACAATTCAAATTAGCATTATAATCCTAATTTTAAATCCTCTAAATCATGATTAAATGGAATATGAAAATAAGAGGATTGGATTGATTAACTTAGACTCAAAATTTGGACATGCTGATTGCTTGATCAAAGATGTTGGATGGATGCTTGTTATAGAGAGATTAAATTGACATGAAGACTTTCCTTAGATTTCTAGTTAGTTTTCCATGGAGGAATGGAGTTATTCAAATAGAAGGAGGGAAAAATCAATGGTTGGAATTAAAAGTTGGATTATGGATATCTAGGGTGGAGAATTCAAAGGAATTAAAAATTCGTTGGAAGCCTCTAGATATAGAGGCTTTTAGAAAGGTAAAGTGAGAATAGAGAGGATTCTAGAATTGGAGAGTTCTATAATCCTTCTTAGGGGCTAGTTAGGTTTAGGTATGGGATTATATAGGTGATTAGAGACTATGGGTGTAGGAGAGCCTAGGAATAGGCTAGTAAGTGGACCATGGAAATTTAAAATTCCCAAATAATAGATAAGTGGGGATTAGGATGGGATAAGATATTATTAGGGGAATTAATGAGGAAGTGGGATAAGACTATAATTAGTGAATTAATAAATATTGATGGGGGATATGAGATAAATGACTAGAAGAGGGTGATTTTATGATGGGATTATATGAGATAAATTAGATAAGCAGAATTAGTGTCGATTAATATTAATATTAGTAACATTAAATGAGACAAGTGAATTTAGATGTATACACTTTGAAACATATGTTTCAATCCTATTTAACTATACTTTGGTAAAAGTATCATATGTAATATCCCCTGTTTCCCTTGAATTTCTGAAACTGAATATTTTTTTACTATTTCTTGTATTTTGCTTTTTGATATTTTGCATGAATAAAGATACAATTTTGCAAGATAAATTCAATTAAATAAATAAATAGTAGTATAATCTGTCAACTAGCAAATTAATGATCTTATTTATTCATCTAGATGATTACAATAGATGTCCTCTGTCATGCATATAAAAGAATATGAAAATATTGTCTTAAAAACTTGGTCTTTTGCAAATCTATAAATAAATCTTGAATCTAAAACGGCTCAGGTTTCTGTGTCAAAACATAGTCGCTGATGTCGGTCATATTGCCATCATCGATTGATATATTGTCGACATCGGTCTCCTTTGATCAGTCTACTATGCCGACGTCAGTGTTAATGTCGGCTGATGTCGGTCTCTGGCCTACCGAAGTCAGTCTCTAAGCTGCCTATGGCTCTGTATGACTGGATGTAGAATGGTACGGATCCCGTACAGTGGAAAAAAAATAGTGTGGCCTCTATGCTGGATGCCAGATCACAAGAAATATGGTGCTAATATGGAAAAGCTATATCTAGATAATTACTAAAAGCAAAACCTAATGAAGTAAATCCCTATAAATCTTTGTGACAACTTCTGTATGAAGCTATCCCTTGAACTGGCAATAGATCGACTGATATCTCACAACCTCTGAATCATACACACTGAAGAGTGGATGTTCTCCAATGCAAATGGAATCCTGGAACCCTTGGCTCAGTCTTCTCAAAAGAATTCTTAGCAATAATCAATAATCATAATCAATGGATAATTTGCCTCCCTCCAATAAGAAACCCTTATATCCTCCAAAAAGGTGTGCTTGCCTTAATTAGGGTTTCATAATTAAGAATTAGGGTTTCTTAATTAAAATTAGGCCAAATAATTAATATTTGATTAAATCAATCAAATATTAATATTTCCCTCAATACATGTCAGATCCTCAAACTGTCTGAAGCTAATGAACCAAGGAGTGATTCTGCACATGACCATACCAAAACAAGGGTGCTCTGCTGCATGTCAAATATCTCTAAATAATAGGAGCTCAGGCAAACATGTCTGAAAGAGCCTGAATGAAAGCCAACTGTAGAAATTTTGCTAATCAAAGCCAAGCCAAGCTCCATCAAGACCATCTATCCATCCTCTCAGCCTACGAGGGTTGCATAATAGGCTAATCATCAAGTCTGAAGATGTCACTTAAAAAGGGGACATGACATCATATTCCATTTTATAGGATCACTTACCTGTAGGATTTTATTTTAACTTCAATGTCAATAGGCTGTATTGCAGACCTTGACTATAGGCCTTTATTTGAGAGGCCTGAAGTTCTCTTGTAGGTGATGATATGGGTGAATACCCTACCCTTCCAAATATTCTTAATTTTATTTGAGACATTAGTACCCTTATTTTATTAATGAAATCATTTGACATAGAGAGATGTCTCTATCATACTACTTTGGAGTATAAAGCCACTTGAATTTGAATACACTGTAGAGAACACTAACCTTCTATAGTGAATAAATGCATGGATTTGAATCCTTCTAGAATGATATTCTATTGGAAAAACCACTCACTCTCATTTGCAAGGTGTTACCCTATATGATGGATACAATATGGATGCATTTAACTTCATTTAGGCTGTATGTCACATGATCGTATAGTAACACCAAAAGTAGTTAGGGCTCTGTTTCAAAGTTTTTAAGGAAGAAAGTCCCTAAAATGCATTCTCCATATATGGATTATGACTCAAGTCTATCTATCATTCCATAATATCAAACATGATTTATATATCATTTCTAAGCTCCTCAAACTTTATTGAAGTCTCAAACATATCTAAACCTCTTCATTCAACACCTCTAGGTCTTTGTGGGAGTCAACTATAGGTGAATACATAGTGTATAGGGAAGTGAGGATAGAATGTAGACAATATGCATGGTGAAGGATCTTATAATCAGTCTTTGTTCTTCTCAATATCTTCAAATTAAACCTTTCCACCATGAAGGACTTGAAACCAATCAATGTTTTGTCTCAACATGGTTATCCTCCTTTAGAGTGCTTATAGGTGCACATCAATGTTATAGGCCTATGTACATATGAGAATTAGTCATCATAGTCGGTCATATGCCACTTGGTGGAGTATATCTTGATTGATCATGTTGTAAAAATATATTCAACACCTCTTGGACGCTTCATTACATCTTTATGAACATTCTCAACACTTCAAAACACCTCATTTAGCTAACTATATATGATAGTCATGAAGGAAGTTGATTGTGTTGGTCCTTCTTGACTACAAATCCATGAATGCTAACTATCAAGACTAAAATTTTTAAGGATGGAGATCAACATGTCATGAAAAACATGAAACACCACATAACACCTTCCTCTGAAACCACTATATGGACAAGGATCTCTACAATTGGTATAACATGCCTGCAACTTCACTAATATTCTTAACCTATAACTTAAGATGCTTGAGCTTATCAAATCACCTCCAAAGTTAAAAAAATAATTGAAACCATGAAATAATTATGTTCACATCCTTTGGAATCAATTTCACTAATTAGATTATACAGACAAGCTCATATAAAAAGAAAACTTGTAGGGTGTGGGGATTAACAAGCAAAATGAAATAGTCAACTTATTAAAAATGGTTAATAAAGCATAATCAACCATTATTTTAAATCCTACCATGAAAATTAATTATACAAATTGTAATTTATACCACCAATAGCATTTGACATGAAACATCTTCTATTGGTCATACCAAGAAGAAACATGTTGACCAATTTTACATGTCTAGTGGAGCGACAGAGGAGCAGAATGGTTTTCAGCCACTTTTTATGCTTCCAAAGTATATAAAGTGTGTAAATAAAGTCAAGGAATCTGAAGAGTCACTAAATTAGCTTTACACATGTGCCACACTCCTCTATAGGTCGTACAACTAGCAAAACTTCCTTCTTTTCACTTATTTTCTTGATTTCAATTAGGAACCTATAAGTTTTCAGTTAGAATTGACAAGACTCACAAGTTTATGACATATTTTATGTTGTAAGAGAGTTTAGAACACTTTTCTACCTAGTAAAACCCTCACCTTCATAAATTACTATAATATGCACCTTAAGTGACATAGAATGACTTAGGAAAGAATTTGACTATGACCAGGGTAAATAACATACAAAATGACATCAAAAGGACCATGAAACACCCTATAACATTATAATATACCCCTATATCAAGTTTTTTAAAATATGATATTGACCTATTTTGATTTTTGTGATTAAAATAATCAATATTTTTGGTGATTTTTCAAGGGTGGTATGTTTGCTATACTAAGACCAATAGCCTAATTGTATCCATTGGGCCATAGAGTCACCTATACATAGGTTTGACACACAAATTTTCTCTAAAACCACACCAAACACAAAGTAAATACACACAAGACAAGACACACCAAAATAAATAAACATGTGTTCAATTAGAACACTTATGGAACACACACACAACTAAAAGAAAGGCACACACCTAACCTAGTATTTACAAGACTAACCTTCATTTCATCAATAACAAAACTTTAAATGGATCCCATTCACATGTATAGGCAGATCTTCTCCACTCGTTATTTTTAATTAGAAAGAGTTGTTTGGTTCTCACTTGATGATGACATATAGTCCACTCCATAAGGTATCAAATTTAGTATGTATCCTTGGTTTTGCTCTATCTTCATCCCATTTTAACACTATGTCACCTTCTTGAAATGTTATTGGAGTTTCCATCTTATCAAAATACCTCTTAGTTATCATTTTTTGGTGTTTCATATCTTTATGAGAATTGTATTTTATCTCTTATAGTTCCATTAATTTTATTAATCTCCCCTCTATTAGACTGTTCTCAATCAACTCTAGTTAATGTACCAAATCCAAGGCAGGCAACTCTTAGGATATAAATAACCTAGCCTCCCTTCCATAAACAAGAACTAAAGAATAAATCCCTATTGACCTCTTAAGAGTTATTCTATTAGCCTATATGGATGTATTCAATTTAGTGTACCAAGCGCTTTGATTATCCTCTAAAGTTTTATTGATGATTTTGATCAAATTCTTGTTAGTAGATTTAGCCAACCCATTACCCTAAGGGTAATAGTTGGATGAAGTGCTCAATTATATGGAATTTTTATTTTCCCAATCAGTTGTTCTAAGACCCATGAAAGCAAGTTCATTATCTAAAATAATGGTATAAGGAGTTCTAAACCTTACTATGATACTTTCATAGAACTCTAAGATAGCATTTTCATTAGCTTCCTTCAATGCCACTACCTCAACCCACCTTATGAAGTATTTAGTAGCTGTGAGTATCCATTTGTGACTATCACTTGATGGGGTCTTTATCATGCCAATGAAATTAAGACCCCATTACATGAAAGGTTGATCTACTTGAATAGGCCTCAAAAGGAGAGTTGCAAGCTTCTATTTTCCTATAAAGAAATCAAATTGTACACACCTTATCACCCAAGCATAACAATCCTTGAAGAGGTTAGGCTAATAATATCCTACCCTCATGATCTTGACAGCTATGGTTCTTGGGGAGAAATAACCTCTTTTGGTTCCATCAAAGAAATTTTCAAGCAACATTCTAAATTGATCATCATCAATGCATCTCAATAATACTGTTAAGAATTAGATGAATTCAAACCAGATTTAATTCACCATAAAATCACATAACTAGATTTTAAATGTGTGAAAATCATATTTAATTATGCACTAACATGAATCACAGAAATTATTTCCTCAAATCACAATAATAAAAATCAATAATGGAGAGAATAAAACTAGAAATAACACATAACATAGATCTATCATGGTTCACCCAATGTGGGCTACATCCACCAAGAAAGTCCTCAATAAAATCTGTAACAAAACAACATTATAAAGAACCTCTCATTGAGATAAAATATCTCCTGAATTCACAAATGAATTCACTAAATTATTGGTCCAAATCTATCAAAAATTCTTCACATATGTTATTATACACCTACACCATCATAATACTATATCACAAGCTGCTATACCACACCCTGTAAATAAACACATCACACTGTAAATCAAAATATTTACACTTTGACTTATCTCCAAAGCCACACCATACTTGTACAATATCAAAAAATGAGGAAATTCACCTAACAAGGAGAAAGCTCACTATTCTTATCCAAAATAGGCTCTATCCATAAGATAACACACCATATTCCACCTTTCAAGTTTATCCACAAGCTCCATCAAGAAGGAACATGCCATCCTTATCTCTCCTCTTCCAAAGGGCACAACTTACAATGTCATGTGATAACAACCAACTCCTTAAAACAAAGAATTAAATCCCACTTCTAATAAACAACTAACTCCCTAAAAATAAGGAAGTCAATCCCACTTGCATTAAAAAAGGAAGTCACATGGAAATAAATAAATATAACAATTAATTCCTTAAAAATAAGGAAATCAATCCCACTTACATGGAAATTATTAAATAAACATTTAATAATATTCCACTCACATGTGATGTACATGAAAAATACACTTCCCACATCCTTGGAGCTTTCTAAGCCCCCAAAACATACCATCATGGTCATGTGTCAGCCCCAAAGGGTTACACACTCAACAATCTCCCACTTGGAGACCATTTCTCTTGAATAGAATCTATTACTAATCCATAACCACCAAGGCCAACCAAATTTGAACATATTCTCAATTTGTCCAACATGACCACCTTGGTCATCATATTCACAAGATTTTAGCTAGTGTGAATCTTCTCCAGCTTCACCAAATTCTCTTCTAAAGTTATCATGATGAAGTGACAACATAACTGAATGTATTTTGTCTACGAGTGGAAAGCAGATTTCTTTGCCAAATGAATAGCACTCTGGCTATCACTATGTAGTCTCCCAACTTCCTTCTCATGCCCCAATTCTTGAAACAACTATTGTAACCAAATCATCTCCTTACTAGCTTTTGTGGTAGCAACATACTCTACCTCTGTGGTTGACAAAGCCATAACCTTATATATCCTAAAAATCCAACTAACCACTTTATCTCTAATAATAAATATATAACCTATCATACTTCTCCTACTATCAATATCCCCTACCATATTTGAGTCCACATAACCATGCAGAGTGGTATCTAATCTACCATAACATAATGCAACATCAATGGTTCCTCTCAAATACCAAATAATCCATTTCACTTCTTGTCAATGCTCATAACTAGGATCACTCATATACCTACTCACAACTCCCATTACTTGGGCAATATTTGGCCTAGTACAAACCATGGCATACATCAAGCTACCAATTTATGATGAGTAAGGTACCTTGGTAATATTAAGATTTTCAACCTCCATCTTGGGACACTGCTCCTTTGATAATCTAAAATATCCTTCCAAAGGAGTACCAATAGATTTAGCATCCAACATGTTAAAAATTTCTAAGACTTTCTTCACATACTCAGATTGGGATAAAATTAGCTTCCACTCCTTTCTATCATGAGTAATCTTCATACCAAGGATTTGCTTTGCTACACCCAAATCCTTCATAGAAAAGGAGTCACTAAGTTGTTTCTTAAGTATATGAATATGATGTATGTTCTTTCTTGTAACTAACATGTCATCCACATACAAGCATAATATAATCAAAGAATCATCATCAAAATGTATGATGTACATGCAATGGTTAGAATTACACCTTTGATAACCTTGTTCTATCATAAAATAATAAAATTTATTATACCATTATTGTGGAGCTTTTTTCAGGCCATATAACCTCTTCTTTAGTCTGCACACATAGTTATCCTTCCCTTTGACCTCATATCCCTATGGTTGCTCCATATACAACTCTTCATCCAAATCACCGTGAAGAAAATTATTTTTCACATCTAACTATTCTAGGTGCAAATCCTCAATTGAAACTAAACCAAGAATAGTCCTAATAGAAGTCATTTTTACAATAGGAAAAAAAACCTCATCAGAATCAATACCTAATTTTTGTTCAAAAACCTTGACCACCATCTTGGCCTTATACCTTTTTCTCCCTTCATCTTCTTTTATTCTAAATAAGCACTTGTTTGGTAATGCACTCTTTCCCTTGGGTAGACTTACCAAATCCCACATTTGGTTCTCCATGAGAGATATAGGCTCCTCATCCATGTCTTTCTCCCACTTCATCCTAGCATCTACCTGCATTAATTCCTTATAACACTCTGATTCTCCATTGTCAATTAGTAAAAAATAATTTAAAGGAGAAAAAATTTCAGGTGCTCTTCTTACCCTAGAACACCTTTTGACCATAGAAGTTTGGGGTCCTTATGTAGAAGGCTCCTAAATTGATTCATTAGATACTTTGCCATTCGTAATGTCATCCAATATTGTGTACTCTTTATGTTCATATTCCTAAAATTAAATCTTATACATGAATTTTTTATTAAAGACTACATCTCTAGACCAAAATATTTTCTTATCTTTAATGCTCCATAAACAAAAACCAAAGTCATCCTCACCGTAACCAACAAATGTGCATTTTTTTTTATTTTACCTCTAACTTGGTCCTATCCTCTTTCTTAATAAGAGAAAAAGCCTCACATTTAAATACTTTAAGAAAAGAATAATCAATATTCTTACCATACCAAGCTTGTTTAGGAATACCTCCATCCAAAGGCATAGAAGGTCCTCTATTAATAAAATAAATTGTTGTGCTAACTGCTTCTACCCAAAACTATAAATTCAACCTTGTATGTAACCTCATGCTCCTAGCACATTCCATTGTTATTCTATCCATCCTTTCAAATACCCCATTCTATTATGGATTTCTTAGAACCATCTTTTGCCTATAGATTCCATTGTTAGAATAATAATCAAAGAAATCATTACTATAATACTCACCTTTATTATCTGATCTAAGACAATTCAACTTGAGACCTGTTTCATTCTCAACCAATGCTTTCCACTTCTTAAAAGTGTCAAATACATCAAATTTATTTTTAATACAATAAAACCAAACTTTACTAGCTGCATCATCAATAAAAGTGACATAATAATTAGAACCACCAATAGAAGATACCTGAGCTAGCCCCCATACATCTGAATGTACCAACTCTAACTTGTGTTCTTTCTTTATGGGTCCAACTTTCAAGAACTTAACTCACCTATGTTTCCCATACACACAATAATCACAAAGTCTAAATCAATTTCTTTTAATCTAGGCAAATTATCTTTTAATATCTTCATGCCCTTATAGCTCATATGACCAAGCTTGTAGTGCCATATAGTTGCCTTTCCATTTGCAATAATTAAATCACAAGAATCAGCACTACTAGTCAAATATAAAGTACAAACTTTCTTACCTCTTAAAATTATAAGAACACCTTCGATAACTTTTGAAGAATCTACATTAAACATTATCAAATAGCCTTCACTGCCTAATTTCCCCACTAAAACTAAATTCCATCTCAGCATAGGCATATGTTTAACATCCTTAAGTAGCCACATGTTCCCATTCTACATTTTCACCTAAACACAACCTTTCCCTACCATCTCACATGGTTCATCATCACCAAGATAAACATGTCCTAATTCTCTTAAACATAATCAGTAAAAGAATGCTTATGTGGGGTGGCATGAAAAGAAGCCCCTAAATCTAATACCCAAGACTCAAAAAAAATATCCATAAAAAGAATTCAGGTATCCTAATATGATTTGCTTGATGTCACATTTACCTCATTCATTTTCTCCTTATTGGCATTCTTATCCTGAAGTGACCAACAATCTTTCTTTGAGTGTCCACTCTTCCCATAATGCTAGCATATCATCTTGGCTCTAGATCTAGATTTACATCTACCCTTTGACTTTCCATGATTATCTTTTCTCTTGTCTTTTTGCCTCCCTCTAGTTTCAATAGACAAAGCATTACTTGAAGATGATTTACCAGTGCTCTTCCTTCACATTTCCTCACTAATAATCACACCTACATCTTCACAATTTAATCTTCCCTTGGTAGGGACTACATTACTCATAGCCATAACCAAGCTATCCCAACTATTAGACAAAATAAACAAAATTATCAAATCTCTAACTTCATCGTCAAACTTAATTCCAATATAAGTGAGCATAATTACAACTATATTAAAATCATTTAAATTACTAGCAATAGAACTATTTTTAGACATTTTCATATTAAACAATCTTTTCATAAGAAAAAAATTATTTGAAGTAGAGGGTTTCTCATACAACTTTCCAATTTTATCCATGAGTTCTTTTATAGTTTTCTCATCTAAAATGTCAAATGCAATAAAAGATGTAAGGCATAACTGTATGGCTCATAATGCCTTCCTATCAAGTAATGCCTAATCTACATCACTCATACTTACAGGTTGTTCTCCTTTCCCCTCCAAGGGGAGATGAAGCTCCTTATGATATAAGTAATCTTCCATTTGCATTTTACACAAACCAAAATTCTTACCATAAAATTTTTCAACCCTAAATCTGATCTCTTCTCCCATATCTCCCACTCAAGCTAATAACCCTTCCTGTGATTTACCACTTCAGCAAAAAACACAACCAAAGATATGATACCAATTTTAAGGAATTAGATGAATTTAAACCAAATTTAATTCACCATAAAATCACATAACCAAATTTTAAATGTATGAAAATCATATTTAATTATGCACTAAAATGCATCACAAAAATAATTCCTCAAATCATAGTAATAAAAAGCAATAATGGAGAGAATAAAACTAGAAATAACACATAACATAGATCTACATTGGTTCACTCAATGTGAGCTACATCCACCAAGAAAGTCCTGAATAAAATATATAACAAAAAAAGATTACAAAGAACCTCTCATAGAGATAGAATATCTCCACCTAAATTCACAAATGAATTCACTAAATTATTGATCCAAATCTATCAACAATTCTACACATATGTTATTTTGCACCTGCACCTACATAATACTATATCATAAGTTGTTATACCACACCCTACAAATAAACACATCACACTGCAAATCAAAACATCTACACTCTGACTTATCTCTAAAGCCACACCACAGCTGTATAATATCAATAAATGATGAAACCCACCTAATAAGGAGAAAAATCACCATCCTTATTCAAGATAGGCTCTATCTATAAGGTAACACACCATATTCCACCTTTTAATCTTATCCATGAGCTCCATCAAGAAGTAACATACCATCCTTATCTCTCTTCTTCCAAAGGGCACAACTTACAATGTCATGTGATAACAACCAACTCCTTGAAATAAGGAAGTCAATCCCACTTCCAATAAATAATTAACTCCCAAAAAATAAGTAATTCAATCCCACTTCCAATAAAAAAGGAACTCACATGGAAATAGATAAATATAACAATTAATTCCCTAAAAATAAGTAAATCAATTCCACTTCCAATAAACATGGAAGTTAACATGGAAATTATTAAATAAACATTTAATAATATTCCACTCACATGTGGAGTACATGAAAAATGCACTCCCCATATCCTTGGAGCTTTCTAAGACCCCAAAATGTACTATCATGGTCATGTGATAGCTCCAAAGGGCTCCACACTCAACAAATACACCAATAGTGTCTTTTCTAAAAACCATGCCATATATAAGACATTAAGGAATAGATTATAATCTGAAGTACCTCCTTTTATATCTACTCATACCATTAGGATACTCACCACTTTGAATAAATATGATGACATCTTATGTCCAACTTTGTAGAGGCATGGAATCAACTGGTTAGGAGCAATCCTGATTGACTAAAGCATTTTATTTTGACTCATGGAGGTCTAAATCTATATGTTCACAAAGACCTTTACCCCTTATAAACTTTTTTCACTTTGATATCAACATCATATTCCATTACCTTAGTAATCCACCCTGACCTCTTCTCACTAAGGTCTTGGCTCTAAATAAACTCTTTGGTACTAGGATGAGAGACCATAATATGAATCCTATTATTTGAAACCATATGCCTAAACTTCTTTATTCCTCTTTAAAAAATGACTTATTTCTCCACAAATGTGTACTTGACTTTACAATCTTCCAAACCTTGACTAAAGAATGTAATTGGTTGTTCCACACCTTCATCATTCTTTTACATTAGCATAGTTGATATAGTATCAAGGTTAGAAAATAAATACAACATGAAGTCTTTAGAAAAATTAGGATTCACAAGAGTGGGATATTGTGTAATTGATTTATTGATGCCTTTAAAGTTGATCTTACCTTCCTTAGTCCAAGAGAAGACTTGGTTATTCTTGAAAATGGCTATGATAGGTTTCACCAAAGATTTAAAACTAGGTATGAACCCCATTACAAAATTTATCTTGCCTACGAAGATTTGGAGTCCTTTCTTATGCAAGGGAAATGATAGGCATAAAATAGCCTCTATATGTTTAGGATCAATAGTTAAGCCATGTTTGGAAATTATATTTCCTAAGAACTTACCTTCATGGACAATAAAGATGCATTTTTGGGGGTTGAGAGATATTCCATACTACTTGCACATTTAAAACACTTTTTTTAGGTGTTTCATATGCTTATTAGCATCCTTATAGAACATTGTTATGTCCTTTAGATATAACAACAACATTTCATTAATTAAACCTTTGAAATCCATGTTTATTACTCTTTAAAAGGTGGCACTAGAATTTGACAAGCCAAATGGCATATTCCTATAAGCAAAAGTCCCTTATTTTATAGTGAATTTTTACTTGAATTTATCATCTTCATTCACTAGAATTTTATTTTAACCAAAATATCCATCTAAGAGAGAGAAACATTGAGAAACTAAAATAATTTACAAAAAAAATTCCATTGAGGGTAAAGGATAGTGATCTTTGAGTGACACTCTATTAAGATCTCTAAAATTCACACAAAGTCTTATATCCCCATTCTTATTTATAATAGGCACAAGGTTAGCTACCCATGTTGAATGCTTGATAGGAAAGATTATTTTAGATTCAAAGAGTTTGGTAAGTTTTAACCTCATGAGTTGTTCAATATTAGGGTTGAAGAGCCTTTATTTTTTCCTAACTGGTTTAACTCTAGGTTCCAATTCAATAGTATGATGTGCTAGGCCAAGATCAAACCCTTTTAGGTCCTTATATTCCCAATCAAATATGTCATGAATCTTTCTACACAAATGAATGAATGTTTTCTTCTCTAATGTAGAATATACCTTGCCTAGTTTTAAGAGTTTGTCTTTGAAGATCAAAACCTTTTCATAATTATCCTCTTTTATAGACATACTTAAATTTTCCTTATTCCTTTGGTCATCTTCATTAAAGATCATTTTTAAGGTCACCAAGCCCTTAGGTATCTTATTTGTTGTTAGCTACATAATCTAGTTATCAAACTATTCTTGGAGTCTCTTTTGATTTCTTGAATAAAACTTACTTTCATTTTGAAATAAGTGTGCCATGTGTTTGTCACTATAAAACACTTGAAAATAAACCTCATTATTAAGTATGGATGTCTGATAATGATCTTGATGTGAGATTGTTTTCCCTCCTCTTTAATGGTAGTAGGTGTATCAAATTGTGCTCCTATGGCAGCTAGTCTATTAGCATGATTATTCTACTCCCTTGGGACTGATTATATGTTGAATGAATTGAAGTCTTCAAGAAAATCCCATACTCTATACTTATATGACTTGATAAAGGGGTTCTTTGCAGAAACCACATTCATAACTTGATGCACAATGAATTAAATATCTTCATATACTTGCAAATTCTTGATTCCTCTTTTCCTTGCCCATTAAAGGCCATGAATCAAACCTTCATACTCAACCACATTGTAAATGAAACTAAAATAGAACATATATGAAGAATAGTATTGATTTTTATATGGGGAAATGAACATAACACCATCTCCTACACTAATCTTTCTTCTTGATCCATCAAAAAACATTTTCCACATTCCACCATTCTCACCTTCCTCTTTAGCAAGTAGGGGTGTGTTTCTACGCTAATTTCACTTTCACATTCAAAAGATAGAAATGAGAAACTAAGAGGTGGTCTAGGGTTAGAATATACCCGGATGTAGTCGTACGCACTGAAATCAGACGTTGGAAGGTACTCCTCTTTGGCTGTGGAGGAATGACACCTACGAAGAAAAAGAGACTAAAACACAAAAAATGTTAGACGAAGATATGGTGGGCTGTCAAGCAAATGCTTGATCCCTGAAGTACGAAGACTTCCTTAAGGGATATCAACCCACTAATTAAAAATAGAGTATTTGACTGAAGTAGAAATAATGAAAGACAGAATGAAATAAATGAAAGATGAAAAGCAGAATGTGTACCTGATATGCAGCAAACTGCTCTGCATAGTCATCGGTGTCGGTATTTGTGCCGGCGTTGATCAAGGAAGGGTGCTAACGTCAGTTGAAGTGCCGGCGTCGGTTGGGGTAATGACCGGCATTGGTCAGGGCAATAGCTTTTGGACGAGGTCTGGTCAGGTCTGGTCAGGGTTTTAGGAGTGCAGAATGGTCTGAAGTTTTGGTTTGAGTGTTAGGGAGCCGATTTGGGAGTCAGAGGGATTGTTTGGGGGTTTGTGCAGGGATCTAGGCAGAGTTACGAACTATATATTTTAGACAGGGTAGATAGAGGTGATACGAGAGGAAGTCAGGTCGGGTCTGTGGTCTAAATCTAGATCAGGGTTGTGATAGCAATTAAAAACAATAACCAGAAAATGAAATAAAAACACAGAACAAATGCTTACCTCTTACATGCTGAAGATAGAATAGGAGACATGATTGATGTTGTCGCTGTGTCACAAAATTTTGATGTATCAGACCTCCAACAAGATGACTGAAGTAGAATACCTATACCAGAGAGAGAGAATGCAAGAGATTGATTGCAGATTAGTTAAATGCAAAAGTTTGATTGATCCTTCGAATGAAGAGGTTGTTGATTGATTACGAAGGAAGGTCTAATAACCGATCAAGAAATGGATTGGCAATAGAATGATGAATAACAGATAACGGATAATGGATCTTGCGTTCAGGTCGAGAACACAGTGTTAAGGATAATTGACGCCAGCAGGACCGCTGACGTCAGCCGATAAGTGACCGACATCGGTGATGTCAGCCAGGTAGTGACCGTCGTTGGCAGATGTGGAATGGGGACAAAAGGCTAACTTTAGCTTTCTACTTATTTTTACATGCTACCAGGGTCAAAGCTCATGGGAAAATGGTTGATAGGGGTTAAATAGGCATGGGAGAATAAAATGGGGGTTAAAGGGAGGATGACAAGGGTTAGACACAATTATGGTGTCTACATTTGCCCCTTTTTGTCTTGTTGGTTATTCTGGACAAACTGTAAGACAAAAACAGGAGTTGGTTGCCCTAGGTGTGGGATAAGGTCGATTCCGTCTTGTTGGTTGTTTGAATGAACTACATGACAAAAAAAAGAGGTGGATTGCCCCGATTATGGATGAGGTATTCCCCCTCAAAGTAGGAGTTGAGGGAATGGAACCAAGAATCGAGTGCTGATTTGACAAAGAGTGGATGAAAAAGGGGTGAGGGTGAACGCTGCAAAAGTCATGATTGCATGCATACCACTTCACGAGATGGTCAGGTCAAATTGTCATAGGTCAAGGGTCGAGGAGTGCCAAAATTAAAGTAACTGGGCCTCGGCATTTAGTCATCTACTGATTGGGTTATTTAATTGAAGCTGTAGCTCCAAATGGGTCATCGTGTTCCAGGTATCTCGGGCTCAAGAAGTGCTCCTAGAAACACGAAAAAAGTCACAAGTAGTGCGAATCAACCAGCTTGCGATCCTATACTTGTGAGGGTCCAAAATAATAGTCTGCACACAATTTTGCTAACCAGTCATGAGGTAGCATACAAGCAAAAACAACCAAGGCAACATTGTCTTGGAAGTGGTCGAAGTTAGAGGAGATAGGCATGATCTCCAATGGTCATTGGTCGAGGTAGATGGATAGATGAAAGGATGCGGCCGAGCTAACCTCAGAATACATTATGTGATCTGAGTGCTACCTACATAGCCCTTGTGTGAAGGGCCTCAGGCCAATGTAGTTCTCCTTAAAAGGGAGGAATGGTCAAAGAGATGGAATTGGTCTTGGTCGAGGTCAAGGTCATGGATTGGTTTTGGACGAGGTCAAGGTCATGGTCAAGAGGAGGAATGGTTTGTCCATTAGAGAGACAAACAAACAAAAGTGGTCGAGCTAACCCCAGAAGATGTCATATCATCTGAGTGTTGCCTACATAGCCTGGTCATAGGGCCTCAAACCAATGTAGTTCAGATAAAGAGTCCGAGTGGTAGACAAGTGGTGAAAGTGGTCGATAGACTGGTCTTGGTTAAGGTTAAGGTCGAGAGATGAAGGAGAAAAAAAGGGTTTGTCCATCTGAGAGATGAACAAATGGGATGGCCGAGCTAACCCTAGAAAACATCATGTTAACTGAGTGTTGCCTACATAGCCCTGGTCATAGGGCCTCAGACCAATGTAGTTCAGAACTAGTTGAGAAGATTGGTCGATGATTGGTTTGGTCATGTGTTGAAATGATGAGGAGAAAAAGATGTTACAGCCTTTTCCAAATGGTGTATTCTGCAACATTGGTTGAGGGGTCTTTCATCCCTAGCAATTTTCCATATTTGTGATGGATGTATGCTAAAGATGAATTGAGGTCTATTTATGCTTCAGCAAGTATTGGTTTATGCTTAACATAAATTGCACCTAGTCGATAGTTTCCATGTGTATTGGTGTCCATAGAAACTAGTGTGAATAGGTTATGGGAGTGGCCTAAAAAAAGAGTTGAGTTGAGTTGATTAGGTTTGACAAGTGATGAATTTGAATGTGACCAAGATGTAGAAGTGAAAGGCATATTGCTCTTTCATTGACAAGGACCAGAATGACAGCATAGATAGGGGTTATTAGAACCAAGAGCCCCATTCATGCATGACGTCATTGACCATATGTTGTGTTAGAGAGGTAATCGAATCACTTTGACATTAAAGTGAGCTCGAAGTCCCTTGAGCAGGTGATAGGAAGAGGAGAGGGGGTAACCCATTTTAGAGCAAAGATAACTGTGCCCCTTTTTATAGGAGACCCTGAGACAACTACAAGCCAAGTCCATGACCCATTTTTTTTTTTGAGTGCAAACTGATCAATGCGGGAAGTCTGCATAGAGATGTCATTTGCTTGGTGGTCATTTGTGAAGCTAATCAATACGAGAAGCTTCTAAGAAAGATTGTTTTTTGTAGCAAGAGTTAGTCATAGCCATCCTTCGAGGGAGTGGTCTATATTTTGCTTTATATATAAGGGCTTTGAATAGCTGTCATTCGAGGGAGCAGTCTATTAGCTACAGCAATGATAGTACAGTTGTCCTTCGAGGGAGCAGTCTGCCTTTTGATTCTAGTTTGGTGACCTTGGATATTTTGACATCTTGATTTGTTTTGATAGAAATGTGAGTCATGGACCAGACTATAGAAGGTCAAGGGCTCCCTTTTATTAGGACAAAGCATCCATACTGTATAAAAGGGGTATATAGGATTTGTTAAGGGGAGTAGGGTTGAAAGGAATGAGGACTAAGAGGACGGGGATTGCTCAAGGGATGAGCTCAAGGTAAATGTCAAGTGGATGAGTACTCAACTAACAGAAGAATGGTCATAGATGCAACGCATTAAGAGGCTCAGGTTCTGGTCATCCATCGAGAGAAGACAAATGATACGTCCCTGATCCATACTTGTGCATGATAATGAAAGGTCTGAGCTAATTAGGGGAAAATTTGCCTCATTTACTTCGCTCCATATTGGTCACGTGTTGATTGATGACAGTTTGAAGAATTGATAGGTGCTTGGTTGGTTGATGTTTGATGATTGAAGTTTGGTCGAGGTTTGGTTGCTGCTGGTCAGGGTCATGATAGGAAGGTTGATTGATGATTAGACTATGTGTGGTCAAGGTCTGGTTGAGATTTGGTCGAATGTCTGGTCAAAGTTGGTCGAATGTTTGGTCAAAGGCTTGGTTGAATGTTTGGTCGAGGTCAGGATAAGGTTGGATTCCCCCAGTCGCTTAGGGAGAATGTTGGATAGATTGGTCAAGGTCAGTTGAGGCTTAGTGGCCAGATGGACTGTGTTGATGTCGAATAATGGGGTCAAAGGTGGCAAAGGGACCATAGGCTGGTGCAGAGATCCTGATTTAGGTGATGAGGTTTGAGAAGCATGGGTCGGTGTTGATGATTTGTCGAAGGGGAGGTCAAGAGGATCCTTGATGAGAAGGGTATCCTTTCTCTAGTGTTGACAAATGACAGCTTTGAGAGCGCAACAACGCTCAGTGTCATATCCTGGAGTGTGATGATAGTGGCAAAATTTAGAGTTGTCAAACCAAGATGGCCTTGATCTGAGAGTTGATGAGTGGGGTGGTGTTGAAGGTTTGTTGATGATGTGGTCGAGAAGAAGGGCGTCATTCCCCAAACATTGGCAAATGGTGACCTTGAGGGCACAACAATGCTCAGTGTCGTGCCTAGGCATGTGATGATACACACAAATGTGAGTGTCATCGAACCAGGGCAATTTTGGTCTGAGAAATTGATATGGTTTAAAAGGCAGGAGATAGATGCGAGAGGACTGCAACAATTGCCGTAATAGCAAGGCATAAGAACCTGCTAACGGGTCTGGATGTTTTTTTGCAGTGAGGGTTGATGACTTTGGTTTGAGAGGTGTAAGAGGCATTGGTCGATGGATTGGAGGAGATATAATTCTGACGGGTTGATAGAATAATGGAAGTGACTTGCCTCTATGAAGTATGGGAGTATGAAGAACTCCTATTAAAGTGGATGGATGCGGGCCTAAAATTGAAGGTAATGACGAAAGTGAGGGAGGAATCCTCCGGTGTGATCTAGTAGCCTTCTTTAGTATGGTTTGAGGGCCACTATTGTGCGAGGTGAGGTTAGATGTGGGGCGAACACCAAGTGGTTTAATCTCTTTGGGCATGATGGACGCCTGCGCGAGTTTGGGCTTAGATATGGATGGTTCTTCTCTCGATGGAGAAGGGATTGAAGATGTGGGCTCTTTAAGTGGAAAGAGCGCCAGAGTAGTCATGGCTTCTGTGTGTGGTTGAGGAGTCAAAAAGGTATGATCATTTATGGATGATAAGAAGGATGAATGTGAGGTAGCTGGTGTTGATGTGGTCAAGGCATCCTCCAATATGGGAGAGGTCGATGGGGGACTAATAGGAGAAGAAGATTCTTCTACTTGTGGAAGACAAACGGGAGAAGATGGCTCTTCTACCTATGAAAGACAAATGGGAGAAGATGGCTCTTCTACCTATGATGGAGGTTGGTCAGGGATAAGAGGTGATACCATGTTGACCATGTGTATATGATGGTCATGAGGGTCATTGGTCATGGTCTGAATGTTGTTGTGGCTAGGAGGGCGGTTAGGGAAGGGTTGTATGTACCATCGTTGGAATTATTTTGTGATGCTTTGAGATGTTGAAGGTTAAGGTTGATTGGTTGTTGTCAAGGATGGTGATTAATGACCACAGTGTTGGCCACTCCATTAGACTCAGAATTGGCAGAAGAAGGTTTAGAAGAAGAAAGGTCATTGGCTCTTGCATTAGTATTATGCAATTTGACCTTATCCTCTTCAATGGCACAGAGTTCAAGCTTTCGAGCCATGGTGAAAGCTTCGTCAAAAGTGCAAAATGTTTGAATCTACAAGGTGGAAGAGATGTGGCTGGCACATGCTCGAGAAATGAGCTTGATGAGCTCAGGTTGAGGTAAGGAGAAGGAGAGTTGGTTAATCAAGCCTCTCCAACGGGCGACAAAATCGACTACAAATTCATCATCGAATTGCTTGATGGAGTAGAGGTCTGTGATTGAGACTTGTTTGGTGATGTTGATAGAAAAATGGTCAAGGAATAATTGGGTGAGTTGAGTGAATGAAAAGATAGAATGTCTATCAAGAGAGCTATACTAGTTAAGGGCGGGGCCAGAAAGTGACATAGGGAATGTGCGTAAAAGTAATGCATCGTCATGGGCAATGAGATAACATGCATGTCTGAATGCCCATAGATGTTGTTGCGGGTCCTCCTTACTCTGGAAGTGAGTGAATTTAGGAAGCTCCCATTGGTTGGGGTATGGTTGGATAGGGACAGAAGGATGGATGGGCTCATTGCAAATTTGGTCATATGAAGAGACATTGCATGAGCCAAAGATAGAGGTCTCGAGACTGGACATTTTATCCATCAGCATTTTGATGATGTCTGCTGACAGATTGGCAGATGGGGCACCCCCTAGATTGTAAGGTGCTTGAAAGGCATTGAGAGGGGCGTACGATGTAGTCAGTTGTGCTTGTAAGGGCGCAACATATGTATAACTAGTCGCAGGGACAGAAGTAGAGGCCAAAGGTGGTTGGGTTATGGAAGTAAAAGGCATAGGCTGACTAGATACTGCCAAAGGAGGTTGTGTGGTGGCATGGACAAAAGGGGAGGTAAGCACTCTTGCATATATGGGTGCAAGAGTGTGGGGGGTCGAGATAATCAAGTTCTGGTATGATGTAGAACTTGGTTGAATTGTGTGTGGTTGAGGGGGTAATGAAACCCCGATGGAAGTCAGTCTAAAAATAGACAGGGAGGCCAAACTTTGCGTATTGTCCATGGTTGAGTTAATGGTTGACGCAAAAGGCTGGGTAGCGGATGGTGTCGATGTCAACGCTGCTTCACCCGAAAGGTCTCGTGTTGGGTTTCTTGCGAGATAGTTTTGGAGGGCTGTGACATTGAGGTCCAAGAATCTTTCAAAATCTTGATCCCCTTCAGGGATGATAGGCGACTGGGTTGGGGTTGGTCAAGTAGGAGTTCTTTCAGTCTCTGAGTGGAACTCCATTATAGGACTAGTTATGGACGGGGTAGACGGAAGTGGGTGATGCCTCGCGTGATCGACTAGAGCCTTGGCTTGACTACGAGTTAGAACCATTCAAGGCAAGAAAGAATGTCCTCACAAGCTCAAACACGTAGATAAGAACTAAAAAGATGAAGAACACAAGCAGATCTTAAAACCCTAGGAGTAAATTATTAGGATTATAGTGGCTTATGACTTAGAATGTGTGTAGAGGAAGATTGGCTTTTGAGTCGGGTCCTAGAAGAAGTAGTCTATGGATGGTTTCGGGTCAGTTATGGTGCTCAAGAAAGTTGTGTTAGGTTTTGTACATGGCTTGGTGCTAAGGAGAAAGCTCCCCTTACTTCATGAGTCCAGTGATAAGCTCGGCCCACTTAGCCAAAATATACTTCCCCTAGAGATTAGACTTTGCCAGAGAACAGAGTGGGATTTCCCCTTGGTGATGAAATCCAAGTAAGATCACCGGGATGGGTAAGGTATCTGCTGGGGGATGAAATCCCAGTCGGGCCTTGTCTCAGGTAAGTTAAGATGTTTGTTTTGTGCAAGTGGTTTGGTCGTGTAACATAAAGTGGACTAGATTAATTCAATATGTGGTTATTAATTACTAAGTGTGGTCTAAGAAATGCAAGCAAGCAAAAATGCAATGCAACGTGTTTTAAGCCCAAGTCAAAATGTTTGTTCGTATGAAGACGAATGGAGAAAGGGTCGAAGATTATGAGTTTTGGCTAGTCTAGAAGTGCAAGAAAGAAAAGAAAAGTTCTTTTTATTCCTGCTTATGATGTCATTTAGAAGAGACGACAGATGTGAAAAGGAAGGAACCTAATGCACCTATATGAACGAAAGAAAGAAAGAACCCAAGGATGGCCCTAGGGTCCCACCAGGCGTGCCAAAATGTTTCTATGCTAATTTTGCTTTCACATTCAAAAGATAGAAATGAGAAACTAAGAGGTGGTCTAGGGTTAGAAGATACCCGGATGTAGTCGTGCGCACTGAAATCAGACATTGGAAGGTACTCCTCTTTAGCTGTGGAGGAATGACACATGTGAAGAAAAAGAGACTAAAACATGAAAAACATTAGACGAAGATATGGTGGGCTGTCAAGCAAATGCTTGATCCCTGAAGTACGAAGACTTATTTAAGGGATATCAACCCACTAATTAAAAATAAAATATTTGACTGAAGTAGAAATAATGAAAGACAGAATGAAAGAAATAAAAGATGAAAAGCAAAATGTGTAACAGATATGCAGCAAACTGCTCTGCACAGTCACCGGTGTCAATCTCTATGCCAACATCGGTCAAGGAAGGGTGCCGATGTCGGTTGAAGTACCAGCGTCAGTCAGGGTAATGACCGGCATTGGTTGGGGCAATAGCTTTTGGACAGGGTCTGGTCGGGTCTGGTCAGGGTTTTAGGAGTGCAGAATGGTCTGAAGTTTTGGTTTGAGTGTTAGGGAGCCAGTTTGGGAGTCAGAAGGATTATTTGGGGGTTTGTGCAGGGATCTGGGTAGAGTTACAGACTGTATATTTTAGACAGGGTAGATAGAGGTGATACGGGAGGAAGTCAAGTCGGGTCTGTGGTCTAAATCTAGATTGGGGTTGTGATAGAAATTAAAAACAATAACCAAAAAATGAAATAAAAACATAGAACAAATGCTTACCTCTTACACGTTGAAGATAGAATAGGAGACATGATTGATGTTGTCGTTGTGTCGTAGAAGTTTGATGTAGCAGACCTCTAGCAAGATGACTGAAGTAGAATACCTGTACTAGAGAGAGAGAATGTGAGAGATTGATTGCAGATTGGTTGAATGCAAAAGTTTGATTGATCATTTGAATGAAGAGGTTGCTGATTGATTACGAAGGAAGGTTCGATAACCGATCGAGAAACAGATTGGCAATCGAATGATGAATAACAGATAACGGATAACGGATAATGGATCCTGCATTTGGGTCAAGAACGCAGTGTTAAGGATAATCGACGCCAACAGGACCGCTGACATCGGCCGATAAGTGACCAACATCGGCGACGTCGGCTGGGTAGTGACCGTCGTCGACAGATGCGAAATGGGGACAAAAGGCTAACTTTAGCTTTCTGCTCATTTTTACATGCTGCCAGGGTCAAGGCTCGTGGGAAAATGGTCAACAGGGGTTAAATAGGCATGGGAGAATAAAATGGGGGTTAAAGGGAGGATGACAAGGGTTAGACACAATTACGGTGTCTACAGGGTGTTAGCACCCCTTACTCATAAAGGCAATACACTCCTAAATCATTTTCCTCCATGAAATAATAAGGGTCATGTTCATAGGTGTTAGTACCATACTCATCAATTAATAAATCATAAATTCCTTCAAGCTTTGGAAGAAGTACCATCATCCACAATATGCTCCTCTGTATTATTAATAGAATAATTTAGATTAGAACTTGCTTCAATATAAGATTCAATATGAAATTTAACAAGTGGTTAAGTCCTAATTGTTACCTTTTCTCCATATCTTATCCTAAAGACCAAGAAGGATCAGTCATATGAGAGGTATCCACCTATATTGGTTGTAAAATCTCTTAAAAGGCATATTGCAAAATGAGTAGGCAAGTCCACAATAAGAATGTCTTAGAGGATAGGAAAACTAGGACAATCATGGAGAAAAACTTTCAGCCCTTTGATCAATCATATTATCTTGGTAGGTGTACCATCTAACTAAATCACTCATTTTATATGTGGTTCATACTTTAGGCCCAATTCATTAGGTATAACTTTTGGCATGACTAATGTAAAGGCACCACTATCAACCATGCAATTATGGACTAGCTTGTCACCCACAATGAGGGTGAGATAGAAGGGTGGAGAATTCTTATCCTTGGTAGATTGTTTCACAATTTTTTTATGGGCATTATTAATAGAAACATGACCATGACTTTGACTTGAAGATGGAGGACCAACATGAATAGTGGATAGTTATTTTTGTAAGATCTCTTTTTGACCAAGCATATGAAGGACATCCCAAAGAGAAATGGATGTCTTGGTATTATTAAATGATTACACAATGTTTAAAGTAGAAATACCTACTTTTTATTAGGCCCTTTGAGGCAAGGGAGTGATTTTAACTTGAGGAATTGAAGTAGTTTAACTAGACCTTCCAACATTATGATTTTAAGGAGGTGTACGAGTGTTAGGGAATGTCATGCTTGTAGTCATACCTTGCTACCTTATTGAAGGATTAGATGAACTTGTAATAACATTATTATCACCCCATAGATCCTTTCTCTTAGCTCTTTTATTTTCTATAATAGAATTTTTGTGATTAAGCACAAAAGTGTCTTTAACTAAGAAGTTAGTAAAATTGTATCCTTTAGGTTACCAACTTTCATTTGTTTAAATGAGGAATTTATCATCTATTTATAGCTGAGGGGTGACTCCTCCTTGAGAAACTAGATCTTTCTCTCCACCTTCATTTGCATATATAAACTGATCTTATTTCCACTCTTCCCCTTGCACCAAGTTGTTGTGCATCGATACCATTACTCTTGTATTGGAGGTTGAAGTAGGATTATATGCATTAAAAAGCCTATTGAAATTAAGTTTCCCTTGACCTCGCCCTTGCTCATATTTTTGACCATATTACTATTAGTATGGATAAGGATTTTGTAGGCACCTTGTTTCTTATTGGCTTTCCTAGTTTGAGCCTCTAAGGATAGGAATCTTTCCCTCCAATCGATATCATCTTTTGCCTTCTTAGGAGTAGTCTTAGGTTTGGTATTTACACTTTGAATTTGGGAAATGTTTAGAGCAGCAATAGGAAAATTAGGTAGTAAATGCCTAACACTTTAGAAGGCATCTTTCTAGCTTAAATTAGGCCATTCTCAAATTTAATGGCAAGTTTATATTCTTTAGGAAGAGTGAAACCACCCATGGATTGAAGCATGATGGTAATATCAGTACCAATGGATCTCGAGTATGTAGGGAAGACAAAGCTAGCAAGTGGTCTCATGGGAGAAGGTAGCCTATGCCAAGCCTTTTAAAACCTCTGATTGAAGTCATGCAATATTTCCTTGGGGGATCTTTAGATCACATTGAGTTAATGTATGAGTGAAGTGTGATCACTCTTATCCTTAAATCTTGAAGTTAACAACACTCTAAAGTCATCCCATGTTGTGATGCAACCACTAGTCAAATTCCTATACCAATCAATTACTTTCCCTCTAAGGGACATGGTAAGGAGTCTAATGGAAATGTTTACCTTGGTGACATTGTGAAAACTAAAAAAATTAGAGATATCCCTAATGTGCTCACTAGGAGTAACATGGCCTTCACCATTGAATGTAGGAACACTCTTTTTAGCATTAGGATAAATGTCATCATAGGCATCAAGATGAATTGAATTTTTAGTATTGAAGGTAGGGAAATCATGCTACCTAGCCATTTTTTCTTCAATCTCTTCCTCACTCTCTTCATCCTCTTTCTTAGAAAAGTCTTCTTGATCTTCAAAGGTCATAATAGGTTGGGGTTGTTGAACTTCAAGATGAAGTTCAAATTGAATAGGTGGATTGATGGGATTGAAAAATCTACTATAAGATGACCTAGTAAGAACCATGAAGTATGAGAGAAAATATATGACAAAATAATGGTCTAAAAATATATATTACCTTGAATGGAGTCACTAAATCCTGAGTAGTACACCAATATAGAGTTAATGTTGTCAAGACCAGCATTCACCTTGACAAGTTGTCTTTAGGACAATGGGTCCCATTGGGCATGCCAAAACTATTGTCAACAAATCTTGTACCTTAGAGGAGGTTGTTCAAGCATACTCTAAGATTTTGGAAACATTAGAATACTTCTAGGTATGTGGGTTACCTATAAAAGAAGTAGACCTCTAGGTTTAAGGGCTAGCTCCCTTAATTTTATTTTAAGTGCCTATCACCTACACTAATTGATTGCTTGTGAGAAAAAGGATATAATTTTTCATGTAAAAAAACTAATCTAAATAGGTGATACACCATGAATGTTTTCGATCAACCAACAAAGTTGATTATAATATGAAAGTAATTAAATATAGAATTAAACCAGAATGATAAGTAACTAGAATTAGAAATAGCAAAGAATAAGAGATACAAGAAACCACCCTGAAAACTTGTATTAAACTCTTTATATAAGGAATTACAATTGAAGAAACTTCTTTTCTTCCACACCTCTCTCAGATGTACAGATCTCTTTCCCTCAAGAGATCTCTCAATTACAATCAATTCCAACAACCTGGATTGATACACATATATTTTACAATACTGTTCTACAATAATAGTTGTGTCCCACTCAATAAGCTATAAAGATCTATCCCTAATATATAACTTTAGAGATTCATGAGCATACAATTACAACCACTAGATGCACCTCCTAATCAAGGGCTCAAATCAGTTCTACTTAAAATAGAAACTCAGACTCAATACCAACAGTTCAACTTTCCATGCAAACATTTTGTTCTATCCACAAAAATAGCATTCTGGATGCACAGGTGACTGACATCGGTCCCTGCCAATCTGCCTGTGACTGATGTCGGCCGATCTACTACCGATGCCAGTAGCCTCTAGTCTGTTCCTGACCATTGTCGGTGACTGTGTGAATCCTGCAACTTCTATACTCGCTTATTTGGTGAAGCTTTTAGCTCCACACCTTAACAATCTCCCACTTGAAGATAAACAGCTGCACCAATACCTGTACAGCAACATCTTCTAGCTTCTCCATCTTCAAACTCAATCATGAAGACCAACAAAAGTTGAATGAAGATTCAACTTCTCCTTTATTACCAGCTTGGTTAACATATTAGTAGGGTTCTTATCTGTATGGATCTTTTCCAGCTTCAACTCACCATCCTCCAATCCCTATCTAATGAAGTGGTACCTAAGCTGTATATGCTTGGTTCTTGAATGAAAAGCTAAATTCATAGCCAAATGAATTACACTCTGACTATCACTGTGTAGTCTACAACTCTCTTGCTCCCTTCCAAGCTCTTCCATAAATCATGTCATCCATATCATCTCTTTTCTAGCCTCTGTGACTGCAATATATTCTACTTCTGTAGTTGACAAGTCAACAACCTTCTGCAACTTTGATATCCAGCTAACCACCATTCCACCAACAGTGAAAACATATCCTGTGGTGCTTCTTCTGCCATCCAAATTACCTGCCATATCTGAATCTACATAACCATGTAGAGAAGTGTTTGAGCCACCATAGCACAAATGCCTACTGCTAGTCTCTCTTAGATATCTAAGGATCCACTGAACTACTTTCCAATGTTCCTTTCCTGGATTGGCCATATACTTACTTACAACTCCCACTGCTTGGGCAATATCAGGCCTAGTACAAACCATTACATACATTAAGCTCCCAACTATGGAAGCATATGGAACTTTCTTCATGTACTCTACCTCATCATATGAGTTAGGACACTGTTCTTTACTCAACTTAAAGTGTCCAGCCAAAGGTGTGCTTACCGGTTTTACATCCTGCATATTGAACCATTTCAACACCTTGTTCACATAATCCTCTTAAGACAAAATCAACCTGTGATTTTTCCTATCTCTCTTAATATTCATGCCAAGAATTTTCTTTGCTGCTCCCAAATCCTTCATGACAAATGTGTGAGCTAATTTCACCTTAAGCTCAGAGATATCCTACATGTGTGATCCTGCAACTAGCATATCATCTACATACAACAACAGAATAATATATCTACCATTATCCAATCTCTTAAAATACACACAATGGTCAGATTGACATTTATTGTAGCCATGCTCAGTCATAAACTTGTCAAGTCTCAGATACCATTGTCTAGGAGCTTGCTTGAGGCCATACAAGCTTTTCTTCAATCTGCAAACTAGCTTCTCCTTACCCTTGACCTCAAATCCTTCCGACTGATCCATATATATTTCTTCATCCAAATATCCATGAAGAAATGTTGTTTTAACATCAAGTTGCTCAAGATGCAAATCCTCAATAGCAACTAAAGACAGTACAGTCTGTATAGAAGTCATTTTAACAATAAGAGAAAAAATCTCACCAAAATCAATACCTGGTTTTTGTGCAAATCCTTTCACTACCAACTTGGCCTTATATCTCATCTATCCATTCTCACCTTCCTTCAATCTGTAGATCCATCTGTTCTTCAGTGTCTTCTTTCCTGTTGGTAACTCAATTGAATCCCACATTTGGTTCTCTTTCAAGGAATCAATCTCCTCATTCATGCCTAGCTCCCACTGATTCTTGGATTCCACCTGTATTACTTCATTAAAACTCTTTGGTTCTCCACCATCAGTTAGCAATAAATAGAATAATGAAGGGGAATATCTAATTGGAGGTTTGCTCACCCTTTTTGACCTCTTGATGGACGTCTGAGACTCATTCACAACATGCTGTCTGCCCAAATTCTCTGATAGTGACCGACCTCGGTCACCTCCAGGCCTGTAACTGGCTGACGTCGGTTCCTCCTGACCGACATCAATTCCCATTGCCTGACCGATGTCAGTCTCTATGTTTTCTTGTCTGTGATTATTCTTTCCTGCGAGCTCATTTTGGACCTTCACCTCATCCAATTCTCCATTACTCTGCTCAGATTGATTCAGCTTCTTGAGCTAATCACTATACATCACTTTTTCATTAAAAACAACATCATGGCTCCTAATTATTTTATTAGTTCCTAGATTCTAAAACTTGAATCCAAAATCATCAGAGCCAGAACCAATAAATGTGCACCTCATAGACTTAGCATCCAGCTTCTTTTTATTTTCCTTATCAACGTGCACAAAGGCTTCACAACCAAAAAAATTTGAGAAATGAGAGATCTACCTTTTTACCTATCCATGCCTCTTCTATAATTCCACCATCTAGAGCTGTAGAGGGTCCTCTGTTAATCAGGGAAACTATAGTATCCACAGCTTCTACCCAAAACTCTAAGGGCAAACCAGCATGCAATCTCATACACCTTGCACACTCCATTATTGTTTTGTTCATCCTTTTAGCAACTCCATTTTGCTAAGGTGTCCTTGGAACCATCCTTTGCCTGTGTATTCCATGCATATAAAAATACCAGTTGAACTTATAACTGTAGAACTCACCACCATTGTCAGATCTTAGGCACTTCAATCTCCTGCTTGTTTCATTCTCAACCATATCTTTCCAAATCTTAAAAGTGTCAAAAACATCAAATTTCTTCTTTATACAATAGACCCATACCTTTCTTGTGGCATCATCTATGAAAGAAACATAGTACTGTGATCCTCCAATAGAAAAAAACTTGAGCCAGTCCCCACACATCTATGTGAACAAGCTCCAACTTATGCTTCTTCTTTGTTGACCCAGTCTTGAGAAAACTCGCTCTCTTCTATTTTCCAAAAATATAGTGCTCACAAAAATCTAGATCTATGCTTTTCAAATCTGAAAGCTTACCAGTTGACTTAAGAATTGTCATTCCCTTCTCACTCATGTGGCCAAGCCTCTGGTGCCACAACTTTGCATCTACATCTAAAGTAGATAATACAGAAGGAGAATTATCAGTAATACAATTACATAAATAGAGAGTACCTACTCTCTTACCTCTAGCCATTACAAGTGTACCCTTGGACACCTTCCAAGATTCAGCTGTGAGAGTTATTGTACAACTCTCATCCCCTAACTTTCCTATAGAAATCAAATTCCTCTTCAGGCTGCGGACATGCATAACATCTCTCAACACCCATGTGTTGCCATTCTACATTTTCAGCTGCACTTTTCCTTTGACAAAATTTTTACATGGCTCATCATCCCCTAAATAAACTATTCCAAAATCTCCATGGACATAGTCACTAAAATATTCTCTATTAGGGGTTGCATGGAAAGATGCACCAGAATCTAAAACCCAAGATTCTATATTATTATGCAAAGAGAATATAAGAGCATCTTGTGGAACAATACCTGCAATTTTTGCTTCTTCTTTACCTTCATGCTGATTGTCTTCTTTTGGTTTTGACCAGTAATCTTTGCTTATGTGCCCTATCTTTCCACAGTTTCAGTAGGTTATCTTCCTGCCATTTCTAGATTTGGATCTACCTCGCATCTTTGACTTAGACCTTCATCTCCCTTTCTTGCTCTTCTCTTTTTGCCTTCCCCTACTCTCAAAACTTAAAGCATTCCCTGATGTTTCCTCTGTGCTTTTCCTATGAATTTCTTCATTCAAGATTACACTAACAGCATCATCTACTTTTAAAATATTTGAAGCAGATGCAGTATTACTAACTGCCATTACCAAGCTATGCCAGCTCTTAGATAAAGAGCATAAGATTAATAGAGCTTTAATTTCATCATCAAAAACTATTTTGATTGAATTTAATTGATTTACAATTCCATAGAAATCATTTAGATGATTAGATACAGATCCACCTTTCTGCATTTGCAAATTAAATAACTGCTTCATAAGATATACCTTATTTGAAGCTGAGGGTTTTTCATATAAATTTGCTAAAGTAGTCATTAACTCTATCGTAGACTTTGCCTCTGATAAATTAGATATCACAGTAGATGCTAGACTCAATCTTATAGATCCAAGAGCCTTTCTATCAAGAACTTCCCATTCTTCATCATCCATGTCTGTGGGCTTCTTTGAAACTCCACCTAACGGTAAGTATAGATATTTTTGATACAGATAATCTTCTATCTGTATTCTCCATAATTGGTAATTCTTGCCATTAAACTTCTCCATTCTCAGTTTACTTTCTTTTGCCATTGCTTCTCCCACTCAAACAAAAATCCATGTGAGTAACCTGTAATCAATACACACTAACCAGATTTGAAACACCTGTTAGTCAACCTGAGCTCTGGTACCACTTGTTGGGGATCAACCAACAAATTTGATTACAATATGAAATCAATTATATATAGAATTAAACTAGAATGATAAGTAACTAGAATCAGAAATAGCAAAGAACAAGAGATACAAGAAACCACCCTGAAAACTTGTATTAAACTCTTTACAAAAGGAATTACAATTGAAGAAACTTCTTTTCTTCCACACCTCTCTCAGATGTATAGATCTCTTTCTAGATCTCTTTCCCTCAAGAGTTCTCTCTCTCAATTAAAATCAATTCCAACAACCTGGATTGATACACATATATTTTACAATACTGTTCTATAATAATAGTTGTGTCCCACTCAATAAGTTATGAAGATCTATCCCTAATATATAACTTTAGATATTCATGAGCATACAATTACAACCACTAGATGCACCTCCTAATCAAAGGCTCAAATTAGTTCTACTTAAAATAGAAACTCGGACTCAATACCAACAATTCAACTTTCCATGCAAACATTCTATTATGTCCACAAAAATAGCATTCTAGACGCACAGGTGACTGACATCAGTCCCTACCAGTCTGCCTGTGATCGAGGTCAGCTGATCTACTATTGACGCTGGCAGCCTCTGGTCTATTCCTGACCGTCGTCGGTGACTGTGAATCCTACAACTTCTGTACTCACTCATTTGGTGCAGCTTTTAGCTCCACACCTTAACAATGAATATTTACAAAAGACCATCATACTTCTTTCACTAACAAATAAGACCTACAAGCTAGCTTCAAAGTCCTAGATGTTCTAGCATTAGTATTTCAATATAGAGGTGATATACATGAGACATTTCAAGGTAATTAAACTATGTCAAAGTTCATAAAGAACTCATAACCATAAAGATCACTCCTACACACCATTACCATAGCAACTTTAATAACATATACATTATACATCATAATAATTTGCACAAATATGTCTCTAAATTGTATCCACAATTATCCATGTGGGTCTCCAAAATAGACCAAGTCAAAAATACATGGGAGTGCCTATTAAATAGGCAAGGTAGGTTATTTTTTGCAAAAAATTATTATTGCATGAATAATCATAAAATAGGAATGTCTATTTATTATTATACACTCAATAAATATGTGAATAAAATAAAATAGCATCTCCAATAATAAAATGACTCCCAAATCAAGATTACATGCTTAATCCAACACCCTCCCTTAAATGTATAATAGGGAGTGAAAATAAGAGAAATCAAAGAGACTGATGGATCTCAACAACTAGGCCTAATAAGGTACCCATATACAAAATCATAGTGAAAATCAAAGCGTCTCTGTAGTAACCAATCCATCTTATCAAACTAAATGGATGATGAATCATTGTAACCACCAAGTCAAATAGGAGTTAGTACTTTGTACAAGGCTAACTCTGTAAAAAACATTGATCTCAAAATACTAGGAAAAATAGTCACCAAGGATGAAATATATAACCATAAGGTACCCAAAAACTAGTAACAATAGGTAAAGTTGAGAGAGCAAAAAACATATGTTATAAGGTGTCCTAAGAATGTAAATGGCTCAATACTTAAACATAATATTGAAGAGGTGCATTGTATGGAATGAAATCCATAAAATATAAATACACTTAGTGGACTTGAAAGTCTCAATGGAACTAAATTTTGCATGAGTGGTTTGGATCCACTACTTGATCACAAAAAATAACTGAGATTAGAATTCACCAGAATAGCTCTTATGAAAAAATACTATCAGAGGTATCGATAGTGTGAAATGGTTCACTAACTAAATTTGATCTATTTCTAAAAGATGTAGTGCATCAAGGATTAGCAAGGAACATGATAACCAAAGAAGTAGGATCTGCACCATAAGCCCCCATATTGCTGACTGGGTGGAGTGATGCAAAAAAGGTCTATATGAGTGGAATAAATCTACTAATCAAACACTAACATGTTGATATTAGATTCACTATAATATCTACTCTTTATAAGGATATCAAGCTCCATAACAAATCTAAAGGAGACTGTCAACTATCAAAAAAGTGCCAAAGATACAGAACAAATATCTCTCAAGAAAATGGCCCTAGTGGTGATGGGATAGTCAACAACTAAAGAGTAAGTGCTCAACATGGAGCATATAAACATGAAGAAAAATACTCCATGAATCTTAGTGTGACCATAAATAAAGATCCCATACAACAAAAAACACTAGATGATGCATAAATCCCAAAATATGATCAATCTATAGAAGATGCCATCAAAAACAAGAGATTTTCTCCTAAAACAAGGGATTTGTGTGTGACATAAAACCATAATCAATAATTTAAGAAATTGGTCTCTACCGAAAATGCATCTATGAGGACAAAAATGGCATAAAAATATAATACACACTCAAAAAATGGGACGTCAAACTCTATTGATAATGCATCTATGAGTACAAAGTGTGATGATAATGACAATAATGTGGGCTAAGAGGTTATAAACACAATAACCATGACCTCCAAAAAATTAAGTTAAGGAAAATCAAGAACAAGTTTGTTTTATCTATGAGGGGGTCTGACCTCCTGTCAGACTAGACCTCACCCTTCATCTTCGACTAATGAGATAGAAGATAAATACAAAAAATACTTTTTTCCATTTACAATAATGCTTATCCCTTTTACAAATATTTTCCATAGTAATAATCACCCCACTAATTACAAATGGCCCTCACAAGAATAATAATATCACTGCTTCAATAAATCCTTTCACCATTTAAATAATGCACTCCATTCATATAAATATTTTGCGTGCTTTAATAAAGTAAAGGCTCCCCAAGGTTTAACTATTGTAAGTTTTTAAAAACTCATAAACCTTGAGTCTAATAAAGCCTTTTGGAAAAAACTTTATAATTTAATAATGTTTGAATGACTTAAAGCAATAAGATTCAAACCTTGAAAATGATAGATGGTGGAAATGCACCTATATGGTCAAGGGAGAATTACATCAGGCCACATGTCATGTAGTTAGCCAGTAAGATGGAGGTTCTGATGTAACATGGAAGATAAGGTTCTGTATGGAGTGGTGAATGCATGGGAAATAAACCAAAAAGTGGGGCATTTAGACTAGATGTATTCAGCCAAATAAAAGAAATTCTATATGTAGAACAGTATAAATATGTTTTAACCAAATAAAGGAAAGTCTAAATGCAAATCTATATGGCTTCTCTCTACCAAAATTTGGTTGATAGTATGCTTAGTGGAGTGAGATGCATACGATGAAGGAGACCAAGAATGTCATTAATAGCTATGTTATGTGTTTGATTTGTAGCTTAGCCATCAACTACATCATATGTTGGTCATTTCACCATAATAGACTCATTGTAGTCTAGGCATTCGATGCAACTGGAAGAACTAGCTCACTTGTTGCCAAGTTGGTAGGTTTTGTGGCATCTGATGACAAGGGCCTAAAGTAGGTGGTCATATAAAAACTACCTACCATGATCTATGTCAAGATATTAGGCCATGTCGAATAGGATTATACCATATGCAGTTTAGACTTCAAAGATAGGGAAAGATGTGGTAGAATTCTATGTATAAGCACCAAGATTAGTCTTGCTAGGCCCTCATGTGATAACAAATTGAAAACTCTTAATATCCTTCTATAAATTGGGATTAAAAAATGTTTCCTAATCAGTCATTTAATCTAAAAAACTATGTTCTCAAGATTCATCAGTGATGAAGCTACCCTAGTCATGTCAATAAACCAATGTAAACATTGTCCAAAAATGTAGTAGCCATTGTAGCCAATGGTGATGTAGTGGAAGGTTTGGTGTTATCTTATGTATTGGATGGTGTAGGACATGGAATGCAAACTGGTTTCAAACTTTGCCAAAGATAATCTCTAATTTATGACCAAATGCTCTGATGTAAGTCTTCCAATGCAAGCTCATAAACAACTCTTAATTCCATGTCCAAATATACTAGAATGGATTATATCCATTTCATGTTTAAAACAAATACAATAAATAAGCAATGCAAATTTGGGCAAATACTTTGCAATCTCAAATGCAAACTAAGATTCGATGCATGCAAGCTAGTGAAACTATATGCATTGAGTTATAATGGTGAGCTTGAAACTATAGATCAGTTGTATAACATGTGGTCAAAGGAGTTGTATACCCATAAAGAGAGATAGGGTCATATTACCTTGTAAATAAAACATATTATATTACCACAAATTTGAATACAAAATCTTCAAACATTAATATATATATGTGGCTTGGTTAAATCAGGAAAAACTAATAAATCTAATCAAATCAATGGGAAAATCTAGGCTAAGAAATGGTTTAGGAGGCTATTCTGATACCATGTCAAATTTCATAAATAACTAATAACTATTAGGATCACTCCTGCATACCATTACTAGAGCAGCTTCAATAACACAGACATTGCACGTAATAATAATTTACACAAATAAGTCTCTAAATTATATTCACAATTATCCGTGTGGGTCTCTAGAATAGACCAAGTCAAAAATACATATGAGTGCCTATTAAATAGGCAAGTTAGTTTGTTTTTTGAAAAAAATATTATTTCATGAATAACCATAAAATAGGAGTGTCTATTTATTATTGTGCACTCAACAAATACATGCACAAAATAGAATAGCATCTCCAACAATAAAAAGATTCCCAAATCTAGATTACATGGTTTACTCCAATAGACTAGTGGTCATTTTTAGACTCAAAGGACACTTTCACACTTGAAGGGAGCCAAACACACTATCTCCACTCTATATGACTTGTTAGAATGAGAACTTCTTGCACCAAACATGAAAGGACAAGGAGAAGTAAGGATAAAAGCTTATCACTAAACTTCACCATTGATCACTTCACAAACTTAGACAATATGTATTTTGAAATCAAAACCATATTTCTTGAATTATTCAAAGGTAAATTATAATATCAAACTAGTAAGGCTTCACCATACTAGGTGTGGTACTAACCAATAAGAGCTAAAATGGCTAGTACTTATAAAATTTGAGAGAGGAGAGAAGAGAATGAATTCCAAAAGTCACTAAACCACTTGTCAATCTAAGAGAGGGAGTTACATCTATAAGAAAAGGAATATTGAATAGACCATTCAAGGTCTACTTGGACAAATTTCACTCAAAGGCATGAAAATCCTCAAGTGTGGCATAGGACTCTTCAACTTACTCCTTGAAAACTACCTTCATCATTTGGCCTTCTTTGAGAACTCCACAGCAAACTAGGGATATATGATATCATTACACTATGATAGAGGGGTTATAAACATATTTCAACATTCATTGTATGTGTCCCAAATGATAATATTATTTTGGCCAAGTGTTCTCACTACTTGGAGTCACAATCACTCCTCTTTCACTCACCCTTCACACTTGGAACCAAGATTTACTTCAATTTATCAAACCATTCCATATAGGGGAGTGTATGACACTTTTCAAGGGTCTTCATGTCTCTAGGTTAATTAATTAGACCTTAAAAGGTCTTCCACTTGGAATTTTCACTTTCTCACTTGGTGATCATTCTTTGTTCACTATGTTAGTTTGGACTGGCTAAGATGAAGGTGATAGCAGAGGTACTTTTGAGATTTTATGAAGTAATAAATGAGTATAATAGGCTATATTATGCCCCATCCTAACTCCCAAAGTGTTTTTCATCTTTTGAAACCCTTCTTTACCTATACACCACATAAATCTATCAAGAAAATTCATTTTACGCCATGTCTGTACAAGTAGGGTGGAATAAAATCTAATGGTAAAGAGCCCTATAGAATATTCTAAAAGTTCTAATCTCTCTAAAGTCATTTTATCCCTCCTAGATGCCTCTCCTTCTTCATCTCTCCAATCGGGTTGTTAGTAACAATTTTAGGTGATTTTGACCTCTAAAGATTATTCTTAAAGATGTGACATCCAATCCTCAAAAAAATTCCATAAAATTCAAGTTCAATAGCCTCTCTAAAATATCATATCTCCTTGATCTGCCATGCTAAGCATCCATACCATTATGAGCTTCCTAAGCTGATCTCTCAAGTTGTTCAAGGTATTCAGTGCACCTTGTTATGATCTTAAGCCAAGAAACGGATTGTCTATGGTCTCCTCTAAATTCCAAAAGCTTTGAAACACCTAATAACTCCCTATGAAATTTTTCCAATTATTTTTAATGCTTATTGTTATAAATGATATTGGACCCCATTTTAATCATTAGGCATAGTCAAGACCTAGTAGGTGTTAACTACATACCTATGGGTTTAGGTCACCCTATTTGGTTTCTAACACCTATGAGGTCTTATTTATGATTTTACATGTTGAAACCAACTTTATATACATTTATATATGTTTCCTATAGTCTAAAACTCACCTTCCTACCATTTTCTTGCTAAACCTGTAGGTTACACCTCTTTAGGAGTGCCCTCTAACTGAGATAAAATAAAGGGTATATCCCCTCTTGTCTCATTCAAATTAAGTTTTTGATAGGCTTTAATATTTACTAGGTACCATATCTACAAAATTTTAGGTTTGGATAACATCATTATCACCTCTAAGCCTTTCAAAACCTAAGATAGACCTTTAGAATGTTGACTATGTGCAGGATTTTGAGTACCAACTATAGGTTATTATGTAAGGATTCATCCATGATATGTTTCCATGAATTTATAATTTTATATGATGGTAATCACTTTCAATAAGCTATATATCATGTCAACACTTATTTTTCTTTGCCAACTCCTCAAGATATATCTCTTACTTGACAGGCTTACTTGGCAAGTCAATTATGACTATGTTTTCTTGCTTAGAAAGTGGTACCTATAGGTCCATACTACATTATTAGACATTGTATAAAATTTTACACATATTTTTTAAGTCCTCAATATTATTTGACATCCATTTATACTTTTTCCCATCACACACTAACTATGCCAACCTCAAGACAATCATGCTTAGGTGTGTTTTCATACTACAGATGATTGTCATTGACCATTTTGGAGAAAAATAGGTCTTGTAGGTGTTAATGTAGGATTTGAAACCTATTTTTAAATCATCTTTAACTATCCTTTGGAAAAACTATCATCTCTCATCATATATTATCACTTACCTGCAAGATTTGCTTTTAACTCCAATGTCAACAGGTTTTATTGTAGACCTTAATTGTAGGCCTTTATTTGAGAGGCTTGGGGTTCTCTTATAGGTGATGATATGGGTGAAGACCCTAAAATTACAAATATTCTTGATGTTCTTTGAGACATTATTACCCTTATTACCTCAATTAAGTCATTTTCCATGGAGAGATGTCTCTATCACACTACCTTGGAGTATAAAGTCACTTGAGGTTGAATACACTCTAGAGAACACTAACCTTCTGTAGTGAACAAATGCATGGATTTAAAGCCTTATAGCATGATATTATATTGACCAAACCACTCACTCTCCTTTTTAATGTGTTACCCTATATGAGTGCTAAAATATGGATGCACTTAACTTCATTTAGGATTTCTGTCACATGATCATATAGTAGTACCAAAATTAGCTAGGGATCTATTTTAGAGTTTTTAAGGATACAAGTCCCTAAAACTCATTCTCCATATATGTAATATGACTCAAATATTTCTATCCTTATATAAACTCAAACATGATTTTTATATCATTTTTTAGCTTCTCAAACTTTATGGAGGTCAGAAACATATCCAAACCTCTTCATACAACACCTCCAGGTCTTTTTAGGAGTCAACTATAGGTGAATGTATAGTGTACAGGGAAGTGAGGATAGAATGTGTACAATATGAATGGTAAAGGATCTTATAACTAGTCTTAGTTATTCTCAATATCTTCAAATTAAAACTTTCCACCATCAGGGACTTGAAACCAGTCAATGCTTTGTCTCAATGTGATTAGCCTCCTTTAGGGTACCTGTAAGTGCACATCAATGTTACAAACTTGCATACATATGAGAATTAGTCATCACAGTTATTAATATGCACTTAGGGTAGATTATCTTGATTGATCACATTCTAATAATATGTTAAACACATCTTTGACTCTTCATTACATCTTCATGAACATTCTCAACACTTCAAAACACCTCATTCAGCTGACTGTGTATGACAGTCATGCAAGAAGTCATTGTGTTGGTATTTCTTAACTGAAAATCCATGAATGCTAACCATTGAGATAAAAAAATTTAAGGATGAATATCAACATGTCATGAAAAACATGAAACACCACATAACACCTTCCTTTGAAACCACTGCAAGGACAAGGATCTCTACAATTCATATAACATGCCTGAAACTTCACTAATATACTCAACCTGAACTTAAGATGTTTGAGATTATAAAATCACTTCCAAACCTATAAATAAAAATGGAAACCATGAAATAAGGATGTTCACTATATACACCTAAATTTCATAGTGTCAAAATCCACCTAAATCTATTTAATAAATCTTCTTAAATTAATAGATAACATTTCCTCCTAAAATCAAATAATTGAATACTTCAACATACTGAATAAGTCAATTGTACACCCTTATATACTTATTTTCAATAATATAATCTCAATTTTCCACCTATTCAAACCTCTCCCACATTTTCCTCCCTCATCCCAAAGTTCTCCACCTCTTATGACTCCTCCCCTAAGTTTTCAAGCAAATTGACTAAGTTTTGTTGAGTCAACTAACCAACCCCACTCTTTTATCAACCAGGTTGAAAAGGTCTCCATCCTTATGGATGATGACTCATCTTCCACCTTTGATCATTTAGAGAATTTAAAACTTTTGAATGATCCTCCATCATTGGATCCTTTTCCAAGCTTCTATAAATAATCTTGCAAATCTCCATTTTCAAGCATCACAATCGTAATCAAATATTTTAGAATCATAATAACTTGAGATATTGCACACAAATAAAATCAAAGTGAATAAAAGTATCCCTTTTACACCAAAACATGGCTTGTTCTCTCTTTGCATTTAAGGAGTGAGCACACATACTTGAAAGAGAAAATCAGATATACATCACAATGGATAAATGTATTCAACGTGTGAATTTCAATTATTGTTTTATTTATTTGTTGCTCTAACTTATTTAAAATTATCTTAGATTATAATTAGTTTACTTTATTTTCATATCTAAATTTGGTTCATACATTTTTGGCATGCCCAATGGGACCTCTCCCACATCTTTTTAATCTTCTTATCATCTTGTTTTGCACTTAGATATCATTTCCCTTTTGGTTTTGTTGTTTATGATTGCATTTTGTGTTTAACCTTGATTATTTGTGTTGGTATGGATTACAGGTTTCTATCATTGGTTTTTTTTTAGTTGTCTACATTTTCCTACATAACAATGAATTCAGAGGCTTTAGCAATGAAATTGTTAGACTTAACAGCAAAATTGCTCTTTTTCTTGCATTTTTTTTGTTTTCTATTCTCTTTCTAGGTTAGCAGTGATTTAATTTGAAAATAATTAATTTGTCAGAGTTAGAAGCATTTTCATCCCAAAATAGAAAAATTATTCTATCTCACAATGAAATCTTTATTTTCCGTAGCAAAATCATCAAAGTCTACAATGAAGTCACTTCTATGTGCAATGATTTCATCTTTTCTCACAACGAATTCACTCCTATTAGTAGCGAATTAGTCATTTTTCATAGAAAAATCATTGATCTACAAAATGAAATCATTTTGTAAGCACAATTTTTCCTATTTTCTACTTTTTATCCTCTGTTTTTCCTACATGGTCTTATTCCAATTTCACTTTTTGACTTGATTATGTAATAGCATTTTCATAACAAAGATTAGTTTTTTGCTTATTTTTCATGGTTGTTCACTTGTTAATTGTAAATTTTCTCATTTTTCAGCCAAAGCAAACATTCTAACACCTTGTTTTCAAGATGATTACTAAAGAGGATCAGTAAAGAATCAATATAAAAATCCAATTTTTTCTTATTACTAACATTCTTATTTTATTTTTCAAAATTCTTAGTAATTACATCACTTTTATTTGAGTATCTTTGTTTGTGGTTGTGAAATTCATTTGTGCTCTTTCCTTGGCATTATTTTGGTAATGATACCTGGAAATCAAAAACATTTTCATAATTATTTATGTTACCCAAGTGATATCCATGTATACTCTTTCCTCAGCGTTACATTGGTGATGAAACTTGGAAATTAGAAATGGGTATCTACTTTTATTTTTATTTTTTTAGGGGCTCTATTGACTATGGATTTCACCACCATGCATTAGGCTAAAGCTCATTTACCAGTGGGGTATATAAATTGAGACCCTACTATTTTAATTTCCTAAGTGGTTATGTGTTTTAAGCACACCATGATGTGAGGGGCTTTCATGCTTCAGTACTCAAGGTTTCAATAGTTGACTCAAGATATGATAATTCAAATTTTCAACACACTAAGACCCCTATGACTATGTTGGACACTTTGGGACAAGACCCCATAGTGTGCATCTACTCTATCAATTTCTTCCATGCTTTTTTCCCCCTAGATAAGCTTGTTTATACCTTAATCCTAGGATAACCTTTTTGTCATTCGGCTTTGGTGTAATTATTAGCAGCTAGTACTGAGAATTAACTTTACACACACCCTCAAAATTAGAATAAATGGGTTATGGGAATGGTAATATCCTCCATGGTTAAAATTTTTTAATATTTGGCCATAGCTGAGAGCACAAACGAGTAAGCGATAATGGAAAGCCCAATAGTTGTTCACAACCTTTCTTCCTAGTTTTCACCCTTTTTATGCAATTGATTATTTATTTATAGTAAAATTGTTTATTATTTCCTTGTGATTACCATGTTCTTAAAATCCTATTTGAAAACTAATTCTTTTAAAGTCACATCCTTAAAATAATTGGTTCAAAAATTTAAGTTTTTCAGTCAAATCTTTGGTTCATATTGTTACTTTAGATCATCCTTTTTATTCAAAGATTTTTTTATTTTTTTCCAAATCATGCCTATTACACATCAAATGGCTATGTTGAATCCTCCTACTACAAGGGAAGATACTTTTGGTAATGACCCCTATCAGTTTCCTGGTCAAAAGTATCATGTAGAAATACATGAAATAACTGAGCACAAAGAAGATGAGGGAGAGGCTTATAAATATGAAGGTAGCCCCAAAGATACCCAACCTCCACCTTCCTTATATTAATATATCATGTTCAATAAAAATGAAGTGTTGCTTCAAGTCTTAGGCTTTGGTGTCAAATTCCCATCTAATTTTGATGTCCATAACTTGCAATATCTCATTGCAAGTTAAGAGCCTTCTTCTAATGTTAATCAACAAAATCCACAAGGCTCTTTGGAGGGTATTAATGCTCTCATTCCTTCTTCACAATCCCATCCCTAAGTCTCTCAAGATGAATGGAAAGCCATTTCACGTGAAAAGTCATCCCAAGCTAGTCATGGTTTTCCTACGAAAAATCATGAAAATCAAGGAGGCCAAAAGATTCTAAATTTTCAATATCACCAATCAAATAAACCCTTTATAAATCTTATCATAAATGTAAATATGATTTTGCAACACCATACAAATAATTTGAGTTTGAGTATGAATTCAAACTCATCAATATTATAGTCCACCAATCAAAACTTGAATCCTACTTCAACTTTTCCCATTGTACAATAAAGTCATCCCAATTTAAATATGGGTCTCCCATCTAATTCAAGTCCAGATAACTAAAATTTGATTACACCTAATTTGGGTATGCACCCAATCTTACAAGGTTATGATCAAACCAATCAAAGTGTGAATATTTATTCAAACTCACCAATCAATCCAAATTAGAGTTTTTAAAACTCACCCATAATATCCAATCCTAATCAAAACTTGAATACATATTCTAGTTTTCCCAATCAATTACCAAATCCTAGATTGAATGTTGCTTTAGACACATTCAACAATCTGAGTATAAATCAATATGTACCAAATCAATTATTTTTGGGACCAGCTCTTCCCAATTCAACTCAACACCAATCTGGCTCTAACCTATTTATTTCATTTAAATCCACCATAAATCCTAATGTTAATTAAAGACAAAATCAAATACAATCCAATGCTAACATTAACCTTAATAATCCTAATGCAAATAACCCAAACTTAGGCTTTAACCAATTTCGTTCAAATCCTAAAATTCCTCAACAAAATAATCCAAGTATGTTTAGCCAAACAAGATTTAGTTAAAATACTAGTTCCAATCCCATAAAATTTAATGCTAAAACATCAAACAACCCAAACTTTAACCAAAATCCAAACCAAGAAAACTCAAGTTTCCCACAAAATCCTAATATTGGTTCTAGCCAAAATCCAAACCCAACCCAAAACAATCTTGGTTTTAACCTGAATTCAAGTCAAATGAATTTTGGTACTAGACAAAACCTTGGTTATAACACCAATACTTTTTCCCAACTTCAAAACTTTAACTATAATAATCAAATTCCCAACAATTTTTCAAACATATCTCAACAAACAAACTAATTGACAAATCAACCACCTTTTTCTTTAAGCCAAATAGACCAACTATCCCTTTTTCTCATGAAAGAATTTCAAAATATAAAGGATAGAGTCCAAGGCTTGCAAGATGGCTCCTACAACTGATAAAATAAATTTAATTTTTAAGAGATTTGTTCATATCCCTTTAATGTGTGAAAAATGACCACCATTCCCCAAATATTTTGAGCTCCCTAAATTTGATAAGTATAAAGGTAAAGGAGATCCTAGGGAACATTTAACGAGTTTCTATCATGCATGTGTAGATGTTACTTATAACAAAAAATTCATGTTGTGTCTATTTCTATGAAGCCTCAAAGGTTAGGCCCTAGTTGGTTATAAATACTCTCAAAAGGATCTATCTTCATTTTTGAAGACCTATCTAAAAAGTTTATCCATCACTTCTCTTACAACATTGAGAAAGACTTGACTACCCTAAACTTACATCATACCAAACAATGAAATGGAAAAACCTTTTATTCTTTCCTTCAATGATGGAGAGCAATGACAAGCCACTTTATGTGGTCATTTTTATAAATAGAGTTAGTGGACATTTTCATGAACAACTTGAACTCAAATTTGGGACATTAATTACTACTTCTTTGCCCATAATCCTTTGATGAGATTATCAAAAAGAGAATTTAGGTGGAAATAACTTTGATCAATAGGGGTATAATTAAAATATTCAAACCAGACAATAACAATTATCTATACCAACCAAAAAACCCAAATTCTTTACTAAAAATATGGATATTGTAGGGGATGGTGTAATAGATGTGAAGTAGATTCAGAACCCGCAAACTCAAACTTATAACCAATCAACTCACAACATCATAATTTTTGGTGGGCAACTAAAACAAGGAAGACCAAAATGTAAGTTTACTCAATTGGGTGACACTTATGAAAATGTTTTTCAAAAGTAAGTACATACAAACATGATTATTTGGCCAAACATAAAACCTTTTGAAGAAAATGTTCCAAAACCCAATTGATAAAAAAAAAGAAGAATACTGTGAATACCATCAAATAAGAGGTCATTCAACAAATTGATGTATGTGCCTAAAACATTATGTTCAAGATCTTATTGATAAAGGTGACATCGCCATAAAAAACTCATCATCAAAACAATCTAATAACCAAAAATTAGGGATATACCAAGACCCATTCCCTAATCATGAGTAAGGTAAAGGTAAATAAAAATAAGAGCAACCAGAATCAATCAATGTCAACCAAGCTAATCATCCCTTTGATTCCATAATCAATAGAATTTATATCGTACATAAGCATGTTAATATTGTCACTTTGCCAAAATATGAATGTGTTATCACTACAAGACACGCAAAGCTTACCTTAATAAGTTCATCCCCATCTAATGTTGAACATAAATAAAACATTATAGATTACCTTGAGAAAACACCAGCCAACATATCCATTTTAAACCTTCTCAAGGCTTCCCTCATGTATAAAGATATTTTGTATAAATTCCTTCGAGATTCCAATGTTTCTCAAAAAATTGGTCCCACAAAATTTCAAGCGTTAATAGGATCTTTGGCAACAAATAAACAAGTAACATTTTATCATTCTGATGTTTTTCCTTTAGGTTAATAGCATAACCTCCCATTGTATATAGAGGTTACTACTTATAGGCATAAGGTAAAAAGGGTTTTTATAGATAATGGTTCGGCCCTTAATCTATGTACACTAAGACTCATAAAACATCTTGGATATCCAGTAATAGCACTAGAGGTAAATATTATAAAAATAAAGGCATATGATAATAATAATAAACACCAGTCTATTGGCACAATCCATCTTCCTTTGATGGTGGGGTTTGTCATTAAGGAAACACTTGTTCATGTTATAGATCTTGACTTATCATATAATATACATCCAATCCATTATCTAACAAGCCATCATCCTCTACTTCTTCCCATTTAAAAATTATTATTTGAGGCATGAATGAGTACATTATTCAAGATTTTTATACAAGCACAATACATGCAAATCTTAATGAATATGGTAGGCCAAACCATCTAAAGGATAATAGAATGGTTAAAAAGCTAGGTGAAACAAAATTTCTTGAGGGAGGACTCCTTTTTGATGAACATACTAATGATTCAAATTCTTATTGGATTTACTTAGATGAATTAGCTACTTGCTTTTCCATCAATAGATACCCTATTGCCAACTCCATCATGTGCAAAATAATGAATTACAAGGGCAAAGGTCTTGGTCTCTATGAATAAGGTGCCATTGAACTAATAACACTAAAATCCAATGAAGGAAAGAATGGTCTAAGATTTAACCCACTTAATGTACATCTAAAAATTTCCTAAAGTGACTCTTCTAGTGAGTTACAAGATGATTCATCGGACAGTGAGATAGGTTCCATCATTAGCCATTTTGAAGATCTAGCTTTTACCAATCTTTTCCATGAAAATGTCATTCTAACACTTGACCTTGAATATCCTTCTCTAATCTAATGGGACAAACAATCTACACCCAACTCAACCATTTTAAAAATGATGAAGCTATATCTAAGTTCTTAAGAATTAGGGATCAAATTCTTGCATGTGATCATAAGAAAGGTTTTCTAATACAACTAGCAAATTCTACATATTTTGGGGAATAGACATTATGCCAATCTATCAGTTCTGCATCCACATCAAAATAAGAAGAGGTTGAAGAAGATTTTCATCTTCCTATACCACCCATAGAATATAAAGATGAATCAAGTCTAGTTTTTAAAGAAACCATTCGTATAAACATTGACACTGAAGTTGATCCAAAGATTATAAAGCTTACTATATCACTCAATCCAAAAAAAGGGGATATATTTACACTACTGATTCATGATTTTTATAATGTATTCACATGGTCTTATGTATATATTCTAGATTTATATCCAGAATTAGTATTTTACCACCTGATGGTGTATCCAGATACAAAACTAGTAAAGCAAAAACTCAAAAAAATGCATCCTAAAATAGCACTACTAGTAAAGGAAGAGTTGAAGAAATAGTTGGTAGTAGGTTTTATATGCCCTAATAACTATTTATATTGGATATCAAATATTGTGATAGTGTTTAATAAACCTGAGGGGATTAGAGTATGTACAAAATTATGTGATCTCAATAAAGCATGCCCAAAGGATGATTTTCCATTACCTAACATAGATATGATTGTTGATTCCACTACAGGCCATGAAATGTTATCTTTAATGGATGGATTTTTAGGTTAAAATCAAACTAAAATTTATGAAGAATATCAACATAAGATAGTGTTTACAACTCCATGGGGGAGATTTTGTTATCAAGTGATGCCTTTTGGGTTTAAAAATGTTGTGGAAACATATCAGAGGGTGATGACCATTATCTTTCATGACATGCTTAGTGATATTATGGAGGATTATGTGGATGACAATTTTGATAAATCTAAATCTAGAGTATATTATCCTTAGGTGCTTCATCATATCTTTAAGTGAATGATAGAATATAACATGAGGTTAAATCCAAAAAAAATGTGTGTTTGGTGTTACATTAATAAAATTGTTAGGATTTATTATTTCATAGCATGGCATTGAAGTTGATCCTTCAAAAGTTTTAGCTATCATGGATATGTCACCACCTAAAAATCTTAAGCAACTTAGAAGCTTACAAGGAAAGATACAAGCCATCAGAAGGTTTATTTCTCATCTTGTAGATATATGTCACCCATTCACCTTCTTGTTAAAAAGGATATAGATTTTACCTAGATAGAATATTGTGAAAAGGGATTAAATAATATCAAGCAATGCCTTTCTAATCCACCAATATTGATGTCACCAGTTATAGGTAAACCCTTTTTGTTGTATATCTTCACTACTTAATATGCCCTTGGAGCATTGCTATCACAACTTGATGATAATGGAAAATAAAGAGTCGTATACTACTTGAGAAGAACATTGATATCTTATGAACTAAATTACCCTCAAATAGAAAAATCTTGCCTTGCAGTTTTTTTTTCTTCCTAAAAACTATGGCATTACATGCTTAACAATCAAACAAAGATCATTGCTAAAATTGACCCTCTTAAATATCTCCTATCCTAAACCACTCTAACAAGAAGGATGGCTAAGTGGGTTATGTTACTTAGTGAGTTTGATTTAGAGTATGTTAATCAAAAGGTAATCAAAGGATAAGTTATCACAAATGTATTATCATAAGCACTATTCCATGACAAGGCACCTCTCATTGCAAAATTCTTAGATGATGTAATTATGTTTATAGATGAATCCCTAACTTAATAACTTTTATTTGATGGCTCTTTTATAAATAATGGCTTAGGGGTAGGCATCTTGTTGGTAAATCCTGATGGGGGTTAGACCTCATTGGGAAAATAAATCATAGTTATTTTGATGGGAATAAGCAAATTATAACTACCATTGAATATTTTACCAAGTGGGTAGAAGTAATGCCACTTACATATGTAACTAGAAAGAAAATTTCCAAGTTTATCCTTAACCACATTCTCCACCATTTTGGTATTCCCTCCACTCTCATTTCTAAAAATGGTAAATCCTTCAAAAATAAATATGTTAAAACTCTTTTCCATACCTACCATATCAATCATAGATGGTCCACTCCCTATTACCCACAAGGCAACGACCAAATTGAGGCAATAAATAAAAACATTCTATGTATTTTTAAGAGAGTTGTCAATGAAGTTAGTCATGATGGACATACCCAATGATATCCTACCCTCTGGGCATACCGTACTAGTATCCACACACCCATGGGGGCAACCCCTTATTCCCTTATTTAAAGTAGTGAGTCTATTTTACCCATCAAGGTTGAGATTTCATCTTTGCACATATCTTTGCAACAAATCATAGATGAAGAATCATATCGAGCATCATGCTTAAGATAACTCGACCTCTTGGATGAGAAATGACTTAATGCTTTAAACCACCTACAATTTTACCATAATCACCTTCACCATAGCTATAAAAAATGAATTAAAGCCAGGGAATTTGAAATTAGAGACCTTGTTCTAAAGGAAAATTAGCAAAACACTAATGTTGAAAGAGAAGAAGGGGAAATTGAGCCTAATTGGTTAGGTCCATACATCATCATTGTCAAATATGGATTAGGAGCTTACAAATTGGCCATGGAAGATGGAAAGGATTTTGATGAACCTATGAACATCATGCACCTTAAAATTTTCTATGCTTAAAATTTTGTTCTATATGTTGTTATTGGTATATCCAAGGCCATATATATATATATATATATATATATATATATATATATATATATATATATATATATATATATATATATATATATAAAGAGAGAGAAAAAGGCAAAAAAGAGATAAAAAATGTGTGCTTAGATCATCCAAACATGAAAACCATTTATATGGTGCTTTGGATAAGTAGCATGGTGAAAACTAGGTTTCTAACACCATGTTTAAACCATTATCTATAACTACCCCTATTACTTGGGGGCATCATCCTTTAGTCATCCATTGTATATTTCCAAGTGTCTCAATTTTGTCCATTGTTAATTGTGTTATCCTATAGCATGCTTTAGGGTTGAGATTATCTTTGCAAACCTATATTCTTGCTTGTGATTGTGGAAAATATCTTGTACCTTAATTTAGTATAAAATCAAAAATACCAAAAAAAATCATAAATCATCACAAAATCCAAAACAAATCCAAGTATTCCAAACTTATCAACTTAACAACTAGCTACCTTCCATGTCAATCACATATTATTGGGTGGGTCACTCATGCATCCTTTTCATCACAAACACTTCGCTTGCTTCATCAATCATCTACTTTCTCATCACTCAGTGTATTAGGAGAACTACATATGGTCTGATATCCACACATAGACATTGTCTAAGTGGATTATGTATGCAGCGCTCAGAGACATGGGGTCTTTAGGGTCAACTCAACCACCACCTTCCCCATCATCCATTCCCCTAACATTATATTAGATTTTTCTTTGGATTGTCCCTCACTTGTTTGGTTCTTAGCCTTGTTCATAGTTATAATTGTTTTGTTATTGTTTAGTCTTGTCCTTGTTTACATCTTTTTATTTTAAATTCCATTTTTTAAGTATGTTATTATTTTGTTTATTATCTTGTTTATTTTATATCCCTAGCCATTTACTTGGTTTTTTTATCCTTTTATTTATCATTAACCATTAAGTTGGTTATTTTACTTCATTTTTGTCTCTAGCCATTTCAAATGGTTAATCTTCTTTCTTTCTCCTTTATCAATTCGTTTCAATCATTTAGAATACATTTTGTTTCATTAATCACTTTGCATAATCATTCATTTACATTTGTTTATATTTGTTTCAATCACTTATTATTTTTGTGTGTATGTTTTACATCACATAGATTAATCTTTTTGTCTTATCTTCTTTTTATTTTTATTTTTGTGTGTTATCAAGATTATTTTATGTAAAGCATCTATAGTATGGTAATGACTATATCATGATGTACTTTGCAATACCACAATGTGTTCTTATTTTTTTTAAGCATGTTTAAAACATCAACATTCAACATGATTATTCAATATCATTGGTGGTATTGTGTTTTATGCTATATTAAAAATTAGGTTGCTCAAAATACTCCAAATTTTTGTTTGAAATCCAATACAAAGAATGGAAATAAATACTATGCAACAATATCTCATCCATAATCATTATCCACTTATATATCAATCATGCATCCATAATAATAAAATGTTGAATATAAATGTTAAAAACTAATGCATACTAACACAAAACAAAATGCAGTACGTATAATCAGTATTATCATTTACCCATGCATATATCCATTTAATTCATGTAAACCAATAAGTAATGTCCACAGTCCATAGTACAAAATCATCATCACATGTGTGTGTCTACATATATGTATATATATGCATATATGTATGTATGTATGTATATGTGTGTGTATATATATACACACACACACACACACACACATATATGTATGTGTGTGTGTATATATATATATATATATATATATATACATATACATATACATACATATACGTATACACACACACATACACATATATATATACATATATATATGTATATGTATATGTATATATGCATATGTATATATATATACATATGCATATGTATATATACATATACATATATATGTGTGTGTGTGTGTATATTTATGTGTGTGTACATATATATACATATATGTATATATGTGTGTGTGTGTGTATCAAATGTGTCTTAACAAAAGGTACATATAAATATATGTATACATCAATGAAATCTAGCTATCATAGTACACACTATAGCTCTATCTCATCTTGACCCTTAGATGGAGTATCTAGTCTCAAAAATAGATCTACGCACTATGGTGTCCCCCATGGAGGATATATCACACGTAGAACATGCCCTAATACTCTTTCTTACTCAACTCATTACATAGATCTCATAGACACTGATCATCTCATAGAATACTCTTTGAATGATGATGCCCTCTACTCCTATGATATAGCCCCCTCATATAGACTCCTTTAATAGGTATCCTTCTCCATTGCCCACATCACCCTATCTAATGTATCTAACTATCCCTCTTTGACTAACTGCACTCTAGGCTTTGCAAGCTCTATCTAAGCTTTATCCCTCTCATATCTATACTATTGTATAAGAGATGTGTAATCCAGTGTCTGTGTCTCTACATCATAGGTGATTAATCTTGTGGTCATGGCATCCCCATCCATCCCATCCAAAATACCATATAACTTGTGTACCTTAGACTGTAGTTTCTTAATCTCTATAGTTTGATCTCCTCTACCATCAAATACACCCTTTAATTTGGATACCTCATGATGTAATCCATCAATCTCTCTATCTCTATCTTGAATCTCTTCTTAGAGTCTATCAATAAGGACATGCTCCTATGTATATCTCAAAACATGTGAAGAGATTGCACAATCCCCTCTCTCTACCTATATAACATGAGCTAATCAGATAGTAGTCTCATGTCCTCTATACTTATCCTCACTATCTACCTCTATCAAAGGAGTATCCCCTCCTATCCTCTACTCTGTATCCACATCCATCTCCACCTTATCTCTCATAAAATCTCCATATCCTCTGCATTAGTGATCAGCACATCATGAAGTTAAATAGCCTCTACAAATCATCCTCTACATCATACTCATGGACATGATGGTCCTCTATCACCTATCATAGTCTTCCTAATCTAGGATCCTAAACCTATGCCTCATGGTTGCCTACTCAAGCTAGCCACTAGTCTCTATCTCCATGTCTAGGGTGGTGCATATGATGTCATCAATCTCATTGGTCTCTATCAATCCCACCAATTTTTTAATCCATCAACCAATCTTATGTATATAACATATCTCCTATACCTCCATATCATAGTCTATAAGTGTCTCCAATTATGGTCAGTAATAGCAGGATCAATCATCATGGCCCATTGTGGTCTCTCCCATACTATCTGAGTAAATACATGTTGACCAACTGGTATATGTTGTATCACACCAAACTATCTCATCACCCTATCTAGGTGATATCTCTCTATAATTCATACATGTCTCCTAATTATTTTTTAAGGGGACATGTAGTCCATATGAAGCTCCTCATGAAGCTAAGGCCATATAATCTCTTTATATGGTCTCAAGGTGATCTGGTCATCACCGAGCTCCTCAATTACTCTCTTATAGAACTATAGGTCACCTAAGTGTGGTCTGTGTGTCCTAATGATCATATGCCATGCATATGCCAAAGGGTCATCCTCATACCATGTGCTTGAATTCCCAACCATCCTCTCAATAGCAATGTGCTCCTAGCACCAAACTAGTAAAAGTGTAGAAGGCCCTATCTCTACCCAGCCTGAATAGACAAAGTGGTGTAAATCATGGTATAGATGTGCTAATATGGATGGACCACATATGAATCTCTTTCACAATTCCATCATATCTTGGATAAAATCTAGTAAGCAATAGGACATAGTCTCACACTCTTGTCAGGAAGTAACATGCCACTGATAACATCCATAAGTACAATAGTCAAAGAATCCATATCTAAATTTGTGTAATAATCTATGTCGATCCCACCTCTAACAATTGGGATTAGGCCATCACCAAAAATCTGGTATAGTGTCACATCCTATGGACCCTATCCTTATTACACTAGTCTACCTTGTATAGGGATCCCTAAAATCTGATAGACATCCTTGAGTGTAATAGTCATCTCACTAGTCGATAAGTGAAATGTGTTTGTCTCACTCTAGTACCTCTCTGCTAATGCAGTCAATAGAACTCTATCAACTCAAAACTCTGGCATCTATGCAATTTAGGATAACCCAATCACCTATATAATTCCAAACTCATACATTGTGAAGCTATCCATGTGCACCATAGCTGTAGATCTATACTCCCATGTCACCATCACTAGTAATACCTCCTACAAAAGCATTAGCATTTTACAAAATATTCATATGCATTAAATAACTTCATTTTTACCATCTAAATATTTACCTATAAATCACTTCAATCATTTCATATCATATTCATTTATTTCAAAAATGTTATAAAAATTCAAAAAATAATTACAAAATTGATTTTGCCTTGTGCGAATTTGCTTCTACCTTTTGTGAAATCAATCCCAATAAAATTGTTGCTAGATTCAACAAAATTTTTGTGAAAATGAATGATTTCACTTCCTTATTTATTGATGTTTCTTCCACCCATAATGTCAAAATCAAAAACTCTTCCAAAATAAAACCACTATGCATTTTGATGATTTTGCCTTGATGTTTAATGAATTCATTGTTTACCCTAGTGAATTCACTAAAATTGATGCTGAAATTGCCATTTTTAAAACATTAAATTTGTTTTCATCCATTTCAAACCCCAATAAATGCTTACAAATAAATAAAAATTCAAAAAATGAGATACTTATAGGAGTCCCACTCCTCTCAGGCCTTTATAAATGGCTCACTCTCTCTGCTCGATGCTCGTGGTGTGGAATACGATCCATTTTTCCTCCCCAACCTCAAAGAAAAAGTCTCAATAAACAATTATTTATCCCCTAACCTTGAATATTATTTGCACAAATAATTTTTTAAACCACCAAAGCTCTTATTTATATATTTTTTCTATCCTCCCAACTATTACCCCCCATCCAACCCTTTCTTTCATTAATCTAAAATCCATTGAAACAACATTAAATCAATTTGTTTCCGGATGGTATTCAAAATCTTGTAATAATCTCTAAGCATAAAAATCACAATCATTTACAAAATAAATATCTTTTTATATTTATAGATTTGGAGTTTATTATTTTTAGGATATATCATTCCCACACCTACTCAATTGACCCCTGAGTCATTAGCAAACAACTCTAAACATGCAATCTCTGATTGGTTAAAATATTGTTTTTCAAATCCATACTCTATTTTTAATTCACTAAACATAAAATTTTTACGCCACCAACATCTTTGAAATTTGACATTAATTCATACATAAATTTATTTATAGTTCATCCAAATCATTTTAAATTTCCTCTTTTCATCAATTTTGAGTATTTGTATATTTCTTGCACAAACTCTTGAGGGGGATCATCACACTCGTTTTCATTCATTTGGGGCATTTTTTTCCTTTTCTATCATCAACATACTACTTCTTCTACTATTATTCTAAACAATATTGTTTTACAACACTATTTCAAAGAGGGGTAAATGTAGACACCTAAATTTCATTTAGTGTCAAAATGCACCTAAATCTATATAATAAATCTTCTTAAATTAATAAATAACATTTCCTCCTAAAATTAAATAATTGAATAATTTCACATATTAAATAAGTCAATTATGCACCCTTAAATCCTTATTTTAAATAATAAAATCTAGATTTTCCACCTATTCAAAACTCTCCCACCTTTTTCTCCCTTATCCCAACCAAATCCACAAAGTTTTCCACCTCTTATGACTCCTTCCTTGAGTTGTCAAGCAAATTGACTAAATCTTGTTGAGTCAATTAACCAACCACACTCTTTTCTCAACCAGGTTGAAAAGGTCTCCATCCTTATACATGAGGACTCATCCTCCACCGTCCATTGATTATTTGAATCATTGAAAAAGTCCAAATGATCCTCAATTATTGGATCCTTTTCCAAGCTTCTATAAATAAGCTTGTAAATCTCCATTTTCAAGCATCACAATCATACTCACAATCGTAATCATATATTTTAGAACCATAAGATCTTGATCACTTACACACAAAGCAAATCAAATAATATAAAAGTCTCCTTTTTTCACCAAAACACTACCCATTATTTCTTTGCATTGGATGAGTGAGCACCATACACATGAAATATCAAATCGGATATACATCACAATGGAGAAATCTTGTATTCAAAGTGTGAAGTTTTAATTATTGTTTTCTTTATTTTAGCTTAGATTAGAATTATCTTACTTTCTTTGTATATATAAATTTAGTTCATACATTTACATCCTATGGAATTAATTTCACCAACTGGATTATGCGGACAAGCTCATACAAAAATAAAACATGTAGGGTGTGGGGATTAGTAAGTAAAATGAAACAATAAAATTCTTAATAATGGTTCATAAATCATGAGAAATTATTCCCTAAAATCCTACCATGAAAATTAATTAGACTAAGTGTAATTTCTACCACCAAGAGCATTTAACTTGAAACCTCTTTTACTAGTCATACCAAGAAGTAACCTATTGACCAATTTTACATGTCTAGTGGAGCGATGGAGGAGAATAATGTTTTTTATCCATTTTTTAGGATTTTAAATTATATCAAGAATTTAAATGAATTTATGGAAGCTAAATATTCATTACAAGAGCTTTCCACATGTGCCACACTCTTCTATAGGCTGTACAACTACTAAAACCTCCTTCCTTTCACTTGTTTTCTTGATTTCAGTTAGGAAACTCAAATTTTTGGTTGGAAATAAAAATATTGACAAGTTTATGACATATTATATGTTGGAAGAGAGTTTATAACACTTGTCTACCTAGTAAAATTGTATCACCTTCATAAATAACTCTAATATGCACCTTAAGTAACATAGAATGACTTAGGAAAGAATTTGATTATGACCAAGGTTAATGACATACCAAATGACATCAAAAGGACCATGACACACATATAAAATTATAATAGACCCTTATATCAATTTTTTTACTATATGGGATTGACCTATTTTAACTTTTAGGGTCAAAATAGTCAACAATATTGCAAGTAGGTAAAACTACAATCTAATAAGTATACATAGTTGACCGGTCAACTTAGTAATATAACCTGACTGATAGAAAAGAGTATAGGTTCAACTAGGTTAACTTAGTACTATAATCAGGTAAAAAGATAGTCTATAATAGACTGTGTCAAATAAAATGATAGTGTGTTTAAATAGGGAAAAATTTTGTAGTGTAATTTGAAGCAAGAAAAGGAAGCAAACACATAAAGAATTGTATCAATGAGAATGATCCAATTGGAACACACAACACAAAACCTTGCACCAACATTTTTCAATCCAATTTTTTATAATACAAAACACAATGATTAGAGATTAAGTAATCAACTAAAAATTAAATGCTAACTAAGTGGTCATCTTGAGTGTTGTTATATTATTATAAAGTGTTATTTGAAGTGTGATAGGGAAGTTGGCTAAAAATAGGGAACTAAAAAGAAATATATGAATGGTTTCATGATGTTTTGGTTAAAAAGGATCTATGTTGGCAATATTAATAGCTAAGTATTAGGGCCTACCCCCTCACTTCATAATCTTATAGTGATAAGAATGTCGAGTGTTTTACTAATATATACCATTAACCATGTGTTTATACTTGGCCATAAAACCAAGTCGAATTCCCCTTTGATGATGAAATCCAAGTAGGTAAACCTTGGGAAGACAAATGTTAAATACATTTTGAATATTATGTGATTTGGTAGTGTGTGTAACAAGGGTAAAATGGTGCAACTAATCAAAAATTTAAAAAACCACCTAATTAGACTATGTGAGTTACTCTAAGCATGCAAACAACTAAAAATGAAAGTGTGAATTAATTACTAGCATATATTTGTTAATTTCCAAATTAAGAATGGTGTAGATTTGATTCAGATGACATTATATACAAATAGTATAGAACATATTTGACTAAGTCGATACTATTTTGTAGAAGCAAGAGTCTTTAAGAACTAAGTTGACATAGTGTTTTAGACACAAGACAAGATATAAAACTAAGTCAACCAAGTTGACTTATTATGTTGTAGGATTGTAGTTTTGAAGACTAAAAACTTGTAAAAAATATAACTATAATTAAGTAATATATTAATGAAGAGAGAAAGAGAGGAACCTTGGTGGGTTAGAAGATGATTAGGATTGTAAATTTTATGCTGAAGTGCCTTGAATGTTGCTTGCAACTTCTATAAACTAAGTCAACTAGTTCAACGTAGTTTTATGAAACCTTATTTTCTAAATCTTGATAAGATGACTAAATCAGCCTACACAACTTAGTTTATTATTCTAGATGCTGACTGGAAGACTAACTTGACCTATTGGAATTAATTTGTTATATGGATGCTGACTGGAAAACTAAGTTGACCTGTTCAACTTAGTTTTTTATCTATAACTGAATAATAAGACTATGTTGACATGTCTAATCCAATAACATGTATTTGATAAATACCTACACAAAAATAATAGTCATTTTGATATGACTATGTTAAACTTTCACACAAAAGTTAGAACTATATCGGCCTAGTCGACATAGTATTGCAAATATAGAAAAATAATAGAATGATAGAAATGAAAGATTAAGAGAAAACCTATAAGGGTTAAATGCACATTAGGTTCACCAGAATGTATGCAATTAGAAGTGCAATAGATTATACAAATCAATCCTAACTCAGAGAAGATAAATCCTACTTCTACTTCTAATTGGGGATACATTAGATAATCAAGGTCATGACCAATATGAATCCTCTAGACCTAGCCAAGGGATCTCTTACCATGATAATATCACTAGGGAGGGTTCCAAAACCTCTATTCAAGGAAAACTATGAAATAACCCTAACTAGTACTCATATTCACTAAACTATTAATGAGTAAAGTAAAAGTTTAAGCTAGTACTCACTAAAGCTTATGACACAAAGTGGGAGTTAGTAAACATAAAAGTAAGCATGCATAAGAGAATCATAATTAAGCTATGTATAAGTAAAACCCTAATACATGGAGAGAGAAATAGTATTCACAATCCATTACTTATGTTACTTCTATCTACTAAAGAGAAATAAAGTTAGAGATACTTACTTGGAAGATGTACCCATCAAGACTCAATCTCTCCCTTCACCAAAGGTGCTTCGCAAGAGGTTATTATGGTTTGTAAGGATCATTAAGAAATGCCAAAACATCCAATAATTTTCCATAAGACTATATTATTCTCCAAGTAGAAACCCTAATCTAATCATCCTCAAGTAGAATGTTGAAAGAGCAGATTGGAAATTTTAAGCTAAAGTGCCTTTAATGTTGCTTATAAGTTCTACAAACTAAGTCAACTAGTTTGACCTAGTTCTATGAAACACTATTTGATAAAGCCTAATAAGATGACTAAGTCAACCTATATGACTTACTTTATTGTTTTGGATGCTGATTAGAAGACTAAGTTACCCTGTTTGACTTAGTTTGTTATCTAAATACTAACTAGAAAATTAAGTCAACATGTTTGACTTATTTTGTTATCTAGAACTAAATAAGACTAATGTGTGACCTATTCGATATAGTAACCTATATTTTATAAATACCTACATAAAAAGGACATAGTCATTTTGATATGATTGTGTGTTAAACTTACACATAAAAGTTAAAACTATACTAGCTCGATCGATATAGTATCAAAAATAGAGAAAAATAATATAATGAAAGCATGAAAGCATGAAAAAAAACTTGCAAGGGTTAGATTCATGTCAGGTTCACCAGAATGTATGCAATGGGAAATGTAACAAATTATACAAATCAATCCTGACAAGGACCAATCAAGTTCAACCATGTACTAAAAATGACAACCCAAAGTGAACCATTTGGTATCTAGAAATGGAATAAGGGGAGATCCAAAGTGAACCATGTTGGTATCTAGAAAAGTGATAGGGTATAATCATAGCATGATCTATAAGCATAATCCTATGAGGCTCTTCAAAAACTAGATGTGTGTGTACCATCTCTACATTTCAATCAAGAGAGAAAATGCTAAAATTAGGAATGATATAAGATGGAATACTAGAAGAAATATTGAAAGACTGAAGCAAAGAAGAATAATCACAAATAATTTTAGCATATTAAACCTAAACAAGACCTCTCAAGAATGGATCATCTAAGGTATAACCATGGTCATAATTAGGTGTATGAAGATCAATGGTGTAGGTAGGGATGACCTTGTCATCTGATGTGGTGTGATGAATGGAAGGGCAAGTCTTAGTTAAGACATGTATGTCATCACTAGGTGATTGATGGGAATGAGGTTGCAAATAATAGGGAAGATAAGAAATGAGATGAGGTGAGAGATATGAGGTTTTAATCTTGAGATTGATCTTATCAGGCTCATCATCATTGGAATCTAGGAGGTTAGGGGGTATATTCTCAATGAGTTCAGGATGACCATTGTAACCTCAAGTAGAATTGATAGGAAAGTTAAACTATTGAGTTTAATGAAATGGAATGCTTGGCAAGGGTTTAAGGGTGGGAATCTATAATACACCATAGTCTTGAAATTTTTTGAAATTCTAAAGGTTAGTGTCACCTTGAATCTAATAGACGGCTCCATTATGAGGAAATTTGACACATTGGCAAGTAGAAGAGGTAGTTTCTCTCATGCGATTAGTTCATGACCTACCAAGAAAAATGTTATAAGATAGAGGAAAGTTGAAGATTATCACCTTCCCATAAATAGTGATAGGTGGGACGGTGATAAGAATCCATACATAACCTAAGGGAGGAATTTGCATTCTAGCATAGCCTTGACACGTGCTACATGTGGACTTAAGATTATATTCAGAATATCCTATGGTGTTGATAAAATAAAGAGAAGTAACACAAGTGTCAAAACCATCATCAATCAAGGCATGCTTGACTTGGTTATTGCTAATTTAAACAGTAATAAAAAAAGGAGGATCATCTACATGAAGAAAAATATCATCAAGGATCATTAAAGAAATGGGGAATTTGAGGGAAAGATAAGTGTCCATTGTTTTATCAACATGCATGGACATCTCTTTTCATTATTTTAAAATGTTATCTTCTAATCTGGATAAGGTGGCTTCATGTCTTGCTAGGGGAGGATAAGGGATGTTCATTTTGAATAAAAGTTTCATAAGATGATTATGATGATGTGGAGAGGTTTGCATAAGTTTGAGAACTAGGATTTGAGATGGGAGATTAGTATTCTCTATGATAGGATCTCACTCATCATAACCCATAAAAGGACTATTGGAAAGAGGTACATAGTGTTGAAGGACGTCCTTGAAAGGAGGATTCAAAGTACATGTCAATTTATGTTGATAAGATGTGGAAGGTTTAATTGGAGGATAAGTTTATGGATTATCTTTAGAAGATGGGGTAGTTGATGCAGGTTTAATTTGAGAAGAAGTTTTGATACAAGTTTGAGTATCATTGGTGATGGGTAAAGAGGTTGGAGGAATGGTAGAAATGGTATGAGAAGTGTTAATCAAGGGAGGTGTTGGAATTGGTTTATCAAAAGATATAAGGACTTCTTTCCCTAATTCTATTAAGTGAGTTGGAGAAGAGTCTTAGATAACATGAAAAATGCAAGACAAATGAGGAGTGTGGATGGGATGAGGATAAATGAAGGCAATCACCCTTCACATATTAGTCATATTGACTACATTTTATTCATGATTTGGGTCAAGAAGACTATCAACATTATTGGTAAAATGGTTAGGTTTATCTAGGTTGTCTTGGTGATTCAGATTAAGATCTTTATAGATGGCTAAATGAGCATTATCCTAGTTCAAAGATTGAAATTTAGTTTATGTTTCATAATATTTGAAGGTAAGGTCATAGGCTTGTTGACATTTATGAATGATAGAATCATGGCTAAAATTGGGATTGAGAAGTAAATCCATAGAAAAATTATGAATTTGCCTAGAAGTCTCATGAGAATGACCCCAACTAGCACGAAAATAAAACAAAATTTATTAGGATCATACCAAGATTTCATGGGGTGAATGGGATAAAGTTCTCATGGAAGAGGCATTGGTAGATGTTTTTGTAATTCTGCTAAGGATAAAATTTAATGAACATTGATGTTATTGGTTAAAGATAAATGAGGATTAGTGATGTGGTTGGGAGGGGAATCTTGTTCCATAGCCTAGTTGGGAATAATAGCTTAAATAGTATGAATGGTATCATAGGAATCAGTGACACCATCATTTATAGCATGATGATTCTTATTATTTATTAACATGTGATTACCCATAAAAGGTTGGGATGACTCAAATTGATGCATGAGGAAATATTGACACTTTTCTTGGTCAATAACCTCTTCCAAAGTGTGTGGTGAGAGAGTTTGGACCCAATCTTACAACTTGGGGAAAAGAGCATTGGTAAATAGATGAAAGAGGTTGTCATCTACCATATTATGTTCACATTTGTTAGACAAGGTCTTCCATCATTTGATTAATGCTTGTGGAGTTTTGGTCTTAAGTTACTTACAATTGATAGAATGGGCCAAAGTATATTCAAGGACATCACTAGTTTGAAACTCTTAGACTAGAGCATTGACTAAATATTCCAAACTAGTGATGGAATGAGATTTGAGTTGGTCATACCAATATAAAGCATCACTCATGAGATTTTTTGCTAATAGCTTAGTAGCAGCAAAAGTATTTAACTTGACCCCATCTTTATATATATTTCCAAATGTTTTTAAGTGGAGAGTGGGGTCGGTTGACCCATTATAAGTAATGGTAGGGGTGATACCTCCTATATCGATATTAGAAGTTCAAGGTGTAAGAGGCTCATTTTGAATGTGTTTGATTGTTTTGTTAACAAGAGGAGGTTGAGGGATAAGATTACCATGGGAATCTTGAAAACAAGGTGGGTGAGCATTATGGTTATGCATTCCCAATGGAACCTATTGAGGGTGGGTTTGAAGATGGATAAGATGATTTTGCATTTGCATAATTTTGTTTGCATTATTAGCTTGGAAATCATTCATTTAATTAAGATTTTGTAATAGAATTTGATGTGTTTGAGTGGTATTATTGGCATTGTGGAAAGCATTAGAATTGATAGTAGTAGCTTGGGTACCACTATGGGTGTTAGTAGTATCTTGATAAGAATTGTTGGTAAGTGAGGCACTAGTAGCATGATTTTCTTGTGTGGCAAAAGATGTACTAGTATAGGGATGAGAAGAAGCAGCACTAGAGGCATTATTACCATGGGTAGCAAATGATGCACTAGAGGAAGAATTGAGAAGAGTAGTTCTTGGAAGAGGCCCATTAGATGTATAACCTAACATGTTAGTATAGATATTAAGCATGGAGGTGGAGGAATTCAAAGAGGAAGATGTCATTAGATGATAAGGGGTTAAAAGAGAGAGAAGAGGTTGAGAATCAAAGAAGCTAGTGTCTCCAAATTCATGTGAGAATGTGGGAGAAGGTGAATGGGGTTCCTCAACCTGACCACTTATCATGAGATGATAAATAGTAGAAGGATCATTTCCTCGATGTTGAGGAAATTCATTGATGAAAAAGAGCATTTTGGGTGTATACTCTAACTTAGGTTGATCTTTAAATGAGAAGAGAGGATTGTGAAGTGAAGATGAATGAGGAAGGGTCCCATAGTTTTTAATGAGTGGCTACATTCACATTAATTTCATTTAGGGTAGGAACCACAAGCTACTTATGGTACAACCTATTGGGGTTGGTAAAACTCATCATATCTGTTTAATTCAATTCAGTTTTATCTTCAAATAGGAAGTTTATAATGAAGGAGAAAGATTAGCAAAGATAAAGCTGATGCAAAAGAAAAAAGATAGGAAGGATACAAAATCAACTAGATAAACTATGTTTTGAAATCCAAGAGACAAATAAGAGTACAAAGTCAACTAAGTTAACTCAATACTATAAACAAGGTATACAACTAAGCCAAGAAGGGTACAAGGTTGACCAGGTTATCGTAGAAAGGGATACAGATTCAACCAGGTTGACTTATTACTATAATTAAGGAAAAATAAAGTGTGATAAGGATACAGAGTTGAATAGGTCAAACTTATTAATATAACCTAGCTAATAGAAAAGGGTACAGGGTTGACTAGATTGACTTAGTATTATAGGCAGGAAAAAACTTAGTTTGTAAGAGACTGTATCAAACAGAATGATAGTGTGCAAAAAAATTAAGGAAATATTTCAAAATATAATTAAAGTAAGAAATGGAAGCAAACATACAAATAATTGGATCAATGAGAAGGATCCAATTGGGGCACATAGCACAAAACCTTGCACCAACACTGGCCAATGTAATTTTTTGCAATACAGTACACAATGATCAGAAAGCAAGCAGTCAACTAAAAAGTAAATGATAACTAAGTAGTCATCCTAAGTATTGTTAGATTATTATAAAGTGTTAATTTAAGTATAATAAGGAAGTTATTTGAAATTAGGGAATTATAAATCAATCTATGGATGGTTTCAAGATATTTAGGTTGAAAGAGATCTATCTTAGCAATGGTACTAGATTGGTATTGGGGCCCACCCCCTTACTTCACAATCCCACAGTGATAAGGGTGTCATCTTTTTTACCAATATCTACCATTAACCGCATTTTTATACTTGGCCAAAAAACCAAGTTGACTTCCCCCTTGGTAATGAAATCCAAATAAGTAAGCCTTAGGAAGATAAATGTTAAATTCATTTTGAGTATTGTGTGATTTGGTAGCATGTGCAAAAATAGCAAAATAGTGCAACTAATTAGCAATTTTAAAAACCACCTAATTAGACTATGTGACCTACTCTAAGGATGCAAACAACTGAAAGTGTGAATTAATTACTAGCATAGAGTTGTTAATTCATAAATTAAGAATGGTATAGAGTTAGTTTAGATGACACTTTATGAAAATAGTACATAATAAAGTCGATTGGGTTATTACTATTTTATAGAAGCAAGAGTATTTAAGAACTAAGTTGACTTAGTCTTTTAGACAATAGACAAGCAACATAACTAAGTTGACCAAGTTGACTTAGTTTGTTATAGGATTACAGTTTTGAAGACTGTAAACTTACACAAAATAGAACTATAATTAACTACTAAATTAATAGAGAGAGAAAGAGAGGAAGCTTGGTAGGTTAGAAGATGATGAAGATTGTAAATTTTCTATTGTAGTGCCTTGAATGTTGCTTATAAGTTTTTTAAACTATGTCAATTGGTTTGACCTAGTTCTATGAAAACCTATTTGTTGAAGCATGATAAGATGACTAAGTCAACCTACCTAACTTAATTTATTGTTTTGAATGTTGTTGGAAGATTAAGTCAACCTACCCAACTTAGTTTGTTATTTAGATGCTAATCAAAAGACTAAGTTGACCTATTCAACGTAGTTTATTATTATGGATGTTGATTAGAAGACTAAGTCAACCTATTTGACTTACTTTGTTATTTTAGATGCTAACTAGAAGACTAAGTCAACCTATTTGACTTAGTTTATTTTTCTAGATATTGATTGGAAGATTAAGTCAACCTATTCGACTTAGTTTGTTAGCTGGGATTGATAAAGAATATTGTGTCAACCTATCTGATCTAGTAACCTATATTAGATGAAGACTTACACAGAAAGAATAGAATCATTTTGATATGATTATGTGTTAAACCTATACATAAAAGTTAGAAATATATTGGCCTAGTCAACATAGTATCACAAATATAGAAAAATAATAAAATGATAGAAATGAAATAATGAAAGAAAACCTGTAAGGGTTAGATTCACATTGGGTTCACTAGAATGTATGCAATGGGAAATGCAATAGATCTAAAAATCAATCCTAGCTCGAAGAAAATAGATCCTTCTTACACTTGTGATTAGGGATACATTAGATAATCAGAGTTATGACCAATATGGATCCACTAAACCTAATCAAGGGATATCTTACCATAATAATATTACTAAGGAGGGTTTCAAACACTTTAATCAAGTAAAACTATGTAATGACTTTAACTTGGTCCTATGTTTTCATATTCACTATACTAATAATAAGTAAAGCAAAAATTCTAATCTAGTGTTCACCAAACCTTATGGTACAAAGTGGAGGTAATAAACACTAAAATTAAACATATATAGAAGACATATACTCACGTCAATGTATATGTAATCCTAATGCATTGAAGAAAAGTACAAATTCATATATATCTACTATTATAAAAGAGGAAAAAAGTTAAGAATACTTACCTTTGAAGATGAAGCTGCCAAGCCTCAATATCTCCCTTGGCCAAGGTGCTTTGCAATAGGTTATTATAGTATGTAAGGATGACAAGGATAAATCATCTCTAGGATACACAACCTATCAATGCATCTAAAAGACTTATCCACAAGACAAGAGTTGTATCTCCAAAAAAAGTATGAAAATTTAATCTTGCTCCTCAACTAGAATGGCGGATAAGAAAATGTGTAATATATCTTACTTCTTCTTTTCTTCTTTTATAAATTTTGAAATGAATGTGTTTATATAGGTAGATCTAACCCTAAACCCTTTTAAATTTTTTGGTTGGCAAGGTCAACGTGGTCAACTAGTATTGAAATTGATAAAAAAAACTAACTAGATAATGAACTATGTCAATCATGGTTGACTTAGTTCTTAGTAAGCCTTGTAAATAACAATACAGGGTTAATGTGGCTGACATAGTAATGTAAACTACCAAAAAGGGGTTTAGGTTAGGGAAAGTCCTAATGAAGGCCATAAATGACTAGAGGAGGGTGAAAAATAGGAAGCAAAGCTTAGGGGAATGGTTTTTAGGAGACAAGTGTGTAGATATCAAGTGGTAAAATGGACAAAAATAGTGCAAAGCACCAATGGTCTGCCCACCCCTTTCTTGGTGCACCCCTTAAGGCATGAACTCAAAGAGATTAAGACTTGATGGGTTCCTTCAAGATAGAAAGCATCAGTATTTGATAAAAGTTTGAAAATATTAGGTGTATACACATCTCTCCAAGTATTATCTCAATGATTTGTGGATCAATTAGAAGAAAAAGGGTTGAATCTTTACTTGGATTTCTATAGAGTTTCTTTGCACTAAAAATCTTGTTTATAATAGAGGGAGGACCCTTAATTTATTAGCGTGGTGAATGATTGGTGACCATCCATCTTGATCTCCAAATAGAGGGATAGGAATGAGTCCTCACCTTTCATTAATGCAATAGTTTGAATATGTAAGGAGGAATGGGCTAACATTTATGAGGCCTAGCTCAACATTTCTTATATGTATTGCATTAATGTTGATATTTTTCTAGACTTGATAACTTGACCCATGATGATGGCACCACTTTGTTGAATTTTGAACTTAAATAATTCTAATATTAGTCGATTGCATGGATTTTTTACTTAGGGAGAGTTAGATTTTTAATTCAATTTAAGTAGCCAATTAATCATAATTATCCCTTTGTGAAATATTGAGAGATGCATCATTACCCTTTTTAATTGGTTAAAAATGCCATTGACAAAGCAAAAATTTGTCTCATATAGACTAAGCAAAGTTGATAGTTGGTTACGGTATATTGCCCCAATCAAATATGCCCCAACATGTTTTAGAAGATGCATGTGATGTGTGCATATGAATTAGAGCATTTCAATGATTTTTTTCTAATTCATATGTTATTATAGAAAGTGGTGAAAATTGGATGTCTATATTTTACCCTTGTTTGAGAAGGTGTTGTGAGATGTTAGATGAAGTTACAACTTTTCAAAGAATAAAAAGTTGTTTAAATGATCAAAATTAGAGGAAGTGATGTACTTATGATTTTGTTTAATCCTATTTAATTTACAAAAAAATGAGTTCACGTTAATGCTCTAAAGAGTGTTTGGGGAGCCCATGATGACCCCTTGAAGGAATAGCCAAAAATAATTTTTGATGGTCGGGCCCTTGAAAATAATAAAATGTCATGCATCATAAAAAAAAGAGGATGAGAAACAAAATGATTAGAAGAAAACAAGACAAAAAATGGATAAAAGAGCCACAAATAGGCCTCTAGGGAAGAAAAATGTAGTATTTTAACGGTAAGGGGTGAAAAATTCAAACTTATAGCTATAAATTAACCTTTGGGTGTGAAAAATATTAATTTTCACCCCCCCTCCTCTTAATATTTGGAGCTATGGATTTTTCATATGAGATCATTGAAAAATATGGCTCAAACTCCATACTACATGCACCTTAGTAAGTGAGAGAATACCAATGACTGACGATCGACAGGGAGTGGGGCATTTGTAAGTACCTTCCCTTTTTATCAATTTCATATTTTATTATATTTTTCCCCTTAAAAATGGGTAGATCAATGAACTTACCATTATTAAAAAATGAAAATGGTGAGATTTCATCTATAAGAAACAATATCATAGATTAAATGATGAGGTTATGACTGATTAAGTGATATCGCCAAAATGGTTGCAAATCACTAAAACATCGATAACATTGTTTTTGACATAAATCACAAAAAATGGTGAGAATGAAGAGGAAAATGGTGGGATAGCTAATGAAATGGTGAAAAAGTCATTTTTAATTAAATCACCTGAAATGGTGAAAATGTAGAGGGATTCAAAGAACCAGTCAAATAGTGGGATTGTTTTATAAATCAATAGGAATGCCTTGTGAAACAATGAACTCTACAAGAAAATGGTGAGAATGTGGACATACTAAAGATAATGATGAGCACATCTTGTAAAATAGTGGGGATGACTTGAGACATGATCAGATCACCAAAAATATCGAAATCACCAAAAATAGTGAAATTCCCCAAATTCTTAAATGGGTGCAATCTAAAAGAAAGGGTCTAACTAGGCTAAAAAAATGAATTGGTTAAGTGTAAAATTATAAGAATGTGGGTATTTAAGATCAGTCATGAAAATATATAAAATTAAATGAAGTGAATTGATTTATTTTTGATATGTAGATGCAATTCAAGGTTATGATTGTTCAAGAGTGATAATCATGCATTCTATGATAGCTTGACTTTAGACTGAGGAAATGGCAACATTCATATATATTGTCAACTTATTACACATGGAATAAATGCTAGTAATCTGGGTCGATAGATATTACTTGTTAATGTTATCCAAGTGTTGGCACTCTGAGACTTCTACCTTCCATCTTCTTAAAGGTGAGGCCACATTCACCTTTAAGGATGTGTGGTTGATTTTGCAATTGCCAATTCAAGAATGTTATATCCAATAGATATGAGAGGGATGATTGTAAGTTCTATAGGACTTGATTGGTTTTATATACATTATCATTGAGGGTGGGGTCATTGATATCAATGTCCTAGAGGACATAGCATTCCCACTTGATGTCATCCTAAGAGGGGATGGAGATGGAGGCATAGTAGTGCTGATGATGATAGCCCCAAGAGGGAATGGAGGATAGGTATATGGAAAAATGACTCTTAAAATTTAAGCACTAAGAGAGATACAGGTATTGGTACCAGTATATAGCTAGATATCAATACCTAAAGAGGTGGTTGTATTGATGACAATTGTTAGTGACCTCTTGTTACCTGACAAGAGTGGCTAGTTTTAATAGATTGGTATAATAGGAGTGGTATAGTAAATGATATATTATACTATTTGTTTTACATGGGGCCCCATGGTATTGGCCTAGTTCTACATGGATATTAATATAGTTACCTATCATAGCAGTAGGAGTATTATGTTGAGTACACTATTATAGATATGGGCATGGGAGCACATTGTAATATAGTGATTGATTAGTTAGAGATTACATCAAAACACTCAAGACCCATTAAAATTTGGATGGTATTAGATAGTATGTGACCTTTGAGGCCATAGAAGGGATTTGTATTAATATCAATGTGTTATCGATGAGATGATAAATGGGGCTTTTATTTGGCATCTCTATATGGTAGTGTATTTTGGTTGTGTAGAGGATGGATATGTGACCCACTATATGATTACACCATGTTATATTATGGGGCATCATGATTTTATAGTGGAGTAGTATAGGCCCAACTTTGTGCAGCATCAATTCAGATTTTAATTAGATATGTCTGATGGATTACATTATTTTACACACATCACATGAGAGATTAGGGAGTGGGGTACACCCATCTCAAGATTAAAGATGATTGGGAGTTATCAAGTCATATACCCAATGGTATGGACATATTTAGGAGGTGTAGTAGATGTTGAAGTTATAGGTGACTATGCACTATGGTGGGTAGGGTATAGTTTGATATGATTGACACAGCCCTAGCCTCAATATCTAGGATAACATCAGAGGAGTATCAAGTAGAGTTGAGCACCAATGTTGGTCCCCCCATAAGTATAGGTACTATTATAGGCCCCACTGCAACACATATTACAAGTTCCTATGTAGTAGGTTACACATAAGGTATTATAGATTATTGTGCAATAGGTTATATATAAGGCACTATAATTCTTTTGTAGTAGGTTACATATCTATTTTTACAAGATCTATGTGCATAGTTTTCACCCTTAGTTCTATATTCTAGATCAGATACTAATATTGGGGATAGGTAATATGGGGCTATAAACAAAAATGGAGACAAAAGATAGGGTCCTTCCCTTGACATAGAGATGAAAAATACTATAAAAAGAGACTCTGGGTAGGATACATAGGAGGTAGGTCCCTATGGTCCTACTAGATTAGTAATATATCAGGAACTTAAAAATATTCTATAGAGGGAGATTACTACCAGAGTAAAAGAGATTACAAGACTAGAGTATGATATAGCATGGTTATAAGATGAGCTAGTGATAATATAGGGAGAGACTAAAAGGATACATGGTATCATTATAGCTCTAGATATAGAGATCACAATGTTGAGAGGCTAGGTTACCTAGATGACCACTATATAGGGTTAGCTCACCATGCAGGATGTAGAGCTTTTGATGACCATTAGTGAGTAGGACAGGGCTTGTATAGAGAAAGATCAAGCTTGAGTAGATGTTTAGAAGCTCTATGGGGAGTGGGACATGACATGACATATTATACTAGATTAAGACTTATCTAGGTCACTAACTAATGTGGTGAAAGTCAAGGATGATGCCCTATGGGCAAAGGATGAGGTTACATACTATCGAAGCCTATATGAGTTAGTGTTTCCAAAAGAGGGAAGGGAACCTACTTATAGAGAGTACACACAAATTCAAATTTCCAACTACATGTCTAGATCACACCACACTTTAACTTCAGATAGATTAGTGGCATAACATATGCCATAGTAGAGAGTGATGGGACCACCGTAATAGCCACCAACACTTGGTTCAGAGCAAATTTTTTATCAAAGTCCTCCCAAAGATGGGTAGAATCAGAGCTGATATTGTAGCTTTATAATTTTATGACTTATGAGATATATATTATTTTAATGTAAAAAACTTGATATATATATATATATATATATATATATATATATATATATATATGATATTTATTCTTTTGCCTATTCAAATGTACATGGACTCTAATATTATTTTGATACATGTAATGCTACTTGTGTGTTGAATTTAGATAGTAGTTTTTAGATATTGAGAATAATATGGAAGTTAATGTGATACATTGTGTTGCCATGATTCTATTATCTTACTTTCCAAGTGAAACTGTACTTGTGTTGCTAGATAAAAAATGTGAATGGATGTGATAATATTATGGCATTTACTTCATTGATGTGACATGTATTATGACTATTTGGTATATGTGTATTTTGGATATGCACATCCTAATTAGCATATAAATATCCATTGTTCACATTTGTTTAATGTTTGTGATTATGGAGGATGGAATGATGTCTCAATTATGTATGTGACTAATCGATCATGCAAGGAGAGATACTTCTTACAAACATTGTGTATAAGACTTGAGCACTTGGTTTTTAATTTTGTAAATGATAATATGCACCATAAATATAAATGAATCATGATAACAATGTGTATCAGTTACGTATGAACTAGTTTATGTATAATGGATTGCCACTTAGAGTCATGATATGGCAAATCAAGAACCAAACAGGAAACATAATGCACTAAATAATAGGTAGACCAAAAAAACATCAAAATATAAATGCAAAAAACTTAAGCTTAAGATATGAATAATGAATACTTGAATGTAAACCAAATATATCAAAGATAAAGTAATAACCAAGTAAATATTATGAGCACACAACCCACTCATATAAAAACATAACTTCTAAAAAGTAACAAGTAAGCAATGAACCACCATCATGCATGTGAAATAAGAAGACTTTACACTTGGATACATTTCCCCTAAGGGAATGGGATAAAAGATGTGACAATGTAATCCCTTGGTCAAAAAGGGGGAGGGGGAATAAAATAATAATGAAGGGGAGGTCGATCTATCTCCAAATAGAACATGTAAGTGGGCGCTACCTACATAGTCTGTGTGGAATTTAAGCCAAATCTAGCTCTCCCAAGAATAGGGAAAGAAGAAAAATGATGAAAAGTAGATAAGATGGATTATAGAGGAAAAATAGGAATGGATCACAAATATTTGAGAGTGTAAGATAACATTACTCATAAAATGATGAGATCATTAGATAATGCTTAAAAAGGAGGATGATGATAAAAGAGATTAAAAGAATAAAACACAAGTGTGCACTCATGTGATACTCCTAAATGTCTCAATTTTAAGATGATGAAATATTAATAAGATGAATGATAATGGTAGTTGAGTTATCCTGAGATACCCTGTGTATCCAAGTGTTGCCTGCATAGTCCATGTGGACCTTAAGCCGATGTAGTTCTCCTAGGAAAAGGGATTGTAAAAAAGAAAAAATGATAAGGAATGGCTATGAAGGGAGGTTATCCATGTCATACTCTGATAGCACCACCCCAAACATGACCAAGGGAAAACTCCATTGGTGGATAGGATGATGAGTTGTACAAAGATTTTGTAGTCTTAGTATCTTTTATGGAGATATACGGACTTTTTTAGAATGTTTGATTTTTAGGATTTTTGACAAATTTTCAAATGTTTATGGGATTTTTGGAATAAGGAATGTAGGGGAATAATCACAAATGTACAAGGAACCATCTAGCAAAGGAAAAATAACCATAGGTAGGGGATCAAACAATAACTAAACTGACTTCAATGATAACACCATTAACCAACAACAAAATACTCAAGTGAAGGGAATAGCATGCAAATATAGATATGAATAGGAAGGCACATGATGGTGGAAATGATTCTAAGGAATGAAAAAAAGTTGACTCAAGGAATTGCCAAGAAGAAAAACCATATTAAATTACCTTGATTTACAAGAGAGATATAGTCAATATTTTAGAATTTTTTGAAACATTTTGAGTGATTTATGATGATTTTATGATTTATCATAAATTTTCTTTAAAGGCCAAAATAATTGGAATTTTTTCCCAAAATTTTCACTAAAGTTACAATATCATACATAGAATCTTTAGTGAAAATTTAAGACTATTTGGATTAGTTTTGCATGAGTTATTATTTTTTAGGGTTTTTCCCTTAACCCTAGTTTTTTTTAAATCATGGGTCAAATGGATTACAAACAATTAGAACATTTGATGGAAAGTTTTATAAAAATGCAAAACATTTTGGAGAAGTATTATGTGGCAAAAAATGGGCATGTGTGGAAAAAAGAGACTAATGATGATAACCGAGAAGATAGTGCAAATGAAGAATAAGAAGATGAAAAAGAGGATGAACGTACTAATGATGAGGAGGGAGCTATAGAGGATTCAACAGGAGAAGTTAAGGATCATGATTTTGAAAAAGAGGAAGAAAATAATTTTGATTATGGGAATGATGAAGATCATGCAAGTGATTATAAAAAAGAAGAAATAAAGCATAATAATGAATATGGAGAGGCTACATAGTGTGTAGAAGGAGAGGTAGAGAATTTCAAATAGGAGGAAGAAGGATTGGATGATAAGGGTTCAAATAATTTGGCTCCAAAGAAATTAGAATCAATTTTTTAATTTCATGGATGCGTTCAAAAGAAGAAGGTTATTGTGTCCATAAACCATAGAAACAAGTATAATTTCATCAAAATGGATATGACTCAATGTCTACATGTTCAAGCAAATAATATCAAGAAGGCTCAAATAAATGGTTAGAATATTTAGGGTTTTGAATATTTGAATCTCATTATGGACAAATATCTTTTGCAATCATATTTTTATGCTTTGGATATGGATGGTGTGGATATGGTTCTTGGATATCCATGGTTATAGATATTTGGGAACAATCAATATTAATGTTCATAATAAGTTCATGAAGTTTTGGTATAAGAAAAAAAAGGTCACTTTACAGGATATTATAATTGGAAAGGCATAATTAAAAACCAAGTTAGAGCATGAGGAAGGTTCAAACCATGACATAGATGAAGAAACAATACAAACAGAAAAGAACACTTCATCTACTCAAAAGACAAGGAACCACCAACGGAAAAGGTGGAAGAGCTAGAAGAAAAGGTGGATAAGGCTAAAGTATCATAAAAAGTTGAGGTCTATAGACACCCACATTATCATGAGAGGAAACAATCATGGAACCATGTGAAAGAGTGTCATAAAAATAATCACTTTGGCTATACAGGAAATCAAAGTACCAATCACTATGGCTATGCATGGAAGCTAAAGAAGAACTACTATGGTTAGGTATGGAATTAGAGTAGTGCAAAAACCTATGAAATATGGAATAAATGGGGAAATCATTATGACTATGCATGGAAGAATAACTACTATTATCATGAATAGAATCAGAGTAGCGCAATAGAATATGGTACATGGAATCAAAGGAGGAATATTTATGTATGGGCACCAAGGTAGTATAGTTATGATCATGAATGGAATTAGAGTATCACAATGGAATTTGTAAAAAATATTGAAGATATATCACCTACCAAGTTCACATATAGATGGTTATATGATAGATATTAGAGACACGTGTGCAATAATTTGAAGCACACTCATTATTTGGTTTCTTCTTATGTTTCAAGGATAAAACATGCCAAGGAGATAAGGAATTATATGTACCTATGGATATGATATATTAATGTATATGGGTTGATGGAGATGCTGACATATGTCACACATCCCCTTTAGTTAGTTATATAGGTCTTATATATTAGGATAAATGAGTAACTTGTGGAATTAGTGCATTGGGTAATGGTTGGCCTACATTGGGATTATGAGGTTACCCATCCATTATTAATTATATATAGTCTATATAAAGGAGGTGAATATTGTAAATCTATCAAGTGTTGAGTATTCTATTTGGTAGAAGGATATTGGAGGTTGTCCCCTCTAAGAGACATTATGGATTTATTTCTTCTTAAAGGACTATTATATGGTGTTATCCTACCTTAAGGGTATTATTTTATTTCTACATATATTGAATATTTTGGCATCTTGGCCCACCAATATCTATTGTGTTGTATTGATGTACATTATATTCTGCATATTTCCAATATTATAAGTGTGGATCATAACAAATTCCCCCAATCAAGGTTTCTCATAGACAATGTTTGACCAAATCAAACATAGAAGCACTTGAGATGCATAATATTCATGATATTCTCTAAATATTTCCCATCTGGTGTAGCCAACATGTATACCCCAGAACCATAGTTTAATATAATAATATACAAACCCAGCTAATTGGCTTCAAACTTACCTTTCCTTTTATGATATATGTTGGTATTTTTATAATTTTTCTTCAACACTAAATCACAAACTTCAAAATCTCTAGGAAGAATACACTTTTTGTAACTATGGCATAACTGATTCTAATAATCTTTCAAATGGTCTAATGTAACTAACTATTTCTCATCTAAGAGTTCTAGCGCTTGTAGTCTAGTAACTCTATAGTCCTCCTCATCAATTATATTCTATAGTGAGATGTGTAGGGAAGGAAACTTGATCTCTATAAGAAGGATAACCTCAAAGCCAAAGACTAAGGAATATGGTGTGGCACCTGTATATGTGTAGGTACTAGTATGGTAAACCCAAAAGGTTGGGAATAATTTTAAGTGTTGATCATGGCCAGTGTCATTGATAATATTTTTAATAATTTTAATAATGGTTTTATTAGACACCTTGGATTGGTCATTACCTTTATGAAATTAGGGTGTGGATCATTTGTGCTTAATATGGAAGTGGGCATGGAGGTATTTTACATCCTTATTTTTGAATTATCTACCATTATTAGATATAATGGTAAAGGGAATACCATAGTAGCAAATGAGGTAATTCAGAGAAAACTTAAGAATACACTTTTTGGTTAATTGAGAGGGATTGATTCTACCCACTTAGTAAAATATTTAGTAGTCGTTAGGACATGTCTGTGGCCATTAGAATAAGTTGCATTTATCTTCCCTATAAGATCGAGTCCACATGTTGAACATGGCCAAGGAGTTGTGATTGACTGAAGCACTTGTGAAGGAGCCAAATCACTATGTCTTTGATAGGCAAGGAATTTATTAACATATTTTCAAGTGTTTGACTCCATGGTTGGCCAATAGTACCTTGTTCAAAGGAGTTTCTTATCAAGGACCATACCATTAGTATGGGCCCAACAAATCCTTTCATGTACATCTTTAAGTGTTAATTTAGACTCTCTCAAACTTAAATAATGAAGCATCATTCCATCATAACCTCAATGATAGAGTGTGCCACCAATTAAGGTATAATGGGAAACATTGTGAACAAAGGATTTATGTTGCCTTCATGATAGGTTAATAGGGAGAATTTGGTCTTGGAGATAAGCATATAGGTCTTGGTATTAATGTTAATTGAGACCAACAATATCACATACCCTCTTAGAATTTTATTGCACGTGATCTAATTGAAGAAGGTTCTTGATAAGAAATCGGTATTCATTGACATTTTTGGCCACTACAATCATGGATCCAATTGTTTCTATTGCACCTGTTGATCTATTATTGAATCTCAATATCTACTCAAACTAAAGAGATTCAAATTTTTGTTTGAGGTTAACCACCATGCCTTTATAGGCTAATAATTTCTCATCTCTGATTTGGTATTGGTCTATATCTTGAATATTGATCAATTGGGAATCTCCATATATCATCAATAACTTAATGTTCCACTACACAATGAGATAGAGTCCTATAATGAATGCTTCATATTTTTCCATGTTATTGGTGAAATGAAACCTAATGTGAAAGGCCTTATGAATGAGATCTCTTTATGGAGTAATAAAAATAATGTCAGACCCAGATCCATAGGAGGTGAAAGAACCATCAAAATAAAGTGTCCATTGTTTGGAGTTAATAGATACTTTATCTAAACTCAAGATAAACTCATCTAAGAACTCAAACATGAATGGCTTGGTGTCTAATAGAGGGGATTCAATAAGTTAATCCATAATGACCTGCCCCTTAATATATTTTTGGTTCTAATACTCAACATCAAACTCACTCAATGACATTATCCACTTGGCCATATGACCAATTAGAGTGACTTTGGATAGTATATACTTATGGGGATCAATCTTGGCAATCACAATGGTTTTATTGTTCAACATATAGTGTCATAGATTTTGGGATTCAAAAACCATTGCTAATCAAGCTTTCTATATTGAGGTATAATTATGTTCATAGACCACAAGTATTCTACTCAAATAATAAACTACATGCTCTTTGCCCTAGTCATAATATTGAGCCACAAATGCCCTCAGTGCATGTTTAATCACTGAGATGTAAAGAATCAATGACTTCCCTAGCATGGGTGGAGTGAACACTAGTAGTTTTTCAAGATATTTTTTCAAATCTTCAAATGACTATTGATAATTTGTGTTACAATGAAATGTGATACCTTTATTTAAAGGGTGAGTAAAAGGATAACACCGATCTGTAAGCTATGAGATAAACTAATGAATAGATTGGATCTTATCTTTGTTAGGTTGTGGAGCTAAAAGCTTCACTAATGCAGACATGGAGAAGGCCATTGGAGGAGTTGTTGGAGTGTCACAGACACCAGCGTCGGTCAGGCCAACCGACGTCAGCAGGGAAGAGACAGGAAGCAACCGACATCGATCAGAGATTGGCCAGCATCGGTGACCCCCAGGTAGACAGGGACCGACGTCAGTCACCTGTGTGGTTCAGACTGCGGATGTTACGGGTAGTTAGCTAACGAACCAAGTGTTTGCATGTCAAGAGCTATTTTTAGACTGAGAGCTGCGGATCTAATTATTGTAATTAGGTGTATAATTATTGTTTGCATGAGATCTATTTAAGAGACTCATTGGTTGTATTGTAAACTTGTGCTAGAGAGTAAGAGAGCATTATTATAAGCTCCTTCTGTGTGTGAGGTAGAGCAATGGTGTGTTCTTCCTAGTGCCACAGTACCAAGGTGGGTGCTGGATTGGAGAATCAACAGGGTTCTTCATGTATGTATGATCTTGGTCATCAGGTGAGCATGGATTCTATAGGAGATCTACATGGTAAGTAAGATCATTGATATGCAGGTGTATGTGTGTACAAGGTCAAGGTTCATAGGTGTGCAGAACCAGATTGATTTGCAGGTGTGCAAAGTTAGAGAGGACAGCAACACAATAGGGAGCAGTATCAGGAGAGATCTACTTGGAGTACAAGTGTGTACTCAGAGCAAAGAGGAAGGCAAGGGAGTTCCTTCCATAAGTAAGGTCTATTGAGGTGCAGGTTGATGCAGGTTCAGGGGAGATCTACTTGAAGTACGTTGAGTACTTGTGGACTGCGTGGAGCACTTGTGGTGTGCGTGGAGCACAGGTATAAGGTGAACACCAATTAGTGTTTGAGTTGGGTGTTGGGACCTAAGAGAGAGAGCTTTAAGGAGAGAATTACTATTCACTTGAGGTGTGGGAAGCCTTTAAAGATGTGGTGGAGAAGAAGTGGCATCTTCTTTATTGTATTCTTTTCTGCAAGAGTTTTAATACAAGTTGTGTATTGTCTCTCATATCATGTGTTATTTCTAGATTCTAGTTACTTGTTGATTCTGGTTAATTTCGCATATTAAGTTGCTTGTATTTTGGTAATCAATTGTGTGCTTCCAGTATTCATATCCCAACACATGGTATCAGAGCTAAGGTTGCAGGAAGCGGTTTTGTGTTTGGTTATAGGTCACTCTCAGGGGTTTTTGATTGAGTGGGAGTAGAGCAATGGCAGATCAAAGTAAGCTAAGAATGGAGGAGTTGAAAAACATAGATGATCACTTATGGTCCTATGGAAAGAAAGAGCAAGTAAAAGGAAATTGCTGGTTTGTGGAAGATCAGCAAGAAGGAACTGAAGATGCAGATGTTGCAGGTGTTGTTGCACAAGATGCTCTAGGAGGTTTCTTGGATAAAGTTGAATCTTGGATAATAGATTTGGTTGCCTCTTTCCATGTAGCCCCAGGTAGAGGTGCTGGTGAGCCTTGCCAAAGAATTAGCAAAGGGGAAGTGAAGCTGAAATTACAGGCGGCCAATACACGGGTGTTGAAGGAGGTCATGCAGGTCCCAGGTTTGGAGATGTGGCTAATTTCTTCAGAAGAGTTGGGTGATGAGAGGTACACAAGAGCTCTCACAATGGTTGCACTTGAATTAGCTGGTGGTAAGAAAATAGGTACTCTTTATCTACTTGTTTATATTACTGATTCTTCTTTTGTTGCAGAGACGTGGCTTCGTAGGCTTGGTCACATGAGCAGGAAGGAGATGCATGTTCTTAAGTAGAAGATAGATATATTTGACAGGCTTAAGAACTGGAAAGCCTTGGTGTTCTTGGAGGAGATGGCAGACAAAGACCAGTGGATGGGTTGGATACTTCTGAGTAGGGTAGTTTGGACATGGGGATTGATTCAAAAGAGCTCACGGGTGAAAAGTCATCACTCACAGGAAAACACAGGTACCGACATCAGTAAGAAAACTAACGTCGATAGTTGGTAAGACCAACGTCGGTCACAAGGACCGACATTGGTAGCATGGAAATCGACGTCGATAGGGTTGGTAGTCAGGGACAAGCGCATGGGAACCGACGTTAGTTGGATGCAGACTGTGGGGTGGCCGAGGTCGGTCACTGTAATGGATTTTGGGCAGACAGCGAGCTGTCAAGGAGTCTCAAATGCCCATATGGAGGATTGAAGACGTAAGTAGGCCTCAAATTCATTGTTCCTCTTCTTTATACTAGTTGCTGACTGCAGAGCAGGAAAGATCCAAGAAACAGTGGGAGCATGGCAGGAATATGTTACAGAACCAAATAGGAGATTTGGTAGGGTTGCCAGCAGGTATGAAAACACAGAGATGAATGGATACCTTAGTTGAAGAATAGAGAGAATGGACACGTGAGATGGAAGGCCAGGTCATATGGTCTTGAGGAGCTGCAGGACAGTGGTACAGGGTTTGACAGGTGGAGGACGAAGCATGGCTTCAGTCAATGTCAGGTAACTATTGTGGTTTATCTTACCAGGTGGATGATGAGTCATGACATCATTCTATTACTGTATGTGGATGGTATGCCAGGTATCAGGTTTGTACATATAGGGTTTTGTTGAGCTAAGGGTAAGATTAGTTTAGTGGTTTGCTATGAAGAATTTGGAGCAGCGAAATTCTTTGACATGGGAGACATGGGAGATCATAGGATGATTTTGTCTCTAATGGGAGCTGATGTGAATCAGGTGTTGGCAAGATGCAGGATGCAAAATTAGAGCACACCAAAGGCTAGACAGTTCAATGTCTAAAATCACATGAGGTCTAGTATAGACTTGAGTATTCCCAAGCAGTGGGAGCTGTCAGAGAGTTAGGAGCCAATTCGGGGAAGTGGGTTCTCAGGGATTTGAGAAGGACCAGTAGTAGGGATTCATGCTATTTAGGGTTAGGGCTTCACTACATGGGATTATAGGTTCAGATGTGGTAGGGTACTTGGATGACAGGAGGTACACCATAGGTTGTGTGGTGGGTGGTCTTCAAGGTTGAGCTTGAAGAGGAATACAAGCTAGGAAACAGATTAGATGGGGTACAGGTACAGTGTAGCTATTTATCTCCAAGTGGGAGATTGTTAGGTTGTAGAGCTAAAAGCTTCACTGATGCAAACATGGAGAAGGCCATTGAAGGAGTTGTTGGAGTGTCATAGACACTGGCGTCGGTCAGGCCAATGAACCTCGGCAGGGAAGAGACAGGAAGCAACCAATGTCGGTCAGAGATCGGCCGGTGTCGGCGACCCCCAAGCAGACAGGGACCGATGCCGGTCGCCTGTGTGGTTTGGACTGTGGATGTTACGAGAAGTTAGCTAACGAACCAAGTGTTTGCATATCAAGAGCTATTTTTAGACTGAGAGCTGTGGATCTAATTATTGTAATTAGGTGTCTAATTATTGTTTGCATGAGATCTATTTAAGAGACTCATTGGTTGTATTGTAAACTTGTGCTAGAGAGTAAGAGAGAATTATTATAAGCTCCTTTTGTGTGTGAGGTAGAGTAATGGTGTGTTCCTCCTAGTGCCATAGTACCAAGGTGGCTGCTAGATTGGAGAATCAGCAGGGTTCCTCATGTATGTATGATCTTGGTCATCAGGTGAGCATGGCTTCTATAGGAGATCTACATGGTAAGTAAGATCATTGATATGCAGGTGTATGTGTGTGCAAGGTCAAGGTTCACAGGTGTGCAGAACCAGATTGATTTGTAGGTGTGCAAAGTTAGAGAGGACAGCAACACAACAAGGAGCAGTATCAGGAGAAATCTACTTGGAGTACAGGTGTGTACTCAGAGCAAAGAGGAAGGCAAGGGAGTTCCTTCCATAAGTAAGGTCTATTGAGGTGCAGGTTGATGCAGGTTTAGGGGAGATCTACTTGAAGTATGTTGAGTACTTGTGGAATGTGTGGAGCACTTGTGGTGTGCGTGGAGCACAGGTATAAGGTGAACACCAACTCAGTGTTTGAGTTGGGTGTTGGGACCTAAGAGAGAGAGCTTTGAGGAGAGAATTACTATTCACTTGAGGTGTGGGAAGCCTCTGAAGAGGTGGTGGAGAAGAAGTGGCATCTTCTTTATTGTATTCTTTTTTGCAAGAGTTTTAATACAAGTTGTGTATTGTCTCTCATATCATGTGTTATTTCTAGATTCTAGTTACTTGTTGATTCTGGTTAATTCCGCATATTAAGTTGCTTGTATTTTGGTAATCAATTGTGTGCTTCCGGTATTCATATCCCAACAATCTTATTAACTATGAAGCTATTTTAGATTAGGAGGAGGGGGTATTTCCATGATGGCTTGGACCTTTAAAGGATCAAATTCAATGCCCTTGTGAGATACAATGAATCCTAGTAATTTTCTATAAGTGACACCAAATATGCACTTCTTAGGATTGAGGTGTGCCTTATATTTATGAAGTCTCTCAAAGATTCTTCATAAATTTTAGGATGTCATAAACATGTCTTTGAATTTCCTATAATGTCATCAACATAATATTCAATAATATCATGCATAATGTCATGAAATATGATATTCATGGCACATTGGTAGGTTCCATTGGCATTCTTCAAGGTGAAGGGCATGACTTGATTAAAAAATGTCCCCCAAAAAGTGGTGAACATTGTTTTGTGTTGGTATTCAAGTGAAATTTTTATCTGGTTATATCCTAAGAAGCCATCCATAAGGGACAACATATCATACTACGGTTGAATCAACTATCATGTCAATGTTTGGTAAGGGGAAATCATCCTTAAGGCAAGCTTTGTTGATATCTCTAAAATCATTACACAAGTGTATCCCTTGTGGTTTCTTTCTTACTAGAATGATATTTGAGATCCACTCTAAGTAATCAAGTGGCCTATTATAACCTTCTCCCAATAGTTTTATAACTCTTTCTTAACTAGGATAATAATATGTAGATGCATCTTCCATATCTTATGTTTAATTTGGCTAAGCATTTGGGTGAACAACAAGATGATATACAACTAGAGATGGATCCAACCCTGGTATATCTACATAGGAATAGGCAAAGAGGTCAATGAAATGTTTTAAGATAACAATAAAGAACTCACATTCCTTAATAGTGAGAAAAGTGCCCAATTTGATTATTTTTAGATCATCAGATATGTCAATGTTTAAATTTTATGGTTTCTTCTATAAGAAGTGTGGAACCATCTTCTAAAATAGTTAGCAATGGAGGAAACTAATAATTTGTATTATATTGTGAGCCATTAGGATTACCCATGTAAAAATAATCATAAATAGCCATGTCTAATAGTGGCTAATTAATAAATGTTTTTGGAAAGTCTTGAACTCTTTGCTACTCTTTGTTCTTTTGAATTGATATCTAACCTAAGTGTGAGATGTGAACTTGTACCCAACTCTTTACTTTCTAAGGAAGAGAGAGAACTTCCCAATCTAAGAGTATCTAAAACAAGTTTTCACCAATAGACTTATCTTTTTGTTTAATTATTTCCTTGAGCTAAAGGTGCTTCCTAGAGGTTTTCAATAGTGAATCTCAATGTTTTATGTTCGTTATCATCAAGGAATTTTTCCTACTCTCCAAAAGAGGGTACAAGGTCCAATGTGAAGTCAAAGCCTCATTTGTGATCATTGATTGGTAGACCATACTTGAGTCCCATGTACTCAATTTCCTTCTCATTCTTGAAATCATCCAATGGTATAATAGAATCATTTTGGTCCCAATCAATTAGGTTAACATAATGGAAGGAAAGGGGATGTGGGTTATGATAGTGAGAATGAAATTGGCATCAAACATATTGGTGTTGAAAATCTCATCGTATATACTATAATATGATATTGTGTCATTATCAAGAGTATCCTCATCAGACACTAAAGTAGTATCACTTTCAAAATATGAGTGGTGACCCCCAAGTTGTGTGTATCTAAGACCTCAATTTACTTCATCTTTTACTACAAATACAAGTTCAAGAATGTTTTGTTCTTTTACCCCTAGGCCTTTGCCTTTATAGTCTTGATTATCCATGGTTTTATTTGGAATGGGTTACTTGGTGCTCTGAAAGTAAGTGGTAAAATAATCACCATATATAAGACCCTTCAAAACTTGTGGGTCAGTCTTGATTCAGTGAGGTGTCTTTGACCAACACAAAGGCTTTTTTATGATAATTGGACCTCTTTTTCCATACCATGTTGGGCCTACCCAGAGTTTTTGTAGCATTGGGTATACCATGGGAGTTAAGAAGTTATTAGTTTAGAAATGTGGAATGCCTCCTTTATGATATAGGTATCAATACCCTCATCTTAAATGTTAAATTGGGAAGATAATTGGAGAGGTGGATTAGAATAAGTGGATTTTAGGTCACTCAGGTCAATGTAATTAGATTTAGAAGACTTATGAACTCCTTATTTGATTTTTCATTTGCAAACTCAGTGCTATGATAATATTTGTAGTTCCCATACTCGGCTTCTAGGTTTTTACAATATTGGTATGGTTGAAAATCACCAAGAATAGTGACCTCTAGTCTATAATGATAGAATTTGATGCATTGGTGTAGTGTGAAAGGGACTACATGTACTTCATGGATCCAAGTTGACCAAGTATTAAATTATATGGTAGTTCAATATTAATTACATGGAAAAGGGTATCTTGGGTGACAAGCCCAACAATGATAGGCAAACTAATGGTCCCTAATGATAATATTTGCATTGTCATAGGCTTTGATAGTGATAATGTAAGTATGCATATCTACTGCTATATATCCCAAGTGTTGGATCAATTTTAAAGAAGAAATATTTAGTCTTGAACAATTATCTATGAGAACATGCTTAAATTTATAGTAGGAACTGATGCCTTTAATGTATAGGGGGTTATTGTGTAAAAGACTAAGGGATGACATATTACTTTGATCAAATGTTAGTTGGATCCCTAGGGATAAATTCCCCAATAGCACTGGGTAGGATCATTGTCATTTCATACCTTGAACTATTGGAAAAAATCATTTAATATTATCCTATGAACTTTTAATGTATATAATATATCCATGGTGGAAATCTATGCAGGCATCTTGTTTAATTGTTCACCAATATCATATTGCTTCTCAATAAGAGGGGGAGATGGTTTAGATTTAGAGGGCATAGAGCCTTGAATAATATTAGTATTATAAGATGGCGAAGGACCTTGGAGAGTAAGTCATGGATGTCTAGTTATGACTATAAAAAAATTATTTGGGAGGGAGTTACCTAAATTAGATGAAATAAATAAATAACCAAGAATAGTAATCCATAGAGGTTAAGGTGCAAATACATTATTTTGAATCATTAGGGAATTACTTGAATGATTATGGAGGTCCTAAAATAGAAGGGATAAAACTCTGACAAGTGTTAGATGGTGGACAAGGAGTTACCTTAATAGTAGGCACATAATTGTTGGTAACACAACCCACAACATTACTATAATCATATGAGACATTAAGATAACTGAATTGGTTGGCCCCAAAATCATGATCTCAATTATGATAGGTTATTTCTATATTTTTCCTTGAGCTTAGTTTTGATGATTCTTTTATTGATGATTTTTGTGATTTGGGAAGGTATATTTTTAGATGCCCATGTTTTGATTGGTATTGGAAACACTTTTCTCTAACTCAATTTCCCATTTTCTAATAAATCCTACATGAAATTAAAGATTTTTACACACACACATATATATATTGCATAGCCTTTGATGTGATGATAATTATAATATTATTTGTCTATATAACATGCATGCTTTGGTTATACCTCTAGAAATGGATTTGGATTAAGCCAAACAATCATATTAGATATAACCAACTTTTGAAAAAAATGCCTCAATAGGCTCACCGAGGTCACTAAAAATGTTGTTATAATATTGATCCCTATGTGGAGTCCCCTTTACAATATGAGTTTTTGATTAGGTGGAATGTCTTTGGGAGGTAATGGTTATACCATTTGCATATGCCTCATTTTTGTGACTCCATTACCAACCATGTTCTTATTTTTATTAAAGGCTTTGGGTTTTTTAGAAGGGTTTACTTGAGTTTGTGTTTGCACTTGGGATTGATCTCGTGTTTGATTCTAAGAATATATCTTGATCTAACTTTTGTCAACAAGTGCATTTTCAATCTACATGACTTTATTTATTATTTCCTCAAATGTATTGGCATAATGGAGTTTTAAATTATAGGTTGATTTGGCATTGAGATTTTATGCAAAAATACTAGCTAGCTACTTATCTGATAGATTATGTAGGAAACAACTAGCTAGGTCCTTATATCTTTATAAAAATGCATAAAATATCTCTCCACCACATTGTTTATAATTACGCAAATTAACCATGGTTAATTCATGTTCTATGTTGTAAGAAAAAAAAATTATAAAATTTTATGATAGATCATTATAAGTGGTGATAGATCTTTGTGGAAAATGGAGGAACCAATCCAAGGCTTGCCCATTTAGATGGTGAGGAAATAAATAAGGCAAGTAACTACTACTAAAATCTAGTTCCTGGCATGCAATGAATAATGCTTATAGATGTTCCCTTGGATCACCTTTCTATTTATATTTATCAAATTTAGATAGCTCAAAGTGAGGTAGGATAGGTAATTGAAATAAATTCATGTCAAATGGGTAAGGGAATTGTCATAAAATTTACACTTCTTACCTTGATTACCTACTTAAAGTCCTAACACAACTTCATTTTTCTCATTCCATTCTTGGATGTTGGGAGCACTTTGTGATTGAAGGAGGGTGCTTTGCTAGGCTTTCAGAGATTGATGTGTTTGGTTGGGATTGATATAAGTTTGGATACCCCCTTTGTGTGTTATTATTATATATATTCACCCTATTACTTGAATTATATGGTTGATAAGGTACTACTCTTTGTTTGAATTAGGAATGGGATTTCCATGGTGTTATCAGTTTGGATGAGTTTGTTGTTGATAAATAGGAACTTGTTATGAAAAGAAAATGAGTTATCGTTGATTCTGAGGAATATACTATTGCAAATGAGAAGGAATCTATTGTTGGTTCAAAGGGAACTATTATTGTTACAAATTAGAATGGGTTTATTATTTTTAACTAGGCAATGTGTGTTGTGAATGACTCACTAATTTCTATAGTGGTGTGTTTGCAACTAGTTGTTGTGGATTGTCAGGGACCTGTTGTGCATTAGAAATAATTATTGATGATTGAATAAGGTATGCCACATATTATTTTCAAATTTTTGTGAATAATTAATAGGAATTATATGCTCAAAAGGAGTTGATGGATCCACATTAGATGTAGGATTGACTAATGAGTTTTATGATTGCTCTAATGACTAGTTTTGGTCTATGAATGAAGAGTTTTTGAATGAAGTGGAAGCCAAGGAAGTTATTAAATCAATGATGATTTGATCATCATAACATTGACTAATCTATTATATTATGAAATTAATGATTTGGTCGTGTTGGGATGGGTCTACAATTTGACCCTTTCCTTTGATAGACGATGTTATAGCCAATTTTGAATTATGAATAAGAGGTTGATTTTGGCTAGTAGTTACCTCATAAGGTATTTCCTCTACCTTAATAAGACTACATAATTATTCCATGGTAAAATTAGGTGGGGGCTTAGCTCCATATTCTAGTAACCTTAAGAGGGTTTCATCTTAATCCTCCTATAATTGGTATTTATCTTGGTTTTGAATAGATCTTGTTATAGGTGGGAGATCCTTAAATAGAGTTGGGTGTTCCTACCTATCCTCACTATTTTTAGATTTTTTAAGACATCCAGGTGGATCATAAAAGTTTTCCTCCTCAAAATATGGACCATAAGAAACCTGACTATGAGTATATCTAGACATTCTAAACCAACAGTTGAATTTAACTCGAAATAAGACACTTGGATTGTCTTGATGTGAACACATGAAAGAGCCTCTACTAATCAATTTAAATTGGATTCTTAGAATTTGAGAAATGTTTGAGATTAAATCAAACCTTGGTTAACTTTTTAAAAATTTTGAGTTCAATTTAACTTTAAATATGACCTTGAATTTAGAAATAGAAATGGAACTGTCTCAAAATAGGAATTGGTTTGAAATTGGATTCATGATGGATTTTAATTTGATTCAAATAAGTAGGATTTTGGGACCTAACTAGAAAATGGGTAGTGTAACAGTGCTAAATGGACCAAAAAATTCAATTTGGACAAACTAATGGTACTAAGTAAATAACATAATAGTATATTTGTCCAACATAATGTTAAGAGGGTATAAAGATGGCCTAAAAATTGGGCAAGGTAACACCTTATTATGTGAATTCAATATAACAATGGTATTGGACCTAGGAAAATGTCTAACTTGATTAGACTTGATGGTGTTTGAAAGTTTTAATCAATTATAGGTCATGAAAATAATCAAAATAAGACTTGCATGAAGGATGAGCCATATTTTTAATTGTAAAATGAGATTGCATCACAATCATTGAGCCTTCAATATACTAGATTTGAGAGGAGAAATTTAAGGATTAATTTAATAAAGTTTTTAAATGTATGTGAAAGACTCACTCTCTCTCAAATTTTATAAATGATAGGAAATATTTAGGGGATACTATATTTGTACCCTTACATTAGTGGAGGTCTTGTGGTAAAGTTTTTGTTGGCTTACTAGATGGCCCTTGATGGGCACAAAATATGTCGAAGAAGATATCTATCTATCATGTTATATTTAGGGGATACATCTCCTACCAAAGAGACCCTATATTCCTTGATGGTGATGTCTAATGGCTTAGCATAAGTGAGTTAACCCTTTGCTTTCATGAACACTTTATGGGGAATTCTGCTATGCCCTGATGATACCTACCAGTACGAGTGATAGGATATCAACCCCTAGTCATTACACCCTAAGGACTTGCGAGAATGTGATGAAGTTTACCCTATATAACTAAAATCAAAAAATAAAATAAGTTTTGTTTCTAATTCTTAAGACCCCATAAATGGGCAAGAGAAGTGCATACACTAAACATTATTTTAGATAAACAAGAAAGTAATCAAGTAAGAAAAACATATAAATAACTATCATGAAATTAAATGTTTTTAAAAGCTCTAAATGAAATGTAGGTTCCTTTCTTAAACACTAAATCAAAATGTAAGTGAAAACTTGCTTTTATTTTTCAAATAAAATCACTCTTTTAATTCACTAAACTAGCAAGAAATAAGTTAGAGGGTTGTGGTGTGTTTTTAGGCAATCAAGGGAAGTTGCAAAGTTACAATTTTAACTCTAAGGAAAAATTCACATAGAGCGATCTTGCCATTCAATAGAGTGACCTTGTTTTACTATATTCAATTAAAACACAGTGTGGAAATTTCATTGATTAGTAGGATGATCTCATCATTTTACTAGATGATCTCAAAGTTTTCAATAAAATAACAACATAAAACATAGTTTACCTTCTTATGAACTCACTGATTAGCATATCAACCTCACTATTTTGTAGTAAAAAAACATAGTATTAATTCAAACTCATCAATTAGTATATCAAACTCATCATTATGCAGGTTATTCTCACCAATTTGATAAAACATGAAAGGATATAAAGAGTCAAGAGTGAAAAAATGCCATTCAACAAGTCAATATCACCACTCACTAGATTGAACTCATTGATACACATGGTGATATCATCATTTTCAAGAAAAACACATAAAACCTAGAGCTCAAACCACCATTCATCAGGTCAAGCTTATCATTGTGCAAGTCATCCTTACTAATTTCTTGAAAACATAGAGAACAGGGAATGCAAGATTGTCATTTAGAAGGTTGATCTTACCATTTTGTAGGCCATTCCCATCGATTTATTAAAAACACAAAGAAAACATAGAGGTAAGGGAATGTGAAATCACCAATCCATAAGTCGATCTCATCATTCATGGGAATGAACCCGTTGACACATAGAGTGATCTCATTGATGCTCAGAAGATGGAAAAACATAAAAAAAGTGAAAAAATAAAGAAATTAATGTCAAAGAGTGATTTAATTTCATAATTAGAGGATCAATAAGTTCTTGATGAGGTTTTTGTATGGTGTCTGTGTTTCAGTGGATGTACCAAATGTAAACCATAATTAAAAGAGGGGTTAGTTTATTTTTTATTTAATCAAAATCAAATATGTTTAGGAAACACAACTTTTCAAACGTGATTCCTTAGAATGGGCAAGAATTGAAGTAACACATTTAAAAATAAAAAACTAAAAAAGACATTTTTACCTTCTATTTATATGTTTCCTTCAAATTTGAAACACATACATTTTTGTGCTTCGATGTAGAGATCAAACTCTTTGTCAATGTCATAGTATGAAAGCCATCAACATCTCTCCAAGCACAATCTAAATGATTTGTGGATCAACAAGAATAAAAATGGGTGAAGCTTTCTTTAGATTTATGAAAAGTTTCTTTGCACTAAAAAATTTATTTATGGTAGAGGGAAAAACCTCAATGTATAGGCATGGTGGATGATTGGTGACCATCCATCTTGATCTCCAAATGCAGGGCTAGGAATGAGTCCTCACCTTCCATTAATGCAAGAGGTTGAAGATGTAATAATGAGGGGTGGGATAACATTTATGAGGCTTGGCTCAACATTTTTGATATTTATTGCAATAATGTTGATATTTTACCAAATTTAATAACTTGACCTATGATGTCATGATGGTGTCACTACTTTTTTAAATTTTAAATTTTCATAATTCCAATATTAACTAATTCCATGGATATCTTACTTAGGGAGAATTTATATTTTTAATTAGATTCAATTAGCTAATTAATATCGATTAGCCCTTCATGCAATATTGAGAGTTGATTAATTATCCCATTAAATTGGTCAAAAATACCACTTACAAAGCAATAATTTGGATCAAAGAGAATTAGACAAAGTTGATAGTTGGTTATGGTGTTTTGCCCCAATTAGGGATGCACCAATGTGTTTCATAATATGCATGTGAGGTGTACGAATGAATTAGATAATTTTATTGGTTTTTGGTCTAATTCATGTGTTACTACAAAATGTGGTTTTAACTTGCAATTTTGACACAAAAGTGGTGAAAATTGGATGTCCACACCCTAAAGTCATCAAATAATATATACCTATAGTCAGCCTAAGTGATTTTATGTGATATATTTATAAAGGGATAGTGTTACTACAAAATGTGGTTTTAACTTGCAATTTTGACACAAAAGTGGTGAAAATTGGATGTCCACACCCTAAAGTCATCAAATAATATATACCTATAGTCAGCCTAAGTGATTTTATGTGATATATTTATAAATGGATATATATATATATATATCCATTTATAAATATATCACATAAAATCACTTAGGATGACTATAGGTATATATTATTTGATGACTTTAGGTTGTGGACATCCAATTTTCACCACTTTTGTGTCAAAATTGCAAGTTAAAACCACATTTTGTAATAACACATGATATATATATATATATATATATATATATATATATATATATATGTATGTATGTATGTATGTATGTATGTATGTATGTATGTATGTATGTATGTATGTATGTATGTATGTATGTGTGTGTATATATATATATATATATATATATATATATGTATGTATATGTATATATATATATATATATATATATATATATATATATATATATATGTATGTATATGTATATATATATATATAATAAACCCTCATTCATTCTTCACCTAGCACAAACCTAACAACTCATAAGACAACTTAACAAAATCATTCAATCAAGCATTCACGTGAGAAAAAATTACCTATTTCCTCATATTTTTATACTAGTCATAGGGACAACATATCTATAGGTCTAAAGTATTAAAGGAGCACTCCATGAGTCCTATTTTCCAAGTTACAAGCTAATTCATTATTGTACTTGTTTTCCACATATTGCATTCTTGTGCACACACAAGTCAACACATAGAGGAGAACTACATCAATCTAAAGCCCTCTTCGAAGTAGTGCATATGTAGGCAACACCCACTGATAGAGGGGGTCTTTGGGGTTAGCTCGACACTGTGATCCCACTAACCTTTTTTTCCCAAAGCCACTATGAAGATGAAGAACTAGGGTTTTACTATTTGACAAGGAGTGATAACCAATAATCCATATCTAAGCACACCAAATCAAAAGATTACATAGAAACCATAACATACCAGGCAGTTGCATCTAGATCCAATGTGTATTCTATACTAGGAATTTGCATCTAAGTTAGACATAAGCATCAACACAACTATCTAAGGTCAATGTAAGTGTCCAAGACTATAGAGGTCAAATTTCCAAAATCTAACAACTAATCTAGGACACTAATCCAGTTTATCTCCAATCTATTCCATATCCTGCATATGCACAATTTACCAACTAGGTACTCTTGTGTTCATTTTATTGTTATATCAATCAATAGTTGTAATTACTCTTTTTAGCATATCTCAACATTTGAATTCATAAGACTATTTATCTAAGTTTATAATTAATTAGTCTACTATATATTTGTTTATCACCCTTGTGCTTATTCATTTCTATATTTTTAACCCTATATTATATTGATCCATTTCAATTTAGGTTTAAACACTGGTATAGTCTTAATGTTTTCCACATACAACCACAACATGTTTAAAATAAAGTATATTTATCTACTAATAGCTCTTGAAAATTGAGTATGTTTATTTATCAAAAATAAGATTTACCTTCATTAACTCAATAATTTTGATGATTTTAATCATCTTTTGTCTCAACCCTATCTCAAAATGCAAGTCAACTCTAGCTATAAGTAAAATAATATGGACTTCATTCACATTAGATTGGGGAGCAAAATAATTCATTGTATTTATCATAAAAATTGTTGAGTTGAATAGCTTAGAAATAAAACCAATCAAAAGTTATGAGTTTTGGATGTTTTTTTCAAATTTCAATGGTCTTGCCCTTGCCCCTTCAAATTATCACATTCTTTCCCATCTAATTTATTATTGTTCTTAAATTTTCTAGTTGTCGAGTGAGATGCATATATGCAAAGTGATATTTTTAAATATATCATAGTTATTGAAGCTTGCCAAGTATGTAAATCATTTTTTATTATTGCCATGATTACATCAACCACATCCCCTTATTATTTATTTTGATGGAATTAATGCTTGATGATGAGATGTATGCTAGAGGGAAACTTTGGAGGGATATGGATAGAATAATCAAATTAGAATATGTGCAATGCATTACTACATTTATGACAAAAGTCCTAAATTATCATTTTATAGACAAATAAATTTATTTTCATTCTGGGTTGTTTATTATCACTGAATAATCCACTAAAAATTTTACCCAAAATATTAGGTATTTAAATAGTATATCCACATGAAGAGGTAACTATAAATTTTAAATTATCACCAATAAGTCTTTTGCATAAAAAAACAATGAAGCCAATTCAATTATTACAACCCAAAATCTTTGTCAGAATGCAAAATTAAATATGTTGGTTTTCTTGTAGAAAATACTTTAGTTGGTTGCCCTGCTAAAATTGGCATATGCTCGAAGAGGCATTATAGGAAAGTGTTGTTGTTGTGCCATTATTTTCATGGTTTCAACATAAAACTACAAGTCCATTATTTCTTACTCTCTATTTTGAGCTAATATTTACTATATGTTCAAATAACTATCGAATTAATTCCTATGAGTTTCAAAGGGTTTGACCCTATCCTTAAAGATATTTTTTTTTTCTAGTTAAACCATGTAAAATACATTTATATCAACACTTCAGATCACACTCCATGAAATATCATCAGGATGAGAGAATAAGAGAATAGTAAGATTAAATCACAGACTAAGGTTCCAGTTCATAGATGTTAGGAATGAAGTGTTATGGAGTTGGGTAGTTGGGAAATGAAAAATAAAAAGTAAATATTAAATGAGGTAGCTTGAATTTTTTTGTTAGTTAATAATAGGAAACTCAATAATAATAAATTTTAGTTTATTACTATTAAAAAAATAAAATATAATACTTCAAAAAATGACAATAAACAAAGTTAGATTTTTAAATTGGGAAATTCTATTGTTTGGGGTATTAAATGGGATGTTAAGAAATTTAATTTTTTTTAGATTGGTTGATACAATAGATAAGAATAACTAATTTAACTAATGAAATTAAATTACTAAATTAAAATTTTCAAATTTGATTAAAAAGTAAGGAATGAATTGAATAAAGAGAAAAAAATTACATTAAGAGAGATAAAGGCACAAGGGAAGGAAATGAAACAAAAAGGGGTAGGGGAGTAGTGGGGTTTGATCTATTACAACCTAAGAAAGAAGACGATAATAGACCACTAGGGAATATGATGGGTGACACAAGAAATGAAGCTTTCATACACATCATAGTTTATTAAGTAACTTTATGATTAGTCCTTGAGATTGGTTTAATTGCATACCTCCATTCATGTTAACAAATGGAAGTTAGATTTTTAAATTGGGAAATTCTATTTTTTTGTATTAAATCGGATGTTGAGAGATTTATTTATTTTTAGATTGGTTGATACAATAAATAAGAATAACTAAGTTACTTGATGAAATTAAATTAGTAAATTATTTTTTTTAAATATAAATAAAAAGTAAGGAATGAACTGGATAAAGAGAAAAAAATTACATCAAGAGATACAAAGGCACAAGGGAAGGAAATGAAAGAAAAAATAGGTGGGTAGGGGGGAGGAAACATAGGGTGGGTGATGGTGTTTCAGTTAATTTCACTTATTTCTCATTGTTGAAAGTAAGTAATGAAACTAGTAATAGGGTGTGTAGAATAATACCTGGTAAAGTACACGCGTGATATGAATGATGGTAAGAAATTTTATTTGGCTTGGAAGGAGTAACATACAGATAAGAAAGCATTATAATGAAACTTTTTTGTTAGACAAAGATGAAGGGTGGACTTCCTAGCATATGCTAGATCCAAGAAGTGAAAGCTTACTAGGATGGTTGTCAATCCACTCCCTGATAAAAATTAAATTTGATAAAGGAAGGAAAAGATACTTGCATCCAATAACAAGAAATTAAATGTTATGAAAGAAGGAAATAAAATGTTGGTTCTAAAATATGTGTAGACACCTAAATAGTGTCTAACCCTTGGTCACCTTCCCCCTTGGTCCGTTCCTAACCCATTCCTAAAAATTACTAATTTAAAATAATAAACTTATTTTGAATTAACCCCCCTCCTTGGACACATCACCCATGACACCTCACCTAGGACACCTCGCCTTAGACTAATTCCCATCATATGACTCACCCAAGACCTATTCCTACTTCTCTCTAACCGCCTAACAAACTCTCGTGCGTATTTAGCCCAACCCTCGACATTCTCCAACAGCTAGTACACTTGGCGGATGAAAAATGGGCTTGGTGGCTCGTTTTACCCGTTCTAACCCCGCTGACGTCGATCAAGTGTCGGCCGACGCCGGCGAAATCACCGACGTCGATTATACTTAACCAATTTTTCAGACTCTTTGGAGATCCCAATCCGAATCAGAAATCAGCTAATCTCTAGAAGCAACTCACGAATCCTTCAATCTTGAGTCTTCGACCATTCGTCAATCTGTGAGATCTCTCAATCAAGCCTCTCACTCTCTCCCTCAGGTGCAGCAATAGCTTTAGGTTCTCCATCAGCAACAGGTTCTCCACACAGGCTACATCAACAGTAGGTATGGGAATCATCAGTAGCACAACTTCCACAAGGCACAGGTAAGTATATTGTCTGTGTTTTTATTCTCTTTTCAGTTATTGATTTCAAACAATATCTCCCTAGACCAGATTGTCAATCAAGCCAGACCTAAATCTTGACTTATCTACCTCCCTATTTCCTCCGTCTTCTATCGGACCATACACTCTACCCATTCAACTAGACTCTCAGACTCAGACCTCAGACCATTCAACCAAGCCCAAAACTTTGTCTCAAGACTGTTAACAAACCCAGACCCTTCCTTGGCCTTGTCCACAGACCAAAACCCTGACCAGACTCTATCCACAGACCACAGACCTGCCCAGACCCCGTCCAAGCTAATTGCCCCGACCGACGCCGGTCACTACCCCAACCGACGTCGGCATATTAACCGACGTCGGCACCTTTACCAACCGACGCCGGTAGGACCACCGACGCCGGTGACTGTGATCAGTTTGACAGCTTCTTTCAAGTAAGCCTTTGATTCCCTTTTTCATTTCATTTCTTTATCATTTCAATCTTTCATCACTTTAGTCTTTCATATTCTACTATTTATCAGACATACTTCTTTTTTGATTAGTGGGTTTATATCCCTTAAGGAAGTTTTCATACTTCTGGGATCAAGCTTTTGCTTGACAACCCACCATCTATCCATTTAATGCCTTCTTTTATCCAAGCTTCTTTCTTTGCAGGTGTCATTCCTCCACAGCCAAAGAGGAGTACTCACAGAGTCTGGATTACAGTGCGTAGACTATATTCTAGGTACACATCAAGCCTTGACCATTCCTTCTTAAGTTTCTCTTAATTTTTCCTTTGAAACTAAAAGCAAAATTTGAATAGAAACATTCTGGCACGCTCAGTGGGACCATGCCACCAACACCTTCCACCTGCCTACGGGCGAGATGACGGTCACGGTCAAGGACATGTACAGGATTTTGCGGCTGCCGGTACACGGAGCTGACATCTATGCGTGCTCGAGAGAGGCGCACGATATCCACATGGTCACGTTGTTTGGGGAGCACGTCACAGAGACGAGTTACCATTCAGCCAGTTTTGCATATGAGCCTTTGTACACGGCGGATGAGGACGCACATTGGCTGGCGATTTTGATGATGATCGACATCACATTCTATGCGTTGCTGGATGTGGAGGGAGGCAGGTTCCCGATGGCCATGACCGGGGGTTTGATGGACATGTTAGAGCAGCAGACAGTGTTCACCTGGGCACCCGTCTTTTTGGCCCAGGTATACAGAGAGTTATGGGGCATCAGTCGGTGATGACGATATAGCCTGTGTGTAGGCCACCTTCTGCATTGTTGGGCATATGAGCATATTGTGGTTACTCGACCTCTCGGCCTCTCAGTGGCGATCCAGGCTGGCTTTAGGGTTGGGTTCAGGGGATGGCGCGAGATGATGGTGTAGACGCGGGTGGATGGAGTGGTCAGAGACATTGACCACTACAGAGGCGTACTGGAGGCCCTGATTCCAGTAGATATTATCTAGAGACCATACTTGGTGTATCCAGCGTTCAGAGACCAGGGCGAGCAGATGGTTGGGACTCAAAGCATGCGATGGGTCAGAGGTAGATGAGTTGGTGAGCTCGAGAGGATCCCAGTAGAGAGAGTGCGGTGCCAGTACGGGCTGTTACAGGATGTACCTCCCACATTCCCACAGTACAGGCGAGATGATATAAAGGTGCTGCTCCCACTTCTAGAGGAGACAGAGGGCCCAAATTTTGAGGAGTTGTTGGTAGGACCTGGGGTGGCTAACCCAGGTTGTACAGAGGCCTACACAGCATGGTGGGTAGGGTAGTATACAGGTATACAGGTGGGTCCCCAGCTGGATCTGTAGGCTATCATGAGGGAACGAGATACAGCCCGTGAGGAGAGGGACACTGCACGGTAGGAGAGAGATGCGGCTCAGGCCCAAGTCTCAGTTTTGTAGGGGTAGCTAGCCGGGATTACAGGGCAGCTGACTGAGATGACAGGTTGGGTGGAAGCTTTGACAAGGTAGGTCACATTGTTACAGGGACAGCTGGTTGCAGCCCAGGCACAGGCAGTGGCAGGTCAGAGCTTTGGAGGGTAGGGCCCATTATAGCAGCCATCTCAGCAGCCAGCATTTTCATAGGGGGCAGGACCGTCAGCATCAGTGCATCTAGGTCGGCCACAGCCATAGGGGTCTTTACAGGGCACAGCAGTAGGGCAGATGGGTCCACCATAGACGGTATCTCTAGTTAGATATAGTGATGCGTTAGACGATATCGCATACTATGAGAGGGCCATCAGGGGGTTCCCTCAGATACAGCGATACTCAGAGATGCGGGCAGAGCAGAGCCGACAGAGGTCGATGTCACGAACGACGGCTTCTGGGTCTCGCAGACGGCACAGATTAGAGGGAAGAGAGGATACAGCCTCTTCCTAGCCATCGCCACCACCACCACAGCCGCAGCCTTGAGGGCAGACTTAGAGATTCATTTTTGATGTATATACCAGCCTGCGAGCCATTGACGCGAGATGTATGAGAGAGATAGAGGCACAGATTTGTGTGATTGTATAAAAGATTTTGATATATATATGATGATGGTTTGTGATCATTGATGTGTTATGGATATTTAATGTTTAATGTATTGAGTATTTTTGATTATGATGATGATGCATGTTTATGATTATAATGTTATGATGATTAAATGTGATGATGACAATGTTATGGTATTGAGTATAATGATGATGATTAATATAATGATGCATTGTGATAATATAAATAATGAGAATGATCATGACTTTTAGATTAGATGATGATGCGTAAGGATCATATGATAGTGATTTTTATGTTATGACTTTATATGATGTGAATACTTAATTGTGTGATGAGGATAATGTGGTTTGTGATTAATGATTTATGATGTAAATTATGAAAATGATTATGCTAAAGATTATGAAAATATGTGCTTGTTTGTGATGTGATTGGCAGGTGACGAGAGAAGGAGATGGAAGAAAGTGACGAAGAGAATGGCCGAGCTAACCCCAGAAGACCCCATGTCAACTGAGTGCTGCCTACATAGCCCTTGTCGTTAGGGCCTCAGGCCAATGTAGTTCTCCCAAGAAGGGAGGAAAAAGATCGAAGTGGTTGATTTTGGTCATGATAAAGATATAGCATTTCCCACATGTCTAAGGGTACATGCTTGAAATGATGAGAGGAAGATAATGCTACAGCCTCTTCCAAATGGTGTATCATGTAACATAGGTCGGGGTTTTTCATCCCTAGCAACTATCCATATTCGTGATGGATGTATGCTAAAAATGAATTGAGGTCTATTTATGCTTCAGCAAGTATTGGTTTATGCTTAACATAAATTGTGTGGTTGAAAAGAGTTGGATTGAGTCGATTTGACAAATGATGTGGTTGAATGTGACCAAAGTATAGGCAAAAAGTAAAAGGCATAAGTGCCCTTTTATTGACAAGGACTAAAAAGACAACATAGACAGGGGTTGTTAGAACCAAGAGCCCCATTTATGCGTTGCATCATTGACCATAATTGTGTTAGAGCGGTAATCGAATCACTTTTGACATTAAAGTGAGCTCGAAGTCCCTTGAGTAGGTGATATGATAGGAGGAAAAGGGTAACCCGTTTTTAGAGTATGGATAACTTTGCCCCTTTTTATAAGAGACCTTAAGACAACTATAAGTCAAGTCCATGACCCGTTTTTTTTTTTTTTTTTTTTTTTTTTTTAGATTTTAGAGAGCGGATTGATCAATGTGGGAAGTCCACATAAAAGATGTCATTTGTGAAGCTGATCGATGCGGGAAGCTTCTAAAAAAATGCTGTTTGTAGCAAGATTTAGTCATAGCCATCCTTCGAGGGAGTGGTCTATACTTTGCTTTATAAATTTTGAATAGTTGTCCTTCGAGGGAGCAGTCTATTAGTTACAGCAATGATAATGCAGCTGTCCTTCGAGGGAGCAGTCTGCTTTTTGATTTTTTTGATTTTGTGACCTTGGATATTTTGACATCTTGATTTAGTTTTGACAGAATATTGAGTCATGGACAAGACTTATAGAAGATCAAGGTCTCCCTTTTATTAGGATGAAGCATTCGTATATTATAAAAGGGTTGTAGAGGATTTTGTTAAGGGAAAAAGGTGTGAAATGGATTGAGGATTTAAAGGACAAGGATTGCTCAAGGGACGAGCTCAAGCTAAATGTCAAGTGGATGAATACTCAACTAACAGTAGAATGGTCGTAGATGCAAAGCATTAAGAGGCTCAGGTTCTAGTCGGCCTTCAAGAGAAGATAGACGATAAGTCCCTGATCCATACTTGTGCGTGATGATATAAGGTCTGAGCCAATTAGGAGCAAATTTGCCTCATTTACTCCATTCCATATTGGTCACATGTTGGTTCTATTTGAGGATAAGGTCTCTGATATTGAAATCTCGTTCTCTCAGAGTTTTATTATAGGCGCGTTTGATGCGATTTTGATAGACATGGAGATGATTGAGGGCAGTGAGACGACGCTTGTCGAGTAACTCAAGTTGAGCTAATCAATCTTGACGAAAGTCATCATTAGAAAGAATGTCATGGAGTGAAATGCGAAGAGACAAAATTTGTACTTCGAGAGGTAAGACAGCCTCTGATCCATACACTAGAGAAAAAGGGGTAGCACCCATAGAGGTTCGAATGCTAGTGCGGTAGGCCCACAAAGCGAAGGGTATTTGAATGTGCCAATCCCTTCCAGTGTTGTTGACCACCTTCATGAGAATTTTAGTTAGGATTTTGTTAGAAGCCTCGACCTGCCCATTTGCTTGTGGGTAGTAAGGCGAAGAAAAGCTGAGTTTGATGCTGAATGAGTCACAGAGTTTTTGGACGGTCTTGTTTTTAAATGACTTGCCATTGTCGGTGATGATTTTGTGAGGTACACCGAAATGACAGATGATGTGTGTGTTGATGAAGTTGACAATCTTGTCGACTTTTATGGAGACAAGAGGAATAGCTTCCACCCATTTAGTGAAATACTCGGTGGTAGTGATGATGGACTGATGACGAAGAGACGAATGAGGGTTAATCTCGCCGATGAGATCTAAGCCCCATTGTGAAAAAGGCCAGAAATCCTAAGCAACTTGTAAGGTGTGACTAGGGAGATGATGCAAGTTAGCATGCTACTGACACTTGATGCAACGCCAAACATAATCGCTACAGTCTTGATGAAGAGTGGGCCAATAATAACCCAGATGAAGGATGCGCTTGGCAACCGAGTTACTACTGAAGTGTTCGCCACAAATCTCATCATGGGCTTGTTTAACAGCATGAGAAGCTTCAGTGGAGTTTAAACAGTGAAGAAGAAGGCTGTCAAAACCTCTTTTATAGAGAAGGCCCCCTAGCATGGTATAGCGAGCGGTGTGCTTGATGAAAGCCCGCCGCGCATTGCTAGAGAGGTTGGGAGGAATGAGAGAATGAGCCAAGTAGTCCTCAAGTTGTTTATACCATACATCTTGTGGACTAGAGTCTATGGCATGGATGAGATTGATGTCAGTGGAAATGTATGAAGGCAATGGCAGACGATGTACCATGACATAAATTCTTGATGAGGATGATGATGAAGAAGGAATATGAGAGGCGAGGGAAGCCATGGTGTCAGCAAACTTATTCGTAGATCGAGCAACAGTTTGCAATAAGTGATGGTCGAAAGATGCTAGAAGAGTGTCAACACGGTGCTTGTACCTTTGTAAAATTTTGTTTTTACAAAGATATGAACCATTGATTTGATTGACGATAAGTTGTGAGTCACCGAAGATGCTAATGGTCTTGATGTTTAAAGAAAGGGCAGTTTGAAGTCCCAAAATTAAGGCTTCGTATTCGGCCATATTATTGGTACATTCAAAGTCAAGTTTAAAAGACAGAGGCATGGGTTCACCTTCATAGGGAATGAGGATGACCCCCACACCTCCACCGAGTTGACATTTAGAGCCATCGAAGAACATCATCATTTGGTAGAATGTGTCATCAGTCGAGAGAGTGGCAATAGATTCATCGGGAAACTCGCACTGAGAAGGTTGATTGTCGGGAAGAGGAGCATCCGCTAGTTGGTCAGCAATTATTTTCCCTTTTATAGATTTTTACTGGACAAATTTTAAGTCAAATTCAGCAAGAAGCATGAGCCAACGAGCCATACGCTGGTTTTGATATGGTTTAGAATGCATGTATTTGAGGGGATCAGTGTGGGTGACGACAAAGGTTTTGTGATTGAGAAAATAATGACGGAGTTTGGTAGTGGCAAAGACTAATGCCAAACAGAGTTTCTCGGTATGAGTATACCGAGTTTCATAGTCGACAAGTGTTCGGCTTATGTAATAGACTGCTTGCCTCATGGTGTTGCTCGTCTCGATGCGCGATCATGGCACCTAACGAATGATTGGTTGCTGAGATGTAGAGGTAGAAGGGTTGGTCGTCTTTTAGTGGAATAAGGACTGGTGGAGAGACCAAATAGCGTTTGAGGGCATTAAAAGCCTCTTGGAAATCTTTATCCTATTTAAAGGAGACATCCTTCTTGAGGAGGTGATGAAAGGGTTGACAACGGTCAGAAAGTTGTGAAATGAAATGGCGGATGGATTGGAGCTTTCCTTGTAGACTACGAAGTTGTTTGAGATTAGTTGGAGGTGGTATTTCGAGGATAGCACGAATTTTGGTAGGATCTATCTCGATGCCATGAAAAGAGACAATGAATCCCAGGAGCTTTCCTGAGAGGACCCCAAAGACACATTTCTTGGGGTTAAGGTGGACCTGGTACTGAAGAAGGTAAGAGAAGATGATTTTGAGGATAGTCAAATGGTCACGACAAAGCTTAGATTTGCCAAGCAGGTCATCGACATAGTCCTCCATGATTTTATGGAGGAGATCATGAAAGATGTAAGTCATGGCACGTTGATATGTGGCGCCTACATTTTTCAGACCAAAAGGCATGACTCGATAGTAGAAAGTTCCCCATGGTGTAATGAAGGTAGTTTTGTGTTGATCTTTCGGTGCAATCAGGATTTGGTTATATCCTGAAAATACCTCCATGAGTGATAACATCTCATGGCCAGCCGTAAGGTCAACAAGTTGGTCAATGTTTGGAAGAGGGAAGTAGTCTTTGGGACAAGCTAGGTTAAGGTCACGATAGTCTGTGCAGATCCAGATCACCCCAGTCACCTTGGTGACAGGAACGATGTTAGAGACCCACTGCGGATAATCGATGGGTTGGATGAAGGAGACTGAAAGAAGACGTTGAAGCTCTTTTTTGACAAGAAGTGCAACACGAGGATGCATTTTGCGAAGCTTCTGCCTAACAGGCTTAGCCTCTGGGTTTGTGACAATGTTATGAGTGGCAATGTTAGGGTCGATGCCAGGCATGTCAGCGTAGGTCCAAGCAAAGGCTTTGCGATTGTCAGAGAGAAATGTGGTATAGTCGGCCTGCTCCTGAGTGTCTAAAGATTGACCAATCTTTAAGACTTGAGGAACATCAGAAGATGAAAGGTTAATGTCAATGGTTGATTCATTTAACATAACTTGTGTTTCAGAAGGGAGGGAGCGCTGAATGAAAGAATCATCGGCACCCATATAGGTAAGAATGGCGTCATCATCTATGCAGTGGACTGGGTTGATGGTTGCCGATTCATCATCTATCATGCTAGGATAAATGAGAGGGAGAGACTTGGGAACCCCGTTGAGCTGATAGGTTAGGGGTTCCAACCGGATGGTGTTTATACAAAAAAAACTAGGAGGGATGGAAACCATCGACTCCGTAGGTGAGGATGGAAGAATAGGCGAGTCTGGAAGAGTTTGGTCAATGGTTGGTTCAGGGCAAAGGTTTGTGGAAGCCTCAGTGGGTTCTTGGAAACCCAGTCCATACCGTTTCTTGGCATTATTGTCATTGGGTGTTTCGATAGGTTGATGGGAGCCTTGTTCGTAACGTCCAAAGCCAAAACCCTTCCATGCACACCTATAAAGGTAGGTATGTGCAAAGGTGGGGTTGCTAAGAAAGGAGAAATTGGATGTGAATATTTGAGGCAAGGAGGAAGGATTTGATTCAGTAGGAGCTTGATCTAGCCCCCCATAGATGAGATTAGTTCGAAGGCTAGGAGGACCATAAGGAATGACCATTCCGATCTAACAGTCATAGCTTGGGTTTTGATGAAGCTATCCATACTCTTGAGGAGTCTGGAACATGTCTAGAGTAAGTAGGTGATATTCCCCTAGTGAAAGTCTTTGGAAGATATCGTCCATGGGGTCCTTAGTTGTTAATTGAGAAGATGATGTGGTGGCAACCACTGTTTGTGTACTAGCTGACGCTTCTGCGGATGGAGATGATGTTTGGGTTGATGCCTTGAGCGGGATAAGAATGTCGTTGGGGCGATAGGTCGTGTTACAAGGCTTAAAAGGGGATGGGTCAGCGGGAATGACATGGACTTGTTTGTCATGTTCAAATTTGACACAACGGTGAAGTGTTGAAGGGACACAAGCCATAGCACGGATCCAGGGTCGCCCTAATAACATGTTATATTGGAATTCTCCTTTAATGATGTAGAAGAGCTCTGGGATTGTGCATGGACCAACGTGGATATGGAGGACAACAGTGCCAATAGTGTTAGCGGTGGTGTCATTAAAAGATCTAAGGATTGCGTCGGTTTTCGATACGCAATTCTTGGGAAGAGCCAATTGATCAAAGGCGTGGGTGGAAATGATATTAATGTTAGTGCCCCCATCGATCATAACTCATTTAATACGAGTTCGATCAACCTAGGCTGTGATGAAAAGGGCGGCGTCCTGATCTTCCAAGGTAGAGGTCAAAATTTCAAAATTATTGAAAGTGATGGAGGCGACAGGGGATAAAGAATGGACTAAGGCAGTAAGTGGTTGAGGGTCTTCAGGTTGAGGGAGTACCAGAACCCCCATGGAGGTAGGTTTAGATGGAGTGGCTACATTTTGAAGGTAAGCATTCAGAGACTAGGGCGAGCAGATGGTCGGGACTCAGAGCATGCGATGGGTCAGAGGCAGACGAGCCTGTGAGCTCGAGAGGATTCCAGCAGAGAGAGTGCGGCGCCAATATGGGCTATTATAGGATATTTGCTAGAATCAAGGTCTCCAGTATGCCTCAATAGTGATCAATATCCTTGACCACTCCATCCACCCATGTCTACGCCATATTTGTGCCATCACCTAAATCTGACCTTGAAACTGGCCTAAATAGCCACTGGGAGGCCGAGAGGTCGGGTAACCACAATATGCTCGTATGCCCAACAATGCAGAAGGTGGCCTACACACAAGTTGTACCAACCTGGGCCAAAAAGATGGGCACCTAGGCGAACACTGTCTGCTGCTCCAGCATGTCCATCAAAACCCTGATCATGGCCACTGGGAACCTGCCTCCCTCTGCATCCAGCAACGCATAGACTGTGATGCCGATCATCATCAAAATTGCCAGCTAATGTGCATCCTCATCTGTCATGTACAAAGGCTCATATGCAAAACTGGCTGAATGGTAACTTGTCTCTGTGACGTGCTCCCCAAACATCATGACCATGTGGATATCGTGCGCCTCTCTCGAGCATGCATAGATGTCAGCTCCGTGTACTGGCAGCCGCAAAATTTGGTACACATCCTCGACCGTGACCGTCATCTCGCTCATAGGCAGGTGGAAGGTGTTGGTGGCATGGTCCCACCACTTGATCAATGCCACCATGAGGCTCACATCCCTCGCCACTCTGTAGTAGCATCTCAACCCGCCTAGCCCTACTGTGCTCATCTGCGCCCACTCCTTGACCGTCATGCCTCTACGCATTTGCGTCAGTAAGGTCAGGAGGCGATCTCGCAACATAAGAGTCTGCCTCACCTGCATCCATCTACAGTCAATCTCATGTTAAAATTGTTCCTATTCTTCCTATTTTACAACTACTCTGACCATTTATACCTACCCTGACACCCAGGAAGCCCTTGGCGTAGCTTTGACCTTTCAACTTGACCATTTTTTACCACTTTTTTTGACAAGACAGCCACCAACATCGGTTAGCGTGCCGATGACGGTACTCACCTAATCGATGTCAGTCACTTAGTGATCGACGTCGGTAGGTTAATGACCGACACTGATCACTGGTCAGCTAACGCCGATGGAATTGCTGACGTCAGTGAATGGTTCAGCCCTAGGGCCGAACGAGGTGAGCCCTAAAAATTAGGGCTTCCCCTTTAAACCCCCCCACACCCCCCAAAACCCTCCTAAATCACTCCTAACCTATCCTAGACCCTTTACCCACCTTCCTACCTACTCTCCCCCTCGATTTCAACCTAAAACAACAAAAAATTCAAAAAATTAAATACAAAACAAAAATAGTTCAAATAGGGTTCAGAGACCCTCCTACCTCATCCCGACGTCGCCGGCGTGGTGGCACGATGGGTGCCACTGGTGATGGACCTCCCATGGGTCCTCTACTCTCTTCTGCCATCTCTTCCATGCCAATGACTCTGCACACTTCACCTGGCTCACATGCATCCCTGCAGCGTCCAATCACCTCCTTCTCTCCATGAATGCCTATCTGCCACCTCACGCTACTGCACCGATCAACTTGGAGTCACTTTCACTCACTAAACTCCAGAGCTCACTTTTTCACTTGGTCAAATGTCACAAATGACTTTTGGTGGGCCGCCAATCCAGTTTTGTCAGATTTGGTAGGCCACTGACGTCGACATCGACGTGCCCTAATCCGCCGACGTCGGTCGATATCTGTCGACGTCGACCATTTTTGGCTACCGACGTCAGCTTCATTCCAACCTATTTTATTCTTGGCCATGACCAAAATCATGTCCCTAATCAGTCAGTCCACCAGACCACATCATGTTGGCCCCCTGGGGCACACTTGAAGATCACTTTTGCCTCCATCCATCGACCACCAGACATTGGAGATCATGTCCATCTCCTAAAACCGCGACTACTTCCAAAGCAATTTTGCCTTAGTTGTTTTTGCATGTATGCTACCTCATGATTGGTTAGCAAAATTGTGCACACATTTTTAAACTTCATAAGTATAGGATCGCAAGCCAGTTGATCCACACTACTTGTAACTTTTTCATGTTTTCGGGAGCACTTCCTAAGCCTGGGATACCTGGAACACGACGACCATTGGAGCTTTAGCTTTGATTGAATAACCCAATCAGCAGATGACTAAATGCTGGGGACCGGTTATTTCAATTTTGGCACTCCTTGACCCTCGACCTGTGATAATTTGACCTGACCATCCTCGTGAAGTGGTGTACGTGCAATCACAGCTTTTGTAGTGTTCTCACTCTATCTTCACCCTTTTCATTCACTCTCTATCAAATCAGCACCCGATTCCAGGTTCCCTTCTCTCGACTCCTGCTTTGAGGGGGGATACCTCATCCATAATCAGGACAACCAACCTTCGCATATTTTTGTCTTGCAGTTCACTTGAACAACCAACAAGACGAAATCAACCTTATCCCATACCTAGGGCAACCGACTCCTATTTTTGTCTTGCAGTTCGTTTAGAGCAACCAACAAGACAAAAAGGGGCAAATGTAGACACCTAAATAGTGTCTAACCCTTGGTCACCTTCCCCCTTGGTCCATTCCTAACCCATTCCTAAAAATTACTAATTTAAAATAATAAACTTATTTTGAATTAACCCCCTCCTTGGACACATCACCCATGACACCTCACCTAGGACACCTCACCTTGGACTAATTCCCATCCTATGACTCACCCAAGACCTATTCCTACTTATCTCTAACCGCCTAACAAACTCTCGTGCGTATTTAGCCCAACCCTCGACATTCTCCAACGGATAGTACACTTGGTGGATGAAAAATGGGCTTGGTGGCTCATTTTACCCATTCTAACCCCACCGACATTGGTCAAGTGTCGGCCGACGCCAGCGGAATTACCGACGTCGATTATACTTAACCAATTTTTTAGACTCTTTGGGGATCTCAATCCGAATCAGAAATCAGCTAATCTCTAGAAGCAACTCATGAATCCTTCAATCTTGAGTCTTTGACCATTCGTCAATCTGCGAGATCTCTCAATCAAGCCTCTCACTCTCTCCCTCAGGTGCAGCAATAGCTTCAGGTTCTCCATCAGCAACAGGTTCTCCACACAGGCTACATCAACAGCAGGTATGGAAATCATCAGTAGCACACCTTCCATAAGGCACAGGTAAGTATACTATCTGTGTTTTTATTTTATTTTTAGTTATTGCTTTCAAACAATATCTCCCTAGACCAGACTGTTAATCAAGCCAAACCCGAATCTTGACTTATCCACCTCCCTATTTTCTCTGTCTTCTATCAGACCATACACTCTACCCATTCAACCAGACTCTCAGACTCAGACCTCAGACCATTCAACCAAGCCCAAAACTTTGTCTCAAGACTGTTAACAAACCTAGACCCTTCCTTGGCCTTGTCCACAGACCAAAACCCTGACCAGACTCTGTCCACGGACCACAGACATGCCCAGACCCCGTCCAAGCTAATTGCCCCGACCGACGCCGGTCACTACCCCAACCGACGTCGGCATATTAACCGACGTCGGCACCTTTACCAACCGACGCCGGTAGGACCACCGACGCCGGCGACTGTGATCAGTTTGACAGCTTCTTTCAAGTAAGCCTTTGCTTCCCTTTTTCATTTCATTTCTTTATCATTTCAATCTTTCATCACTTTAGTCTTTCATATTCTGATATTTATCAGACATACTTCTTTTTTGATTAGTGGGTTTATATCCCTTAAGGAAGTTTTCATACTTCTGGGATCAAGCTTTCACTTGACAACCCACCATCTGTCCATTTAACACCTTCTTTTGTCCAAGCTTCTTTCTTTGCAGGTGTCATTCCTCCACAGCCAAAGAGGAGTACTCACAGCGTCTGGATTACAGTGCGCAGACTATATTCCAGGTACACATCAAGCCTTGACCATTCCTTCTTAAGTTTCTCTTAATTCTTCCTTTGAAACTAGAAGCAAAATTTGAATAGAAACAATATGATTAAATATCACAAAATTATGTGAATACTTATGCTAGGGAAATTGGTATTAGGTCAGAAAATTAGATTAGGTTTTGTGCACATACCATAATGCAAAAAATAGGATTTGGTTAGGGGTGAGGGGCTGAAAATGACTTGTTATTATTTTCTATAATAGTCAACTAGTGATGGTCAGTTAAATCAACTATAGTTGGGATAACCAAAGATGATTGGGTAACCGATGATAGTTGAGGTAACCATCGACAATTGGGCTAACTGTCAGCGGTTGCCTATGTGCTCTAAGAGGATATTGAAGTGGAGTTATAGAATAATGAATAGGTATGTAGGGGTTTTGTTATATGTCTGTGGGATGGAGAATAAGATGTTAAGAGGTTTGGTTGGGGTAGGGAGGTTAAAAATAAGATGAAATAATGAAAACAAGCACAAGATACCTATAACTTGATAGTGAAGGGCTGAGGCAATTTGGCTAGAGTGATGGTACTTTAGCCTTCAAAGGTGATGTGGAAAGAGGTTTAGGTCTCCAATGTTGTTGCTTGCTGAAGGGATGTTGGATACTTGCACAAAAAAATATGATAGCTTGGACATGAATTTGTTTTGTATATGCCTTTTACTTCCTCTTCTTCTCCTTTTGTAGGATGAAGTTCCTAATTGGGATGGAGAAAGTTACTAATTTGATAGGGGGAAAAAGTTTTTAATTTATGATGTTTTAAAGCTAATTTGATTCACACAAGAAATTTATTAAATTATGCAATGTTTATCTTGCACATAACTAGTAATTGCGTTAAAGTAGGTTCAAGGACCTGACCATCAACGATCAAGCTAATCATCGATGATTAGGTTGATCATCAACGATCAAAGGGCCAGAAGAAAATGAGTTGAATTAATTTAAAAGGGGTGAATTAAATGTTTTATCCAAATATTTTATGGGTTTGATAGGGTTAAGAGTAAATGAGTCTAATTGACTAGGTGATCTCCTAAACATGAGGTCAAATGAGGGTCAAAAGTTAGTTTGGCATTGAAAGCTATCATGTGTAGTTTTTAAGTGTCTACATTTTGCCATTTTTTGTTATGTGGATTTGATCTAACAAGATATAGAGCAAAAATAAATGGTTGGTCAAGGTCTGGTTGCCCTGAGTATGGGATGGGGTGTTCCCCCTCAAATTAAGAGTTGATGAGGTGAAAGAAAAATTAAGTCAAGGTTAGATAAATGGTAAATTGATAGTCATGAGGTGGGTGAAAAAAAAAGGTTGGGCATTTGAGACACAAACATGTTCACAAAATTTAACTGAGGGTGATATTAAAGATCGCTCAAAGACTAAAGTTGTCAATGTTGGTAAAAATAAGGTCAATTCTAGAGGGACATGTGACAAGGTTGATTGGTCTACAACATTGGTCATAGCTGATCAATTCAGGCCTATCAAGCCAACTAGATAAGGTTAGTGGTGGTCATAAGTATCCAAGGTAGGAAGTTCTCTTGAAAAATAAGATAATTGGTTAGGTCATACATGAGGTGGTGTAAAGTTTAAAAGTTCAATATGGCAAGGTCAGTTGATGCAGTCAAAGTGACCATGCAAAGTCATTACAAAACATGTGAATTGGTTGGATCAAAAATGACCAAAATTGAGGTAGATGTGGTGTAATAGTTGGTTGGTTAGGTATGGGTTGGTAGGGGATGGCCGATATGACTCCACATGCATGAGGCAAGTAGATGTCACCTACACAATTCTGTGGACATGAAATCTAAAAAGAACGTCAGGCCAAATGTAGTTCTTCTAAGGTTAGTTATGAAGTAGGCATTAAATGATCTCCCAAGGCTAAAACTTAGGTGAGGTGCCTAGAGAAAGAAAAAGGGGAGGAGATACTAACTGATGATGGTCAAGGGTTACCCTAGAGTTGATTGGTGATGTTCACCTTGACCGTCACCAGTCAAGATAAAACCTTAAATGACTGAAAGGCTAAAAGTAAAAAAATGAGTTCATGTTTTCCATTTGACTTTGGCATTTTACTCTAGGTAATTTATGTGTTTTTTTCTTTTTAGTGCTAAGTGTGTTGAGGTGGAGGTGATTGAGTGGGTGATTGCGTGTGGGCAGGGTGATTGTGTGTTGACTCGATGGAGAGTGGACAAGGACACAACTGGGTAATAATATGAGGACTCTGACCACATAAGTGATCATGAAATGAGGTAGGGGTTGTTTTTATTTTGATAGTGTAGTTAAATTTATGAGTGGTTGAATTATATTAAGTAAAAGTGGGTTAGATAGGGTTTTTGAAAATGTCCTTTGGCTATGATGCCCTAGTTTTAGGTACAGGTGAATGCGGTTAATAGGTTGTGTAAAAGTGAAATTGGAAGAGTGTTTTAGGTTGATAATTGTCTGTAGTATAGTGTTAAGGAGTGTAATGTGTGTTTTTAGGTAATTTTTATGGGGTTTAGGTGGAAAAAGGTGGTAGGGTTTGGTTGTCAGTGGTCACACACAGTGACCATCGATGGTTGGACCCAACCACCACTGATCAAACACTGAGGGTGAGAGGACCCTAAGGGACCATTGATGGTTTAATGAATTGGTGGTGGTTGAAGGGTGTTTGGAATGGGTAGGGAAGAAAGAAAAGAGTATAATGTGGTTAAATTTCATTGAGGTGTTAAAATTGGGTAAATAATTTGAAAGGATTTGATAAAAGCTTGGAAGGTTTTGAAAGGTTGTAAGGGGTGGTAAGGTTATAGGGTGTGAAGTGATTTGTAAAGGGTGTGAAGGGAGTTAAAACTGCATAAAGTTTATTGTTTATTTAGAGTGTTTTGAAAGGTTAAAATGTTTAGATTAGGATAAAATATTAAGTTAAAAGTTTGATCAAGGTTGTGAAAGAGGGTGAAAATTTTTAAGAGGACCAATGAGTCGGTGGTAAAGGTCCAGCTAGGAGTTAGCAAATAGAATCATGTAGGTAGATGAAAGTGATGTGTGAGGGTTGATGAAAGTTAAGGTGTTAAAGGTTAAATGTAGGTCGAAGGAGAGTTATAAAGGTAGAGGTTCATGTTGAGTGTTAAAGGTAATATAGGTTGAAAATGGTAGGGTAGGTTGATATTGAGTGTGAGGTCGAAAACTAAATGTTTATGCTAATATGATTATTGTGTAGGCCCAAGACCAAATTTAGATGAGGAACTAGGTCCCTAGGATATTTATTGAGGTTCAAGATATGATGATCATAGAGGAGTGGTAGCACATGGAGATAGTTGGCTTAGGGGCCATGATTCATTATCAACACCTATCGTGAGATGTTACCATGATCATCACACTCATTAAGAGATGGGACCCAACGATGAACACTTTCACATTATTGACTGAAGAGATGACCATCTTGTTAGAGGATCTAACTAGGATTATATGGCTACCCATATGAGGGGAGCCAATCTATCATGTAGAGAGTGAGGATAGAGATTATTATATAGACCTGATATATGGACTAGATTAGGTTCATGCCAAGTGGCATGCATGGGGGTTTAAGATCGAGCCATTATACTAGAGATCTATAGAGGATATATGCTTATTGATGATGATGGTAGTGACTTGTTTTATATTTCTAGATTCTATCCATGGATGATTTACATACCTACTATTAGGGGTATTGGTGGAGATGTTGTTTAAGAGGACCATATTTGAATGGGCCCCAGTGTTACATAGTGGTTGACTTTGGATGGGGTGATGAGGGGTAGTAACCTATGGATGTGGACCCTGTAGGTGCACTGACACAAGATGGTTAGGTGGTAGTAGCACTAGCAGTAACATAGGCCCAGATTACTAGGTTACAAGGATAGGTGGCCACTTTACAAGCATAAATTATCACCTTACAGGGATAGGTTTCCACTTTGACTAGTGAGAATGATATAATGAGGACCTCCCTAGATTTAGTGATGTAAGAGAGAGAGATTAATTGAGATAGAGGGCCGTAGTAGTAGTAAGAGGACCACCAGACATAGTTTTGAGGACATGGTACTTAGCCACCATCGAGAAGCTTAGATATTATGAAGAAATAGTATTGGTGTAGCTACCATTAGAGATGTGGTATGGAGAGTATAGGGCTAGCTTAGCAGGTAGTCCATCGATAGCTACTCCAAGACAGTGGGCCTCAATAATAGGATCAGTAGGGATGTCAGAGGGGCCACCACCAGATGGTAGTGTAGGTCCAAGTCCATATGGTGTAGGTGGTAGTGGTATTAGTTCCCTAGGGGCTTGACAAAGGAGAGTGTTTATATGTTTTTTTTTAATTCTGATACTAGCTTATGCGCCAATGACGTGAGATGTATATGAGTGAGAGAGACATTTATGAGATGTATATATATTTTTTATTATGATGGATTATATCAATGATTATGTTGACATATGACATGATGATTATGTTTCTATGTTCATTATGTTGCATTGATGATGTATTGATGTATTATGATTATGATGTAATGATGTTTATGGATCATGGATGTTATATATGTTGTTACATGTTTATGGTTATCGGTGACTCTTTAGTTTATACATTTGATGATGGTTATGATGGATGGTAATGATGATGTGGTTTGAAAATATTTTATTGATTAAGATATTTGTTGTTATTTAGCTTAGTTTGCACATGATCATGAATATTTGATAGATAGGTTTTGATGATGTTATTGTTTATGAGATGATTATGACAATGTGGTTGGTAGATAGGATGATATTTTGTTGTAGGGATGATTTTGATGATGTTTCATGATGATCTTATGATGTTATAATGTTATAATGATATGTTATGATTGTTCATGATTTATGGTTCATGATGTTTTATTTATGGGTAAGATACGTGTTTGGTTCATAATGTTATGGGAATATAATGGAAGCACACAAAGTAGGTGTAGATAACAAAATAAATGTGAGAAAGAGATAAGAATCATGAGACATATGACCACATGAAATAATAAATAGAGGGTAATAAAATGGCATGATGTTTTGAGTTGGAAAGGATGTAACAACAAAACACCATAGTGGGATTAACTTAGTGAACATAAACTTATTGAATGCTTCAGAAGAGCATGATTTGATTGAGAAAGAAGGTGTCTCTGTCACTTTGTATCAAGTAAGCTCATAGTCCCATGATTTTAGAGAAGGATTTAAAGGAAGGGAGGTGATAAGTAGAAGGTTGGGTGTTAAATATGTGAAAGGGTAACCTGATGTGGGTTAGCTTAGCCCTTCTATAGGTGACCAAAGAACCGTAATAAACAATTCCATGCCTTAATATGATATGTATACTGATAAATGTGGTAAGTCTACCAATGCCATATATAGGAGTTGATTATGGCTTAATGGGATAATGTGGAGACTGATCAATGTGGGAAGTTTACAAATGGCACTTATAAGAGTTGATTGCAGCTTACTTACTTTGATTATGACATAGGGTCATTTTTTATTTTTGTTATTTTGATAATTTGTTGAAGTTGATCAATGTGGGAAGCTTCAAATGATTATTCCTTATCCATCCTTTAAGGGAGTGGTCTAAAAGTGGATTTTTATAATTGTCCTTCAAGGGAATAGTTTATTTTAAGCAACTTTTAATTATTAGGTAGTTGTCCTTCAAGGGAGTAGTCTGCAATGCTAGAGATATGGATGTAAGTGATATTTTGAATGTGTAATTAGACATGAGCAAGTCTATTTAGGCTTAAAGGTTTATCTTTAAAGAGGCAAGACTTTAGCACAAAAGTTTAATGATAAATGGAGGAAGGTGGTTTGAGAAACAACTGATCATGGGATTCCATCTGATTAGAGATAAAAAGTATCGTATGAGAACTATGCCATAGGTAAAGCTATGGTGCCCATGATTAGGATTAGGCTATAACTATGATGGATAATCACACAATTCTATGTTGTAATCAATTGTTCCCAAAGGGATCAGGGAAAGGAAGTGAATTTTTTGTAAACCAAGAGATGAACTTAATTTAGACAAAGAGGTGAGTTTGATCCTTATTTGAACAATAGAAAGGATGCAAATGCAAAGCATTGAGAGGCTCAGGTTCTAGTTTTCCCTCAAGAGAGTACAAATGATAAGCTCTTGATCCATTCTTATAGGTTATGATGTAGAGTCCAAGCTAATTGAAAGCAAACTTGCCCTGTTTGCTCTTCTTCATATTAGTTACATGTTGGTTCTCCTTAACTATGAGGTCTCATGTTGAACTCTCACACTTTTAGGTTTTTTTAATGCACATTTGATTCATTCCTTATAGACATGAAGATGATTAAGGGCTGTGAGGTGATGTTAATCAAGGAGTTCAAGACACATGAGGCATTCTTAATGATATTTGCCCTCGAAAAGGATTTCATTTAAAGATATATGAAGCAATGGAATTTGGACTTCAAGAGGCAAGACTACCTCAGCTCGAAATATGAGAGAGAAAGGGGTAACACCCATAGAGGTTCAAATGATAGTGTGGTAAGCCCATAAAGCAAAAGGTATGTGCGCATGCCAATCCTGATCTGAAGCACTTACTACTTAATGAGCATTTTGATGAGATTTTTGTTAGAGGATTTTTCTTATCCATTGTATTGTGGATGATAATGTGAGGAAAAGCTTAACTAGATGGCAAAATCATCAAAAAGACCTTGGACTTTTTAGTTTTTAAAAGATTTTCCATTATCGATGATGATCTTATGGGGAACATTGAAGTGGAAAATGATATGTTGATTGATGAAGTCAATAATTTTTTTGAATTTTATGGAGATAAAAGGGATAGCCTCCACCCATTTGGTGAAATATTCAATGGAGATAATGATGTATTTATGTCATTGCGAAGAATGAGGATTGATTACCCCAATAAGTTCCACACCCCATTGTGAGAAGGGCTAATAATCTTTGGATACTTGAAGGCCATGAGGAGGTGCATAAAGTAAATTAGCATGTTGTTGACACTTTAAAAACTTCTTTACATAGTCACAATAGTCTCGATTAAGGGTGGGCCAATAGTAGCTAAGGTGAAGGATACGCTTAGTAATAGCTAAGCCACTAAGGTGTCCCCCACAGACTCCATCATGTGTTTCCTTGATGGCACAGGAGGCTTCATGACTATGAAGAAAATGGAGAAGGATTTCATTGAAGCCTCATTTGTAAAGGAATCCTCCTAGTATGGTGTAATGAGATGTACTCTAAACAAAATCTCTTCAAGCATTCTTTAAAAGGTTAGGAGGAATAATGCCAAGGTTAAGATAGTTAAAAGTTTGGTCATAACAAATATCAGAAGGAGATGTTTACACACTAAAAATGGTAGGAAGATCATAACTAATATATGAAGGTGTGATAAACTAATGGATGATGACAAATATTTTAGATTTGGTATGTCGAGATGGGATTTGGGAAGCAAGGGAAGCCATTATGTCCACAATTTTTTTAGTAGATCAAGGAATTGACTGGATACTTTAATGGTCAATTGATGCTAAGAGTACATCTATGAGTTATTTTTACTTTAAGAGGAAATTATTTTAACATTTATACAATCTTGTGACCTAGTTGATGACTAATTGGGAGTCACCAAAGGCATTGATTATTTTGACTCCCAAGGCTAGAGTGGTTTGGAGACTTATGACTAAGGATTTGTATTTGGCTATATTTTTAGTGTATTCAAAGTCAAGTTTAAATGAATTGGGAAGAGGTTCCCCATTAATGGGAATTATAATAACCCTAACACCCCCACCATTTTGGCATTTAGAGCCATCAAAAAATATGGTCATTTGGTAGGTGGGTTCTTCTTGAGAAAGAGTTATAATGGACTCATTTGGAAATACAAGAGGAAGGGTTTGATTGTCTAGTATAGGGGCTTTGCCCAATTGGTTGATGATGACTTATCCTTTAATGTACTTTTGTAAAAGGAACTCAAGATCAAACTCAGCTAGGAGCATGAGCCACTTAGCCATACACTAGTTTTAGTATGGCTTGGACTGCATATACTTGAGGGGGTCAGTGTGGGTGATGACATAAATTTTATAATTAAAAGAAGATAGTGACAGATTTTGGTGGATACAAAGACTAAGTCAAGGCAAAGTTTTTGGGATGGGTATACCAAGTTTCATATTTCATAATTGTATAGTTGATGTAATACATGGATTGTTCTTTATTTTGTTCATCATGATGAGCGAGCACTACCCATAGGGAATGGTCTATGGTGGATATATATAGGTAAAAGTGTTGGTCTTCCTCAGGAGGGGTGAGGATAGGTGGATAGATAAGGTACTCCTTGATTGCATCAAAATCTTGCTGGCATTCCTTGGTCAACTTAAAATAGGTATCCTTCTTTAGGATGTGGTGGAAGGGTTAACATTTATCAAATAGCTAAGAGGTGAAGCATCGGATGGATTGAAGTTTTCCCTATAGGCTACAAAGTTGGGTAAGGTTGGTAGGAGGAGGCATCTCTAAGACTTCTTGAAATTTGGTGGGGTTAATTTTGATTTTGTGTAGAGAGATGATGAAACCCAGAAGCTTACTTGATAGGACTCCAAAAATACACTTCTTGAGATTGAGCCTAACATGATAATGGATTAGTTAGTCAAAGATGATGGTGAGTATAGCTAGTTGATCCTTGTAGTGTTTGGATTTCCTAAGGATATCATCCACATAGTCCTTTATGATTTTATAGATGAGATCATGAAGATATAGGTCATGGTCCACTGATTGGTTGCTCGAGCGTTCTTTAGTGCAAAGGGCATGACCCTATACCAAAAGGTTCCCCATGGTGTGATAAAGGAAGTTTTATGTTGATCTTTAGGGGCATTCAAGATCTAATTGTATCCCTAGAAACCATCCATGAGAGATAACATTTCATGGTTGACTGTAAGATCAACAAGTTGGTCGATGTTGGGTAGAGGAATGTTGAGGTCACAAAAGTCAATGTAGAGGTGAAGGCCCCTTATGGGTTTGGTGATGGGAATGATGTTAGAAACCCATTTTGGATAGTTTATGGGTTGGATGAAGTCAAAATATAAGAGGCATTGAAGCTCTTCTTTGAGAAGAAAGGCTATGCAAGGATGCATTTTAAAAATCTTTTGCCAAACTGATTTAACCCCAATACAGGTAACAATGTTATAGAGGGCAATAGAAGGGTCAATTCTTGGCATATCCTAATAGGACCATGAAAATTCTATATTTTGGTCTTGAAGGAAAGAAGGGTAGTCTTGTTGCTCCATGAAATTTAAAGATTAGCCAATTTTGACAATATGAGGGTTATCCTAAGTTCCCAAATTGACATCAACTAGTGGATTCATTCAACATGGTTTGGTTCTCAAGAGATTTATGAATTGAAGAATCCCCTACACTAAGGTAGTTGAGAATAGAATTTTCATCCTGATGTTAGATGGTGTTTATGGTAGGATAATTGCGTTCAATCATTTTAGGATGGATGAGAGGAAAGGTTTTAGTTTGATCATTCTTTTGATAGGTCAGGGGGGCCAAAATAATGGTATTTATAAAAAAAATTAGATGGGATGATGTCGGAGTCCTTAGGTTTAGAGGGATATGGGGTTGGTGAGGATGGAGGTTCTTCATCAATGGTGGCAATGGGTTTTGGTGATGTGGGTTATTTTGGTGGTACAAACCTAAGGCCAAAGAACTCATGAGGTTTTTGAGTTTTGATGATGGGTAACTCATGAGGTCCCTGTTCATAAAGGCTAAGACCAAACCCCTACCAAGCACACTAGTAAAGGTAAGATTTGGCAAAGTTTGGTTTGTCTAGGTAAGAAAAATTGGTGGTGAATGGTTGGATGATTAGGGTAGTGGTGGGAGTGAGAAGTGGTTGATCAAGTTCCCCATAGATGAAATTTGTTTGATTTTTAGGGAGCCCAAAAGGGATGATGGTTTTAATGTTGGGGTCATAAGAAGGATCATATTTGATGTTCTCATATTCTTGTGGAGTGGAAAAAGCATTGAGAGATAAAAGACAATATTCCCCAAGAGAGAGATGTTGAAATGTGGATTGCAAGGTGTTGTCAATCAAAATCTAGGACGAGGGGATGGTTGAGCTAGTTGATGTTTCATCATTTTTGTGAGTAAGAGTGTTGTTGGTTATGTTTGATGGGGTGGTCTTGTTATAAGTTGGTTTCAAGATAGATGAAGGAGGAATAAGAATGTCATTAAGCCAGTATGTCATATTTTAAGAGACAAAGGGACTAGGGTCAACTTTGATGGTGATAACTTGTCCCTCATGCTCAAATTTGACACATCAGTGTAAGGTGGAGGGGGCACAACTCATATCATGGATCTAAGGGCTTTTGAGTAACACATTGTATTATAATTCTCCCTCTATAACATAAAATAGTTTGGGAATGGTGTGAGGCCCCAAGAAAATTGGAGGAATATAGTCCCTAGGGTAGTGGCCATGGTATTATTGAAGGAGCAAAGGATTGTGGTACTTTATGACATGATGTTTTTGAGTAGCTGAAGTTGGTAATATACATGGAAGAGATAATGTTGATGTTATATCCTCCATCAATCATCACCCTCTTGATGTGGGTTTGATTGATGTATGCTATGATGAAGAGGGGAGGAACAGAATCCTCAAGATGCGTGGGAGGTATTTAAAAATCTTGAAAGTTGATGAGGGTAGAAAGTTGGAGGGATCCAAAAAAGGGTGCAAGAGCTTGAGGGTCATTTGGTTGAACCTCTATAGATTATAGAACCTCAATTAGTGCCTAATGATGTTGGGGTGAGGTGTTGACTAGTTCATAAAGACTCATTTTCACCAGTGTCTAGTGAAGTTGTTTCAACATGATATGTTGGATGGATTCAGATGGGTTGGAGGTAGAGGGTCCCAAAATGGATACTTTAGGCTTTGGTGGTGGTATAGGTGAAGGTTTAGGTGTTTGGTTTTGGTTGAAATGTTGAGGGGTGAAAGGGTAAGTCCATGGAATAGATGCCTTGGTTTTTCCCTTATCTTTTTATTGGGCTTGGGATCATATAACCACATTAATAGAGTGGATAAGGGGGTTTTCTATTTTTTGATGTTTACTTCAGTTCTTCCTTCTCATCCTTGGATAAGAGTGGGAGAGTAGGTAAAGGTTGGGTAAGTTGGGTTAATGGTAAGATTGGTAAAGGGGGTAAGAAGGTTTCATCTAATAACAAGTCATCCTCATCATATAGGCTATAAACGAGGGCTTGGAGAGCTTTAAAGTTATCCATGTCGCGTCCCAGTGCCCTATGGTATGCACATATCATGTTATCATGGAACTAGGAGGGTCTGGTATTAGAAGGGTAGAATGGTTTGATAGGTGGTAAGCTAATGGAGGAAGTTTGCAACAACCTTTGTAAGATAGTTGAATAGGATTCAAGCAAAGGTGTTAGAGGTGATGGATTTTTGGTTTTAAGAGTGGGAACCTTCTTGGGCATAGGTTTTATTATGGAAGTTGTGTTTGGGGGAATGATTTTAGTTGGTGGTTTTGGTTGGGTTTGCTTGGTTATGGTAGTTTTGGGGACTGGAGGTTTGGATATGGAAGACTTGGATGAGGAAGATTTAGCTATAGGTGGGAAAGTAGAGGTAGATAGGTCTATTAAAAATGATGGAGAAATAGATGGTTTGATGGATGTAGGTGGAGAAAAGGGGGTTGGTTTCTTAGATGAAGAATATGTAATTAGGATGGTAGAAGGATGGGGCCCTAGAATAAAAGGTAAATGGGAAAGAGGTGGTATGGGTCTAGTTTGAGGTGGAGGTTTGGGTAACTTTACCTTCTTAATTGGTTTAGTTGTATTTTTATTTGGTGGGTTAGATGGGGTTAATTCCAACCTCAAAGGGGGATGAGCATGACTAGGTGTGGGAAGAATTCCTAGGTTCTTGATCTGTTTGGTGAGAGAGGCGTAAGTTGATCTGGAAATTTTAGATAGAAGTGGTTGGGATGGTTCACTTATGGTTTTGGAAGAGGTATTTGGTGAAGAGGTAATAATTGGTTTAAGGGTGGATTCAAGGGAGGTTAATGATTCAAATTTATTTTGGTAAGGGAGCCTGAGATGATGCCAAAAATTGGCTCTATCAAAGTTAGGTTGAGAAGTGAACTCTAAACTTTGGGGGAGCCTAGATATAGTCTTATAAATGGGCTTAGTTCCTTGCTCATTTATTTTAAATCTTAAGCCCTTAGGTGGAGAAGAGGGAATGGTTTATTTAATTTTGATGGATGGTTCCAAAATGGTGGTTGGGTAGATGAGGTACTCTCCTATTCATTTGGGATAGTTTCAAAAGAGGCAATGGATGGTTGAATGATAGGGGAGGTAGGTATGGTGTCCTAAAAAATGAAGGAATAGAGGTAGATATGGTGTCTAAAGAAACGGAGGGTAGTTATACCACTTGAATGAATAGAGTGGAAGAAGAAGAAATGGTTATGGCGAAGGTTGTCTCATTTGGTGTTTCCATCAAAAGAGAGGTAGATAAAGCTAAAGTCTCATTGAGTGAAGAGAAAGGGGTGGTTAATTCTTCTATTTGGGTATAAATAGGGGGTGAATTCACTATTTCTATTTGGGTGATTAAAGTAATGGTATCCTTAACAATGACCTCACTATTAATAACATTGATTGCATTTGCCTAATTAGAGTGAGATGATTGGGTTGGTTATCATGGTGTTGGGTAGAAAAAGTGTGATTAGGAAAAGGTTTGCAAAAAATTTCAAGGGACTGATTGGGAGGCACATTGGGATTATCAAATGCAAGTTCTCCACTATCAATCCAATTTTGGACAAGATTTTTGAAGGTATTACATCTATTAATGTCATGTCCTATGACTCGATGAAAGGCACAATGGTCATTCTTGTTGTACCACCAAGGTCCAGGGCAAGAAGCATCAAATTGTTAGGGTGGTTTAATTAGTGGGAGTTGGATGAGGTTGGCTTTGAGCAATTTATCCAAAACTGATGCATAAGATTCTCTAATGGGATTATATTTTTTTGGAGTAGCTCAATTTTGGTTTTGGTTTTATTGATAAGGAGGGTTGGAAGAATTAGTTCGAGGTGGTTGGTTGACAATTGGAGGTGGGGTAGTTTTTAAAACAACTGAGTTTGTGGATGCTTTTGATTTGGTATTGGATTGGTTAGTGGTTTTGGTGGAGGAAGGGTCATTGGATTTAAAGATAGAATTCTTCTTCCGTAATTTCAATTTCCTATCATCAATGGCTTAGTTTTCTAGTTTACGTGCCATGGTAAATACCTCATCAAAAGTTCTAAAGGTTTAAGCTTGAAGAGTGGGGGCAATATGTTTGGCACAACCTCGGGAGAAGAGCTCAATCAATTCAGGCTATGGTAAGGAGAAATACATTTGATTGTGGGACCTCTCCATCTAGCCGTGAAATCAATAATTGATTCATCATCAAATTTCTTAATGGATTAAAGGTCAGTAATAGAAACCTTTTTAGATATATTTATCGAGAAATGTTCTAAAAAGATTTGGGCTAGTTGGGAGAATGAAAAGATAGAGTGTGTGGGAAGAGCATTATACAAATAAAGGGTAGGTTTGGATAAGGACATGGGGAAGGTTCAAAAAAGGAGAGCATCAACATATGCAATTAAAAACCAAGAATGATGGAATGCTCTCAAATGTTGTTGGGGGTCCTCCTTACCTTGGAATTTGAAAAACTTGGTTAATTCCCATTAAGGAGGATAAAAATAGATGAGAATAGACAGATGAATGGGTTCATTAAAAATTTGATCATAGGATAAAAGGTTATGTGATCCAGAGATGGATGACTCCAAGTTGGTCATTTTGTCCATTAACATCTTGATCAAATATGTTTGGAGTTGGGAAGCTGCATAATTAAAGGGCACATTTTGTTGAGGTTGGGTGATAGCTATGTATGGACATGTAGTATAAGGTACTGAAGAAGCCACATATTGGTAAGTGGTGACAAGAGGTTGAGACGGTGTTGCACAAAGATTGATCAGCATAAAAGGTTGAGTGAAAGGTGTTATATATCCCTATGGGTTAGGGACATATTGATAGGTTGTCATGGGTACTTATGGAGGGATGGATGTGGGTTGGCTTAAAGGTATGGTTGAGGTAGTGGGTTGAGGTTGGGTAGGTTGAGGTTGAGTGGTGACTCTAGTGCTAATGGGTGGAAGTGTTTGAGGTATAGAAAGCACCAAGTTTTGAAATGGTGTGGAAGTTGGTGGATTGGTTGAGATAAGAGGAAGGGTAGACATAGGGGTAGAAGATAACCCCATGGTAGGTGGAGTATAGGTAACTAGAGGTAAATTTGATCCTATATGAGAAGTGTGGAGTGTTGTAGGAGATGTTTGGTTGGAGGTTAGAATGTTGGATTGGATTTGGATAGTGGTAGTAGATGGGATATTGGAGGAAGAAGAGGCTTGGGTCATCAAGGGTTGGTTGGAGGTGGTAACCACCATAATATGGGGAGCCATACCATAAGGAGGGTCTATAGGATGAATCGAATCAATAAAGGTACAGTGAGGTAAGTTGTTAAGATAATGTTGAAGGGTCATCAGATTGTTATCAAGGAAGGCAGAAAAATCTATATCACCCTCAGAAATAACTAGAATATTGGTAGGAGGGGGAGAAAAATGAGGTGAACCCTCATCATTAGAATTATATTCCATGGAGTAAGAAGAAGACGGTGGTGGTTGATTGGTTTGGTTTCTCAATTGTTGTCTAGTAAAGACCATGTGAGAAAATAATATGATGAAACTCACACCTCAAACAAAAAGTAATCAAAAGAAAAGAATTTAAGGCAAATAATACATACACTAAAAGTGCATTAAATCCTAGGATTTCTTTTGCATTGCTTTTGGCTTATGCCTTAGAAAGTGTGAAGAGGGAATTTAGCTCATAGATCGGGTACTAAAGAAGCAATCTAAGGTTGGTTTCAGATTGTTTAAGCACTCAAGAGAGAGATTTGTGTTGAACTTCAATACATGGCTTGCTACTGGGGCCTACCCCCTCACTTCATGGTCCTGCAATGGTAAGAGTGTCAGGTCTTAGCCAAAATATCCTGAGTTTAGAGTTTATACTCAACCAGAGAGTTGAGTTGGTTCTCCCCTTGGTGGTGAAATCTAAGTAGGATAGTCAAGAAAGGGTAAGGTTGCCGCTAGGTGATGAAATATTAGTCGAGCCTTATCTTAGGCAAATTTTGATGTGTTAATTATTTTTTGGTTCAGCTTGGTGTCTGATAGTAAGTATAAAAGCTATGATTAATTACTTTGCCTCCTAATTTACTATATGAACTAAGACAAGTAGGAAATTAATATATGCAAGAGGTTTATTTTAAGCATAAAAAGAAATTTCTAGATTTCATTCGATGAACAAACAATAAAATAAGAAAAAGGGAACTAGGTCCCATAGGGCATGCCAAAATGTTTCAGTTAATTTCACTCATTTATTAATTTTTAAAGTAAGTAATGAAACTAGTAATAGGGTGTGTAGAAGAATACATGGTAAAGTGTGCCCATGATCAGACGATGGTGAGAACTCTTCTTTAGCTTGGAAGGAATAACCTACAAATAAGAAAGCATTGTAATGAAACGTGTTTATTAGACAAAGATGAAGGGTGGACTACATAGCGTATGCTAGATCCAAAAAGTGAAAGCTTACTAGGATGGTTGTCAATCCACTCCCTAATAAAAATTAAATTTGATAAAGGAAGGAAAATATACTTGCATCCAATAACAATAAAGTAAATGTTATGCAAGAAGGAAATAAAATGTTGGTTCTAAAAAATGATTAAATATCACAAAAGTAGGCCAATACTTATGCTATGGAAATTGGTATCAAGGTAGAAAATCAAAAAAGGTTTTGTGCACTGGCCAAAATGCAGAAAATAGGATTTGGTTAGGTGAACTATTTATTTTCTACAATAGTCAACTGATAATGGTTAGGTGAACTAGCTATAGTTGGGATAACCAATGATGGTTGAGGTAACCATTGATGATTGGGATAACCATCAGTGATTACTTGTGTGCTTTAGGAGGATATTGAAGTGGAGTTGTGAAATGATGAATAGGCAGGTAGGGGTTTTGATATAGGTTTGTGGGATGGAGAATAAGATGTTAAGAGGTCTAGTTGGGCTAGGGAGGTTATGAATAATATTAAATAATGAAAACAATCACAAGATACCTGTAACTTGATAGTGGAGGGTTGAGGTAATTTGGCCAGAGTGATAGTACTTTAGCCTCTAAAGGTGGTGCAGACAAAGGTTTAGGTCTCTAATGTTGTTGCTTACTTGCTGAAGGGATGTTGGATACCTGCACAAGAAAATATAATATCTTGGACATGAATTTTTTTTATGTATGCCTTTCACTTCCTCCTCTTCTCCTTTTGTAGGATGAAGTTTCTAATTGGGATGGAGGAAGTTACTAATTTGATAGGGGGAGAAAGTTTCCAATTTATGAAATTTTAAAGTTGATTTACTTTACACAAAGAAGTTGCTAAATTGTACAATGTTTATCTTGCACACAGCTAGTAATTGTTTTACAGGAGGCTCAAGGACCTGACCGTCGATAGTCAGGCTAATTGTTGATAGTTAGGTTGATCATCGATGGTCGAGGAACCAAAATAAAATTAGTTGAAGTAAGTTAAAAGGGATGAATTAATTTTTTTATCCAAATGTGTTAGGGGTTTGATGGGGTTAAGTTAGTAAATGAATCTAATTGACTAAGTAGTCCCCTAAACATGAGGTCAGATGAGGGCCAAAAGGTAGTTTGACATCAAAAAATTTCATGTGCATTTTTCAAGTGTCTATAGGTGGAAACAGTGGGGTTTGATTTATTACAACCTAAGAAAGAAGACAATAATAGACCACTAGGGAATATGATGGGTAACATAGGGAATGAAGATTACATACACATCATTATTTTTTAAGTAAATTTATTATTGGTCCCAAATATTGGTTTAATTACAAACCTCCACTCATGTTTAAGTTGTTACCATACTTGAAAATTTCTATTGCTTCTCTTAGACATCATTTCAAATAGTGGTCCTCCATGGCTAACACCTTAGCATTATGAGTTCAAATATGATGATGAGTTATTAAATTAACTTTGAAATAATTAATTTTTGAAATAAATTGTATATATAATTTAAAACTTTGCTTAAACTTATATGTATTTTAATTAATTGATTAAAAATCACATGTGCATTAGCAAAAATATTATGCACTTCTATATATGGCTTCTTCTTTGCATACAACTACTTGTGTTTTTTGTCATCCTCCTCCACTACATGGCACCTTGTTCCTTCAACAAATGATATCATAATGTTGTTTTATTACCTCCATTGATCATAAAACCACATAATAAAGTTTCACCCTTTTGTATAATTCAAAACTATATCACACGTTTGTAAAGAGCACCTCAATTTACCATAGAGTAGTCCAAAATAAATAAACAAAATTGCCATTCCTTCTTTTGTAGACAAAAAATGGTGCCACACCCCCTTATATGATGATCCTCACCTCTTGTTTATTGATCATGATACGCCCCTAACCTATTGCATGTATTAGGATAGGAATAGCTGACTTGTGGCTTACTTATCCCTCTTTGATGCTATATCACATTTATCTATGCATTCATTTAGTTAGTAGGTCACCCAATGGAGTAACCATGCCCTAGATAGACTATATATAAGAGGTAGTGGGTAATTGTTTATCATCATATTGTGAATTTTGCTCTTATTGAAACTTGTGGAGGTTGCCCCTTGCTTGTTTATTATCATATATTCTGATATATTTCAATCATATTTGGATCTATTTCTGCTATTCTACTTTATTGTTGAAGTAATTTCATTACAGATCAACCTCTAGGCATCCAACAAGCAAAATGATCTTTTGCTCAGTATGGCATTTTTCCTCACAACAACACTTTTACTTCTCAATATGCTTTTGTCTTAGAACTCCAACCTCTGTTGACTTAGAAAAACACCTTTTTCCTTCTCTTAAGCAAAGGTTATCCAGGAATCACATGATCATCTAGGAAAAAAATATATTGTTTGATGAAAAAAATATATGTGATTCTCTTTAGGGGCATTGTTGTTATGGAAATCATGTTCGGGTTAGTGCTCACATTATTATATTTGTGTAAAGTTTATTATTAATATGAGTTGTAAATACAAATCATCATTAATATGGATTTTTTGTGAGTCATTCTCAAAAATCATGTAGATAGGTGTTTGTGAGAGAATAAAGGGTTTGAGAGTGATTTGTGAGAGAGGTTGAGAGATTTGGAGATGAGTAACACTCCTCGATATTAGGAGCTCCTTAACCTATATATTTTGTATTCCTCCATCTCATTTAAATCAAGAGAGCAAGTTACAAAAATGGTTTAATTTTATGTCTTTTATGAGATTTTTTATATGTTTATGTTTGTAAAATATAAACCAAAAATAATATTTGGTATCAGAATAGGTTGCATCTCTGATTGCTAGTATGGAGAATTAATAAAAAAGGGCAATTGTATGTACTTCACCTCTGAGGATGAGAAAATAATACTTTTTTCTATTTAATATCATATAAATTTATGCCAATAGTTTGCAATCCTATGCATGCAAATTTGAAAACATAATTTACTTAAAGAAGGGTTCGCAGTTCAAATCCAAGCATTGAGCAAATCACAACTAATTACATGACTATAATTGGCAAGATCAAGTTTTTCATTTCAAGTTTGAAAGATACACTTGTCAGTTTGTATTCATTTATTCCTTTAGTAATGTAGAATATCCTAACATCATTGTTTTCTTTGTTTTGAAAGGCGTTATTGGTTTTATTCTATTATGAGTCTTATAACTGTATATCCTGCATAAGCATCTCAATAACATTACCATTTGTTCTCTAAATTATTCTAGATCACCCATGACTGTCATTTATCCACCGATGTTAATGTGTTGATCAACGTCATATGTTCATAGGTGTTCTTATATTGTTTTTATTGAATCATCCCATGTCTGATCAATCTCAATCCCCCCACATGTCTCTATTGCATATCCCTTTATATTCTAGTTTGATTGTGCTACAAATAACATTCAACCTTAGATGTTTTTATCAAACTACATTCCTGTACATTTTCTACCTAGTTGTCTTGTGATCAGTATGAATCTTCTGTTTGTCTTGCACACAAATCTATGGGATCATTTTGATGCATATAGTTATTTTTAATAATGTCTATTGCCATGCATCATTTTTGAGTTGGCATGCATTGTGGATCATCATACAGTACTAATCATCAAAATACATATAATTTGCCATCACATGAAGTCCAAGTGTTTCCAAGTCTTTGACTTATATTTTATTATTGAGTAATTATTTCTTTCAAATCCATATTAGTTGGAGTGATCAAGCCTTGGAGTCTAAAGTTTATTTTTACTTTTAGGATGTTAATTTTTTATAGTTTTTTGTCTATACAAGATTAGATTATTATTATTATTATTATTGTTGTTGTTGTTGTTGTTGTTGTTGTTGTTGTTGTTGTTGTTGTTGTTGTTATTGTTATTGTTATTGTTATTGTTATTGTTATTGTTATTGTTATTGTTATTGTTATTGTTATTGTTATTGTTATTGTTATTGTTGTTGTTGTTGTTATTTTATTGATACTTAAGGTTGAAGGGTCCTTGTCCCAATGGCTTTTGATCGGAGCTCCAACCGGTTTGGGACACAATCAGGGGCCCAGATCCCTAAGAGAATACTAATGAATGACCACAACTAACTCGAGAATACCATCAACAGCCACAACCTTTCCCAAGATTACTAATGATCAGCCATAACCAGCCCAAAAATACCAATGATCAACCACTACTGGCCCAAGAATACCAATGATCAGTCATAACCAACCCAAAATTACTTAATGATCGACCACATCTAGCTTCTGATACCAAACTGAGATTTGAACCTGGGTGGTGCTTGGAACAACCAAGATACTTTATCAACTCACCCACATCTCATCGATAATGTTATTATTATTTTTTAATATTAGATAAGTTAAGTGAATTAAATAAATTTCTAGTATCTAGAATCGAATGTTTTGTATTAAAAGTCAAAAATAATAATTTTTGTATCTTTAGTATTTTGTCTAAAAAGAGTCATTACATTAGTGTTGTGTCTTTGTCAAGTCTAAAAGTGTCAAAAAATATCCAAAATCTAAAGTGTCAAAGTCATCTTTATACTAAAAGAGTCAAAAGTCAAAAGTGTCAAGCAATTGATGTCATTTGAATTTGTCAAGTCAAAACAATTAAACATCATATTTTACTACTATGAGTCAAAAACTTTGTAAGGACACATTATTAGTTTAAGTTGATGTCCAGTCCACCAAGTCTATTTTTTCGGGGAGTACAAAAATGGAAAAGTTTAGTTTGGCATTTACTTCAAATAAGTTGAAAATTAGCATTGAAGAAGCAATATCAACTTTACGTAATGACTCTAAAAAAGAAGAGAATGAGCATGTACAAGATCAAAATAAATTTATGTCAAACACTAAGCAGTCAATAAACAAACGCGTTTGTTTCAAATGTCTTAAGAAGATTAAACATTCAAGAAACAAACATTTTTGTTTCTATTATAAGTAGTCAAGATATATCCTGATGAATTATATACAAAGAACAAAGGATCCCATAAAAGGAAAACTGAATCAAAAGGATCTATTCTAGTATAGATGATACTTCTCATTCAATTGTTGAAGAATAAACCCACTATATAACCATCAACTGGAGGATGGAGGACACAAGAATTTAGAGGACAAATAACGTCTTATTGTTAGCCAAAAGTGATGGGGTCGCATAATGTAGTTGTGGCTTATTTTTCAGTTAAGTTTTTACTTTCAAAAAAATAAGAATTAAAAGATACATATCTATTCAAGTATTGTAATAAGTGAGCTTATTTGTATTTCCCCTTGATTTAAAGATAATGATGATAACTAAAAGAGTATTGTCACATCATGATAGGTTTATGGTTGTCCTATAAAACCATCTTTGTAGGTTTTTGGTTGTCTTGTAAAACCTTCTGGATGTATATGGTTGTTGGTTAACCACATGTAAAACCATATTTCTTATTTATAGGATGGTGGTAAATTGAGTGTAAAACCATCTCAATTGTTTGTAGGTTAGTGGTAAGCCAAGTGTACAACCATCTAGTTGTTTGTAGGTTGGTGGTTAGTCGAGTGTAAAACCATCCTTGAGGTTGTTGGTTGTCTTGAGAAAACCATTCAGATCATGAGCAAGCTCCGTTGGTAGCAGTTGTAGTACTTAATAATGTTTTCCCCATGTTCACACTAAGGGGGGAATGTTACATAAATTATGTTTGGGTTAGTGCTCACATTATTATATTTGTGTAAAGTTTATTATTAATATGAGTTATAAATACAACTCATTATTAATATAAATTTTGTATGAGTGATGTTTTCTCATAAATCATGTAGATAGTTGTTTGTGAGAGAATAAAGGGTTTGAGAGTGATTTATGGGAGAGGTTGAGAGATTTGGGGATGAGGATAGACTCCTCGATATTAGGAGTTCCTCAACCTATATATTTTGTATTCTTCCATCTCATTTGAATCAAGAGAGCAAGTTACAAAAATGGTTTAATTTTGTGTTTTTTGTGAGATTTTTTTATATGTTTATGTTTTCAAAATATAAACGAGAAATAATAGTTGTTTCTTCACATGCTTCCTCCCCGTCTCACATAATCACCTCAAACAATTTCTCCTACCTCTCAACTATTTTATCCATGGTTTAAAAACCATGGGCTCTGATCACCATAAAATTTTAATTGATAGCTTTAACATTGATTTACATTTGAAATGATTAGACATTAAATAGCTCAAAAAACACTATGTTAAAGGATATAGTTTAGCATAAAAACAAAACCTCAATAATATAGTTAAATGAAGCTCCCGATAAAATGAGACACAAAAACTAATAACCATAGTTTATTTCACCCACAATAACAAACTATTATTAAAATATTAATCTAATAAACTAACCAAGATTATATAGAATAAGCTAATTATTATAATAGGCTTGTGTGAGAATAATTATGCAATATATTATATGTGAGTGGATCTAGTGATCTAGTTTGTAACTTGAAAAATACTATTTATGGGATGATCCTTGAATGCTTTAGACATGTAAGAAGACTGATTTAATGATTGATTTGAAAATATGGAAGAATAAGGTAGTATAACTCAGTTATGCAAATGATTTTTAGTAGTGTAGTGTGAGCTTCAAAGGTGTTTGCTAGATATTTCTTTGATTCATACTTAATAAATTTTGATTTATATTTATACCACACCTTTTGAAATAATATATAGGAGACTTAAGGATGATAAATACGTTGATCCATAAATGTCAAGATATTCTCAATTTGACCATTTGGAAGGAATGGACACTAGTGTTAGATTTAAGACATTACCATCGATGCTAGTGTCCTAATCTAGATGCCAGTGTCATGCATGGTAAAAAAATATTAAAGATCTATAACTATTTATGCAAGATAGGAATCATGTTTTATGCAAACTGAAGGTTGCTGGGGATCGAGGTAATCAAAATATTAGGGTCAGACTATAGGATAATCAATTTGGTATAGTGAGATGGTGAACACAAGCCTTTTGGCCATGGGACAGTCATGAACTGAAGGTTTGAGCCATGATTAGTATTTTTCAAGTGTAAAAGACTAGTATGTCATATAAAATTAGACTTTAGTATCTATATATGGTAAGGATAATTTAAGATATGTAGGGATGGTGTAGGATAGGTAAGAATTAAATTGATAAGGATGGTAAGGATAATTTAGGATAGATAAGGATTAAATGGATAAGGATGGTAAGAATAGTTTAGGATACATAGGGTGGAGATGGAATGGGATTGCCCCCAAGTGTAAGGTACTTGTAAAAAACTAATTATATGCATGATACCATAAACTAGTTTTCATCATGTACTTTCCCAACGCACCATAGAAATGGTTTTCACTTGTGGAAAACTTTATTTCTTTATTTTTAATTTTTTGATGCAATAGCATTGAATCCTTTAATTATGTGCTCTAGAGATGTCTTTGAGAAATTTGTTGCTTTATAATTTGGATTTTTCCAAATTTATCAAGATACCACCATAGCCCCTATGACAAAGGGTATTGCCAAGAAGAGTGAAGTAGAAGGTGTGTTGGATGAAAGATGTGTGTTAAGTGTGTGAAGGATTTGGAAGGATGGTGCAATTATGATGTGAAGGGGTATTGGGACCAATAATCTCATGTTCTATGTGACTAAGAGTAGTCACAAGTTGGATGATTTGAGGATTTCATATTTTTTTAATAAACGGTATAAGGTCATCTAACAACTATGTTGGTGTAAGAAGAAGATTGAGTTCCTTGTTTATTGGTGCCTTCAAAAGGCTTTCACCAATAGACTTATTTTCATTTTTTTATTTTCATATTTTTGGTCTAATAGTGCATCAAAGAGGTTTTCACAAGGTGACTTAGAAATTTGATTTAAATTTTTGATTCTTTGTACTATTGGATTTGTTTTTATTAAGGAACTCTAATTGTTCCTCAAAATATGTTGATGTATTGAAATTGGATTCAAAACCTATTTCAAAATATTTTGGTGGAATGTTAGTTTGAATTGGATTGATTTTTTTGATAGCTTGGTCACTATGAAATAAGGCTAATGATATGTGATTTTTCAGTCCCAATCGACAAGTGTGAGAGATTGAATGTCAAGATGGGGGAAAGGATTGGTGGTGTTGATGAAAGGATTACTACCAACATGATCCTAGTAGGCACTATGCATGGAGTCTATTTTTTTCATTGGGTGAGGCTTCTTTAGTAACTGTGAAAGTGTCACTAACATCTTTATGTTGATTTTTAAATGGTTTGTATCCAATGTCATCAAATCCTTTATTTACACTGAAATGGAAGGGTTCTTGGTTTCCTTGCTCATATAGGTCAAGTCTTCTACCTTAGTTCATGATTTTAAAGATTCTACTTGTTATAGGATATTTGTTGCTTTGGAAGTAGGAGGTTGAGCTATCAACATATAATCATGGGTTATTAGAGCCTTTAATTTCTTCCTCTATAATAAGGTTGGTTTTGACAAATGGTGTTGTACTAAACTAGTTTATTATTGGTTTTGTCTTTTTATTTAGTTTATGATTATCATTTTTGGTCAAAAATATGAGAGGTTGTGTTGCATGAGATCATTTTGGATGTTATTGTATATAATTACCTTCATTACTTAAGGCATGGTGTTGGTGGCTTTGATATGTGATGGGTAGTTGGGTGATAGTCCAACCAATGATAGGTTGTGTTTGTCAGAGGAGGATTGGTCAAAGATTTAAAGTATATCATGTTGGTTAAAGGTTTGAAGTATGTCATGTGAATCAAATTCTTAATAATTTAATAATATACAAACCCCCATTCAATAATCACCCAATCAAGACTAGTAAAATTAATCATCATAAAATCAATACAACCTACTCAACAATCTACTCAACTATCATGAAATCAACAATCACCCAATAAATACCCTATAAATCTAACCCTTGAACTATAAAAATCCAATCATGTACTACCATTGCCACTCCAAGGAACCTCATCTATCCAAGAATCAAGTGCATCTACATTCAATAATCAATAGTTAGGGTTATACCAAAATCCTTTTATAAATCATGATCAAGCTCCTCCACTTCAAAATTAAGGTCATGACCTATGACCAATCTTTGATGAGCCTCTCTTTGATACACCCATTTTCAACCAATCCATAGTTGACCAACCAATATTTTACCACCATGGCATACCTCTAATCTTTGATGAACGTGTCTTTGATGAGCCTATCCTTGACCAACTTACCTTCAACCAAGCCTTCATTGGTCCACCCATCTTTGATGAGCCAGTTCTTGACAAGCCTATATATGACCAACCCGTCACTAATAGAACCATATTTGGTCAAACCATCTTTGACCAACTCACCTTGGACCCACTCAATCAACAAAATTGTTGGGATAAAACAAATTTTCTAATGGAGGCATGATAGGTAAGTTGATTTGATAAGGTTGATGGTTGGTAGATTGATTAGTGGATGAAGGTTTGGGTATCGAAGAATTGATAAGAGATTCTATGTTGGCTACATGTTGGTTAAATGTTTGTATTAGGTCAATTATGTCTTAATTTTAGAATTGGTAAGTTTGGCACACTAGAATGGGTTCGATACCATGAATATGATTATCACTGGTGGATGGAGACTTGTTATGATGGGGACTATAGCTATTAGATGGAATATTGTCATGATATAGATAAAAGGGTTCATAGAGTGGATTTAGATGGAAAGGTAATCGTTGTTCATTTGAAATGACATTATATCATGTTTGATTTATTTTGAAAAACAAGCTTTGGTTATGATTTTGGAATATAAGTTTTGAATTTTCGTTGAAAAACAAGTTTTGGATTTAGAAAAAAACTAATTCAATTCTTGGTTTAGCACAAAGAGAGTATACAAGACACACAAACAAGACAATCATATAATTATTCAAGTAGGTGTATAACCAATCGATAATGCCTCAAAATTTGGTAAGCATGTGATGAATATTTCTTGGCACTATTTCTTGATTACGATTAAAAGGTTTTCATCTAGGATAAACAAGTTGATCTAGGTGTGCCCTCGATATACCTTTCGATATGATGAGGTCCAATTTTGTGAAAGAGGAAGATTAGCAAGTACACTCAAAAGGGTCAAATCCCAATCTTGCTACATTTTATGCATTGCCATCACTGGAGTGTTACCAAAAAATATAGCCTTAAGGGAGTTGTTCAAACCATGGGTATTGGTAGTCAAATCCATCATAGATCACTTGGGGGTTAACCAAGCTTAGGCAATGAAGACATTCAATCCTCAATTTATATACCTCATCAAAATATAGGGTTTAGTATATCGTGTGGTGGTGAAAACTACAATCGATAGAGCCCCTAGAAAGAAAAATAAAAAGAGACTACTCATTTCTAATTTCTTGGGTTGCTTTTTAGAGTAAGGAAAGAACACACATGAGATAGCTCTAGATACATGAATTATTGTTATGGTTACTTTTGATTTCTAGGGTCACTTTATAACTCAAAGAAAGACCATACACAAGCCACTAGTAATACAAACAAGATTGTAGAAATAAAGTAAAATCAAGTGTAAATTATAACTTTTTAAAAAAGTGTTATTAAGCAAATTCTATTTGATTTTTTTCATGTCTTTGAATTTTGGTGCTGCATACAACAGTTAGTATTTTCACATGTCTTTGACCGACAAAAAGCTATAAGTTAGTGAACTTAAAAAAAACTATTAGTAAAATCAACCATAACTAAAATATTTATTCGTGGATACATGCGTCTTTCTGATATGTTCATTTTGGAACAAACAAGAGGTCAAATAGACACCTAATTAAAAAATGATGGCCTTTGAAATATAGCCATTATAGGGCAAGTATGAATTTTCCACTCCTCAATATGAATTTGCCACTACATAGTATGAATTTGCCACTCAATAGTATGAATTCACCACTCAACAAATTTGTTATTTCTCAGCATAGATTCACCATTTGTTATGATAATTTCATTATTATTAAACATACTTTTGTTCTTAGGTAAAAAAACATAGAAAGGAAAAACACAGATACCATAATGATTTTACTGATGTGTAGTATAATTTCATTGTTATGTGGTGTGATTTTGTTGATGCACTTGATGATTTCAATGCATAGACTATAACCTACAAAATAGAATAAATGTCACACAAAATGATTACACTAATATTTTTGATGTTTTCATTACTGATTGTGATGAATTCACTTCTATGTGAAAGAACTTCATTGAATTTCAAATGATAATGACAACCGAGTAGAATCAGTTGAAACTTGTCCAAGTTTACCTACAATAATGAGTAATTTATACCAGAACAATGCTATAATAGTTAGGCAATCAAAATCCCTCAAAATAAACTCAAAAATATAATGAGAAAGCATTAGAAAAAAAAACTTGGGAATGACTCCTAGCGGGTGTGTAATAATGTAATACATAAAATTCAAAAAGTAATCTAGAAACTGATAATGACTATTAATTCATACTCTAAACTCAAAATAGAACATCAGATAGAGCTTTAAATAAGAAAAAGACAATATACCTTCACCTACCAACCAATGAAGATCTCTTCTTTACTAAGTTGGGTGTGTTCTTCCTCATTTGAATGAGGACTCAAATCAAACCATCCAAAATCAAGATATCAAATAAATCTGGATTTATCCTATTTGTCCATTTTCTCATCCAAATATCTATAAATTAAAATGCCTTCCTCCATTGTGAGGATCATCCTGAATTATCATCTGAATTAACTTCCATCGTTGAGCTATTGAATTGCTATCAAATTATCATTGTAATCCTATTGAGATCAAATCCATCTACTATTACATTGCTGAAATTTGTAATGCGTTGAAAATTTCATTTTGACCATCCACATACCAAATTCATAAGAGCACATCTAAGTTAGCAAAGAAGAGATCTTCATTGGTTGGTAGGTGAAGGTATACTACATTTGTTTTCTTTTAAAGTTTTATCTGAAGTTATAGGTTGAGTTTACAATATGAATTAATAACTATTATTGGTTTCTAGCTTGTTTTCTAAAATTTGCTAATTATACAAGGTAGAGGTACAAAATCATCTATAGTGGTGTAATTATTTTTGATGCACCAAACATCAATAATCAACTCTCATGATGCCTTTGTCTATCCTTGAAAAAAAAAATGACTAATCAAAGATATCAACTTTGTGTAAGTTGTAGACCCCTCTCTAATGGGTGAAGGGAGTGTAAAGTCTTGAATTTGTATATTATGACTAAGATTCATGCACTTACAAAAGGTTCTATCTTATGATTTGTTTTTTTTAATTAAATGAAAATTATAGTATCAATGCACATGAATGAATATAAGATGCAAATGATAATGATAGACAAATTGTGACTAAGAACATGAGAGATATACTAGGTCTACCAATATGTCATTAATTAGTCTCATATAGGACATATATATGTCATTAATTAGTCTCATAGAGGACATATAGAATGATCTATATGTGATTTGAGAGTAGTTTATTGTCAATGATTCATGTTGTAAGTCATATAGATTAAATTGTGTAGGTTATTGAAGCCTCGATGTTTTGGGCTTCAGGTGAAATAAGGCCTCACAATAAAAAATATTAAATTCATCTTGTCTAGATGCGACATTATTTTCTTCTTACGTAACTTTAAAACAATAAGTCTCACTCATGATATTTTGATATGGAGAAACTTGCAATCTTTATTTCATGAAGACGACCCTTAGACTCTAGAAGATTAATGACGTGGTGATGGTCTTCCCTATGAAAGTATTGATGAAGATGCATCTATAATTTATTTTGATTGACATCAAAATTTCCCACTTAATAGTAATGATACATTTGTATTTCTATAGAGACGTATGACTATTGACAAGGGGAGTGAAACCATCGACAAGGGGAAGATTAAATTTGTTCACCATATGAATGACCCAATACACCACTAAGTAAAGCAATGCAAATTTGTCAAACATTTTGGGCTTTAGGTGGAATATGACCTCACAATGGAAAACATTAAATTCATCATGTCCAAGTATGACATTGTTTGTTACCTATGTAATTTTAAAATAGTACATCTCATTTATGAGCTTTAGCGTTATATAAAATCAAAGTATATAATAAAAACAATTTACTATATTCCTTCACTTTATAAAACCTCGATTTGTGAAAATAAAAAAATTACATAAATAAAATTATATACATACATACATACATATATATATATATATATATATATATAATAACATATAAATAATATTAATATATAATTTTATATTTATAAATCTAATATATATTATTAAATAATAATATAATTATATTATATTTAATAATATTATATTTTTTAGATAAATAGTAGGGTTCTATGGGTCCCTTGTTCTATATTATAAAACATAAAGTTTTTACAAAAAACAAGACTTCAAGGAAATTCAAATTGAAATCAAGGCCCTAATACAAGACAAAGCCAACCAAGTGGCGAGTCAACCAAAAGACATATGACAAAAAAATTACTTACAAGCCCTACTAGATAGCCTCCTAAAAACATCAGGATAGAGAATGATTAAAAAGACCACCCCATGTAATATCATTCGAAAACATCTTCCAACTTAACCTCAAATTCAAGATCAGGGCTTACAACCTCAAAATGCTTTCCACTTGCTGAAACATGATGCAGCCTTCCCTTTAACCCTCCAATGGATGCAACCACATGATTATTGGCTAGCCATCAATGCATTACCATCGTGATTACTTGATGAGGAGCTCATGTTATCCAAGAGACGTTCCACAGGACTGGTCCACCTATTGACATAGAAACACCACCACCTCTACCCTTTCCTTACAATGTCGAGATTCTTTCCATAATTTAAGCTTTGTGATGGGGCTCTAAATTTGAGCCAGAGGAGGGGGTGAAATAAACTAACCACTAATGAAATGGGATATTGAAGCTTGCCCTCTAATTCTTTCACAAATCCCAACATAGCTACAAACCTTATTTTCAAGACCCGGAAGACTAAAATTGGGATAAACCCAAAACCATTGTTACTTGAAAAGGGGAGATCGAGAAAAGGACTAGCATTGAAAGCTTCCAAGTTTTCTAACAAGCCCTTCCTATGCATCAAGGCTACAAATAATTTTAGAACCCTAGATACCCTTTCCTTGTCCTAAACTAACACTAACACATTTGTAGCAAATAGAGCAGTTACTTTTGAGTTTACCCTACTCAAAAAACTTTCCTGCAAATATTCTTCCCCCAAGGTAAAAAGGATAGCTTGCATTATTTATTTCGATGGAGCCCATAAAATCTTCTTAATGCGAGCTCTAGAAGCTCCACCACTAAATGCCATTTCTTAGACTTCACTTCCTCCACCCACCATTGGAACCCCAAGGGCCATTGCTATAAACCACTCCATCCCTACTACCTCAGCTACGGAAGATAATAAAGAAAATATGATGGAATAAAAATAACATAAGGCTAAGGATGACGAGAGAATCTTCACGAAGAATAAATCCATCAATGATAATCATTCCTCATTAAATGCCCCATGCCGCCACCTTCATGCCAATCATGATAGGAGCAATTTTGTAAAGGACCTAAAAAACACCCCAATTAGGATCCAAGTCTAATATTATAAATACCTTCAAACTCTTCCCATGCAACTCTATGATTATTGATAATTATAGATTCTTTTTTATCAATACCATAGTTTGCTAAAAAAATCTGCCATGGAATTAACCTCCCTATAACAATGTTGATGTTCCTACACTTCAAAACTAGTTAAACTCTCCCAGGGCTTGGACAAAATATTCTTCAAATTCCAAGAAGACGTTGATTTTTTTTTCAAAGATGATAACAAATTTGTGAGTCCCCTTCAATCTAAAGCTTAACTATACCACACTAGGATGCTAAATATAGACCAATCACCAAGACCTAAGCTTCTACTTCATTATTGGTTCCATCCAATAATTTCTTGGAGACAGCCCTTATGAGAGAGCCACTACAATATCGAATGATGCATCTTGCCCTAGATGCTTTAGGATTACCCCTAAAAGCTCTGTCAAAATTCAATTTGAACATCCAGGGAGAGGAGAATGCCACTCTGCACTTTCTTTTCTTTTCTCTTTGATTGATACTACCATTGACCCATGAACGAGAGTTTAATAATATTATATTATATTATTTTACATATATATATATATATATATATATATATATATATATATATATATTGAGTTATATATACTATTATATATATTTTAATATTATATAATACATAAATATTATTATAAAATAACAATTAATAATTTATAAAAGATTTTATATTTCCACAGTCCATAAAATAACAAGAGATTTTTTATGAAAGAAACTGTGTCTATTTTAAAATTGATGTGTTTCAAATCCACTACTATGATTCTTCATCAGGAAATAAACTTATGTGAGAACAACAGTGCCTTACATCTTAAAAAATCAAAAGAAAATAACTATTGTAAAAAAGTTTTCAAACAGAAATAATATAGCCATTACAATGAGTTACTAAAAACAAAATAAAGATAAGATAATTAAGATATAATAGTCAATTAATTATAAAAATATTAACTTAAAGCATATTATTTAAGAAATAGTAACCTGTTGTTACTATATTATAATGAATTAAAAAGAGTAAAGAAGATTAAAATAAAATAAAACAAGAAATCTATCTACGACCAACAAAGATAAACTAAGCCTAAAAATTAAAACAAAACAATCTAGAAATACCAAAGGAGAGCAAAAACACTCTAATTTTTATAAACAATAGGTTTTCAAGCATGACTAATTTCTAACCCTTCATCTTTATTCAAATTATTAGGGTGCTTCAGTATTTTTATGGATTCCCTTATCTTTCGCTTATGGTAATGATCTTCAACTATTAAGATTTTTGCGTTCTCAATATTTATCACATGTTTCAACTTGAATGAGTGTTCAACAAGGGCTGATTTTTCTTTTTTTTCAAGATGAATGTCAATAGAATGTTCTTTAATTCTAGTTTTAACTGACATACCTATCTCCCCTATGTATGGAATACCACACGAACAATCAACCTTATAGACACCACTCCTAAGGTTTGGGTCCAACTTATCTTTGACAGAACCTAACATCATGCGTAATTTATTGACAGGAAGGAAATTAGAGTGAATATTCTGGTGATTTAGAATTTTGGCTAGTTTATTAGAAATTCCTTCAACATAAGATAGAAAAGCTATAGGACCTTCCTATCTATGAGGTGGTGGAAATAGTACACAATCTCACAAACTTGGAAATAGTTAATTTTGTTGCTTTGTGTTTAAACTCCACTTTTTTCTCCTTTAAGGGTATCATTTATGAACAATGTGAAGGCATGGCTATGGGCTCTCCTCTTTTGCCTATGGTGGCTAACCTCTTTATGATTTTTTTTGAAGATTTAGCGCTTCATTCCTTTCCATTGAAACCTAAATGGTGGAAAAGATGTGTTGATGACACTAGTTTATTTTGGCAACATGGCTTAGATAAATTAGAAGATTTCCATTCCCACCTCAACAATCTATTTCCTAGGATAAAATTCACTAAAGAAATTGAGATGGAACACCAACTACATTTTTTAGATGTCCTCTTGATCAAGGAGGATGGTTCTTTAGCTAGGAAGGTATATAGAAAAGGAACACACATAGACCTTTACCTATATGCCTCCTCCCATCATCATCCTGCTCAAAAAATGGGGGTCATTAAAACCTTAATCACTAGGGCCTTTAAAATTTGTGATGAGGAAAACATTGATCTTAAAATAAAACATCGTAACAAAGTTTTTAAGTTGAATGGATACTCAGGTAAACAAATAGCTAAGGCTATCAAACAAGTCAAAGAAAATATTTATAGGACTAAAGATAAGAAGTCTTTGGTGGAAGGTCCTATAGGTTTTCTTCCTTATGTTGAAGGAATTTCTAATAAACCAACCAAAATTCTAAATTACCAGAATATTCACTCCACTTTCCTTCCTATCAATAAGTTACGCATGATGTAAGGTTTTGCCAAAGACAAATTGGCCCTGAGACTATAAGGTTGATTGTTCGTGTGGTATTCCATACATAGGGAAGACAAGTAGGTCAGTTAAAACTAGAATTAAAGAACATTCCGCTGACATTCGTCTTGAAAGAAAGGAAAAATCAGCCCTTGCTAAACACTTGTTCAAGTTGAAACATGCGATCAATATTGAGGACACAAAAATCTTAGTAGTTGAAGATCATTACCATAAGCGAAAGATAAGAGAATCCATAGAAATACTGAAGCACCCTAATAATTTGAACAGAGATGAAGGGTTAAAGATTAGTCATGCTTGGAAACCTGTTGTTTATAAAAATTAGTGTGTTTTTACTCTTCTTTGGTTTTTGTAGGTTGTTTTGTTTTAATTTTTAGGCTTAGTTTATCTTTGTTGGTCCTAGATAAATTTCTTGTTTTATTTTATTTTAATCTTCTTTACTTTTTTTAATTCACTGTAATATAGTAATAACAAAGTACTATTTCTTAAATAATATGCTTTAATTTAATATTTTAATAATTAATTGACTATTATTATCTTAATTATCTTATCTCTATTTTATTTTTAGTAACTCATTGTAAGGGCTATATTGTTTTTATTTGGTAACTTTTATATAATATCTATTTTCCTTTGGTTTTTTAAAATGCAAGGCACTGTTGTTTTTACATAAGTTTTTTTCCTAATGAAAGATCACAATAGTGGATCTGAAATGCGTCAATTTTAAAAACAAAAACGGTTTCTTCTAGAAAAAATCTCTTGTTAATAATTTATAAATATAAATATTATATTATATTATTATTAATATATATATATAACTATATAATATTTATAAAATATAATATTACTAATAATATATTATAATATATTTTTTAATGCTAACAACACATAGATATATAAACTAAATAAAATACATCATATATTATTATATTATTTAAAATTAATAATTAATATAAAAATATGTTTAAAAATATATTATTAATAATTACATATATATTATAAAATATTAACATATATAAAAATAATATTTTAATAATATATTATTCTATAATAATTATAAATATATATTAAAATAATAATATACATATTAATATTATTATAATAGAAATATATAATATATTAATATTATAATAATTATATATTTTATTTAATATATTATTAAAAATATATACTATTACATATTATATGTATAATAATATATTTAGTTATAGTAATAATTATATTTAATAGTATTTATAGTTTTTTTAATAGATGATCATTTTTTATCAGAGTTATGAATTAGATTTGGGATACAAGGGGTCGAGTCCTCAAGAATTGTTAAACCAACACAAACGATTATCATGGACCATTGAAATCACTAAGTCAACTTAAACAGGGTTGGACCTGGGTCCGTAATATCCATTGAACGAGATCCGCAGCTGAATCACCTTACTGTGAACCGCGTGGAACACACGAAGAAGTTTGACCCCTACCTCAAGGTGTCCCCATGACCACTTCAGAGTATAAGTTGTGTGTAAATGCTCCACTCCACACATTAGAGATAAATCAAGAATTAACCCCGAAATCTAGGTGACCTAAGTCATTGCTTCTATCCACCCAAGCTAACCTTTGGAAGCATAGTATTTATAATTATTAATATATAATATAATTATTTATATAATATAATATATTATATTTAAAATTAATATATAAATATAGATTTCACAAATTTAATGTATTATCCCACATCAGTGATATTACAGTGATGCTTCGATCAACACATCGTATGTAATCTATCACAATTAAAATAACATTCATGACGTTCTCATCCACCTTTAATAATAGAAAATGACTACCCAAATCTGTCAACATCTTATAAGTTATGGACCCCTCTGTATAAGGACATATCATATAAATCTACTAGCAACTTTGAACCTAGGTTGGTGTTTGATATGGGTCCTTTGATATATGGTATTGCTTGAAATCCCTCCCATTGACCTTTACCATCACCACTCAACTCACGTTACAAAAATTTCACCACTTGTATGTTTTGTATAGTATTGCTTTTCTCCATTAATTTACTTTTGCTCAATCTTATGGCAAAATGAAACGTCTCCTCCCTAAACAACATATTACTACATTGTATGAAAAAATAGGATCTCATTTTCTATCATCACCTCCACCAATTTTTTTTTGATACTAAACTCTTCATACACACAAAATAAAATCAATAATCATACTTCCTCAAATTACAAATCCCATTACATATATCCTTGACTCTTAACTAAAAACACTCGAACACTCCTTGAAATGTGATTCATCGAGGAAAAAAAAAAAAAAAAACAAACAAACAAACAAAAACAAATCCCCTTTATAAAAATAAGACATCATATTACATCCATTCCGAACGGGGAATCTTAATAAAACAACTAGAGATTATTATTTATGACCTCCTCATCTGGTGAACATCATTAAAATCCATCATCCATTCATTCAACCGGAAAAAAAAACGCTCCAACCGAACGGGGAATCTTAATAATAGCCCGAAAAGAATTATAACTGTACTTCTCATATTTGACGGCTTATAAGACATACAAAGATGTCGATTCATAATTGATTCAAAATACCATCCATTACCTTGTGTCATTTATATGCTGTTTCGAACCACTTCTTCCTCCTCTCTAATATCTTCATCTTCCATCTTCTTCTTTCCAACCTGTTTTTGTTTGTTGGTGTTTTCCAATTCTAAATTGTCAATGGTGATGACCGCCTGCAACTTTTTCTGAGTTCAATTCTATTCCTGATCCTTATCCTAATAAAAAAATTGCCCCTAAAAACCATTTAGTATTTTTTTTCATTTTCCTTTTCCAATTGGTGTCTCTAAATGCTCGGTAAACATCTGCATTGTTATTTTTTCTGTATTGAATTCTGATTTGGGGATTCTGGAACTCCCCTGCCCAATGTCGGTTGTCTCATTTTCCAATTAAAAAAATCGATTTACCCCTTTTTCTTGTCAATGAAGAGGTCATTGTTTTGCAGCATAAAATCAATTTGAATTACAACCACATTGATTTATGTTTTCGGTTCCTTTTCTGGGTGGGATAAGTTGATTTCATTAACAAATCCGCCCATTTGTATAGAATTAGGCTTTTTAAAATATACAGAAATACACCCATCTGCATAAAATAGGGTTTTTAGATTATTTTTGAAATCCTCAAAAAAATATTATCATTTAAAATCCCACCCATCTGCATAGAATAGATTTTTTTAGATACTTTTTATTTCAGGAAAAAAGTACCAGAAGACAAATATCCCACCCATGCATAGATTACCCTCTTGTTGAACATATTTTTCAATTCAGAAAGTACATCAAAGCATACAAAAATGTTTGGGGTATTGAAGAAGGATGCCGCTGTTGCAATCAACACAGACAACATATTTGCTGCACTTGAAAGCAAGAAGAAGAAAGGCAGCAGTAAGAAGAAGGACAATACAAAGGAGGTGAAGAAGGCCACAGAGTTCTGGACAAAGGCTCCTGTATCTGTCAAATCTTGGGCTGATTGTGAGGATGATGATGATGATGATTACTATTCCACTGCTCTGCCCCCTGCTTGGGGTAAAGATCAGCCCCTAGAAAAAGAGGATTCTGATAAGGAGGTAATTTTCTTCTTTCTCCATTATTTTATATAGCTTCAAAGCTTTCTATTCCTGATGATGGATCTAGCAAAGAGACCTGATGGGTCTCACCCGTCGGAAAATTTCAATTACTAGGCAGTTGTACTCAGAAGACTCTTTTGAATTAAATAAGAATTGCTATAATTCATTCATAACGAAATTTTAGCACTCACATACAATCGTTAGGGATTGGAATTGTTTTTTATGATTGGTAAATTGTAACACTCAACCACTATCAGGTGATTTTTACCTGTTTTATCAAAGAATTTTGAATCTCTTTGTTCTTTACCTAAGAAATTAGAACTCGTAATCTTTATAAGAAAATTGTAAAACTCGCCAGCCATCATTAGAATGTTCAATGTACCAGTGGGGAAATTTTGCTTCTTAGCTTTTCAAGTAATCAAATTGTGACACACATCCTCCATGATTGGAATGTGCCACCGCAATATTATATAGTGCCTCTGGGGTGTGACCTGCATTAATACGACCCCTTTAACACAAGGAGTGGCAATCATTCCGTCTTGCCCGTAGATTATGGCCTGAATTGTTTTATTATCTTTAGGTTGGACAAATTTCAAGCAGCTAATAAAAAGGCTTCCCTTTTTTCTTATACATTTCTAATCCCAGAAGAGAAATTACATACTAAGAACAGAAAGGACAGGTTCTTTTAAGGTTCACGATACCTCTAATTGTGCTTAGGCTACAGGGTATCATTTGCAGCATATGAGACTACCACATGCACATGACTGTGTGTATACTATGGCATTGACGTAGCTTACTCCCTCCAGATTTGAATACGTGCCTCCCCAACTTAAGCACAAGATCTTCACTCAGGAATCTAAGAGAAGACTAAGGGAAAAACTGTTTGACCTTTTAGGCTTTCATCATTTGAATTGGTTTTCCTTCTTTTTCTTAATAGGTAAATTCAAATTATAGTACTCGCCCTGCCATCAATTCTCTACTCTTCAAAAATTCACCTTGGAATTGCATAGAGCATAGAGCTGATTTACCACAGGGAGCATGCCTGATGTGGTTCCAACTGAGGTCACTATCATGGAAATGGCTTCACCTCGCACTAGAGTGCGGATTGTTAGAGGAATTGGTTCAATTTTTTTTGCTAAATTGTTTGGGAGTTTCAGGCCTTGATTTCTCACAAATTTCATATATAGTTGACGGAACCTGGAAAGCATTGCACTGGGTACAGTATATAATCTTATTTATTTTCATTTTTTTCTCTCTTTTGGGCTACACAAACAACCTATAAGTCGGACAAAAACATTTTGATGCAGAAGAATTCAGAATAATATTATTCAACGTATAAGCCTTTTACTTTATTGGTAATGATGCTCGTGGCTCTAATATTTTCGTTATTAGATTTCTTAGTACAGTGAACTTATCTTTTGGAGTATTTGTTGTAATCTATTAGTCAAACCAGGCAACACAGGTGAGTATTTTTCTTTAATTTTTTATTTGTTTCTTGTTACACGACTTGCATATCAAATTGTCTCTCAGCGTTATTTGCATAGACCATCTCATAGTCTTGCATTGAATGTTATAAGTTTATAACAGAGGAAGATCTTAAATTAAATGTGGCAGTTATGCAAAACCTTAGGCTGATAAAATGGGTTACCTTATGCCTTAAACAAGATCCTTCAAAACTCGTGGTTATGGAATTAAGGAAGTTCGGTTTTTAGTGGTTCAGGTCTTGTGATGCCATGTCAATATGGGTGTGAATCAGGGGTGCAGTTTTGTATTGATAGAATTTCACAGCGAGCAGCAAACGTATTTGTTTTGGAAATCTATTCGAGGTAGTCTACTGCTTTCATATCTATGTATCTTTTATATTTCCTATTTGTTCGCTAATAAGTTTCTATAATGACAACGGCATCACTCAGTATCTTCAACTGTTACAGGTCCAAATAAAAGATATGCTTGCAGTATTCATGTGTATTTATAACCAAGCTTCTTGAATCTGAGGATTTCCTTCTTCTCAATTGTTGTGTCTTGGATTTGTATTCTTTTGAAACTATTTGTTAAGCATCACAATATAATTGTTGAATGTGTGGAAGATTAGGTCCTTTGTATCCGATTTGCATATACAATGGTTCAAATTCTGAAGTTGAAAGTCTTATTGCTGAATGAGAATGTATTCTAGATTGGGGAATTCATATCTCCATTCCACTGGGAGTTTGATCTTAAAATCTCCCTTTTCTTCAATAAAAAGGCCTTACTAAACAGAAGTATTACTTAAAGCATTAAATTGTTTAGTAGACAAGTTTGGGTTAATGCTAATCTTGTTTGTGCTTATGAGGAGAGGGTTTCATAATCTATAAGATGATTTTTTGTCTTAAACTTGTTTGCATTGGTGCACATATGGGCAAGCTCCTCTTGTGGATATTTCTGTGGATAAGATTTTATGTGAGGGGGCTTCACACCAGATTTGGAAATTTTCCTCATAGGCTTGGTTTTGTTTCTAGGCGTAACATATAAATATACTTGATTTAACTTATTTGAGTATTTCTGTCACAGTATTGTGTTGTTTCTGTAAGCAGATCATGATGTGGCTATGCATAGCAGCAATTTGATGATGATAGTTTTGGTGGTTACAAAAATTCTATACTAGATTTATCTTTTCCTTATTTCGCAGAATAATTTATACAGCCAATTGCGCTCATTGAGTTAGATTTATATGCCTATGTCTTTTGTGGTCATAAATTATTATATCCTTGACTTATTTTTACCATGTGAAGGGGAATTTTGTCTTTACATCTTGAGATTCATGTAAGTGACTTTGATTCTCATTTTGTTCTATTCTAGGAAAGTGATGATCAAGAAGATTATGATATTGACAACGATGAAGATGAAGAAAATGAGGAAAATGATGCTGCATCAGGTGTACCTTCAGTGTCACAACTGAATAAGACTAGAGAACCAGAAAAACAACTATCGAAAAAAGAGATCAAGAAAAAGGAGCTAGCCGAGCTTGATAAAGTCTTAGAAGAGTTTGGGCTTTCGACTAAAGAAAATGGTAAGTCTTTGGTACTTTTCTGTGCTTTATCCTTACTTTTTGGTTTTAATATTCGGGATTTTCTTGAGGTACTATTGGTTCGCCTTGATTGTACCTTTATGGATTTCTCTTGAATAATGAATTTTAATGACCGCTTTTTGCTTTTTCGCTATCCCATTTGAAGTGTGGGTTTTAAAGTTTTCTATGGGCTATTTTCCTCTTAGTGATCTAGTTCATTCTAAATTTCCTCCTATTTACATGAATAGTGACTTGATGCTACTGCTATTGTAATTATTTGTACTTTCTAAGGCCACCGATTTAAACCTCTTGAGTTGGGGTATTTTGACACAAACACTACATCGGCCTGATTGGAATGTATCAATACTCCATGTTTTGGCCATTTGGTCATTTCCTGCAACCCATTAAGGAATGAAAGAAGAAATATTTCTTTTGCATCCTTGATTTTTTATTTCATTGAAAGATTTTTTTAAGAAAAAAATTGTTACTCTTTTTCATGCTTTTCTTGGTTTTTTATAAAATTTATATTTTGTAATTGTGGGATAAGTGGGACCCACATGGACCTCAAAGTTTCCTTTTTCAGATGCCAAAACATACTGCCAGGCTAGAAACTGTGGAAACAAAAGGAAACGTTTGAGGGAGAATCATTTCTAAGCTGGGAAACATCTGTCAGGAGTTTCCATGCAAAAGAAGTTAGTTTCCAAAATTTACAAGTTTTGAAAACGTGCTTCCTTAGGGAATCAGACTTCAGGAAAGTTTAGCTCCTTTCGAATTGGGATGTATAATCCTCTGTATTTCAAGATTAACCTAGTTTTTCTTCTTCAACCTTGTGTCTCATGGCTTAAAGATTTAATTCTGATTTATACCGTGTAGTGAACTGTCCCTACTTTTGTGAGAGCAAGTGTGAAAGGTCTTGTATATATCGTATCGGATGTAACTTGCTCATTAAGATTGAACTTTTCCCAAATTGTTGTCTTTGATGCTATTTCTAGTAATACTCACAAAAACTCTCCCACGAGAGGATCTCCTCTTTTAATCTTTCTTGTGATATCTTTTGGGTGTCTATATATGTCAACACAAAGAAATACGTTCTCAAGTTGGCGAAACAATTTGCTTAACATTTTTGCATCCATTTTTCCCACTATGCATGGGTATCTCGGTCTTTGCTTCAGTCTTGATGGTTGTTGCAAATCAAAAACAGTTGTCACAACCTCATTTATGGTGTTATGGAGATGTATTTTGATTACACTGTCCTAGTTACTGCTCTTAGAAGATGGTCATCTTTCAAAGCGTATATTGGATTTTGGAGTCTTCTTCATTATGTTAGGGTTTAGATTTAATGTCATTTTGTACGCAAAAGAAAAACATCAATCTCTAACATTAACATTAACCCTCATAAGGTTTTGGACAGTTACATGCAACAACTGCTTTAGAGAACTATTGAGGTTAAGGCTCAGGCATTGCACAACCCATTCTTTCAGACACTTGTTCATGGGTGTTCGTCTTGATCACCTACATTGTTATATTATTAAGATTATTTTTTCTCTGTTATAATGTTTCATGGTATGCTCATGTATCTCTTTTTTGTTATTCAAATTATAATATCGTGTCGGCACCTGTTTCTACTTTGTAATGTGTATTGGCGAGTTGGTAGAGATTCCTGATATTTTGTAGAAGTTGCATATTGGAGGTTCTGAAAGATTTTGCCCTCATGGAGCTTAACTGAGTACATTCGAGCCAATCCTGCACCCTTGCAACACATCCAACCCATCATGCCTTTGCACGGCCCCCGCACCCACATCCTTGTATATGGGCCTGTCTGGTCTTAGTGCCCGAGATGGAAGATGAACCAAATGGTTAAGTTTTACCAATTGCACATTCTGTGTAGAACCGACAAGCGCAGCAATCAGACACGTTACCAGGGGAAGCAAAATACCCTAATAATGTTCATGCAATTTTTGGTGACTCTCGACAAAAACAATCTACAACATAATAATCACAGGGCCCATCAAACCAATCCTATTCCTCATACGTATCTGGAATCCTTTATAGTCACAGTATTGTAGCCTAGCCAACACAATACCACAATGGATTGTTTGAGTTAGGACTGGACATTCCAAAGCTGGGCATCATTTTTGCAAATTCCACTGTGTGTAAACAATTTATTTCAGCAGTATGGCTGCAAATTGTTTGTTGTAGTTTTCTTTATCCAGCAGTCTAGATACATAGCTCCAGATTGGTGCATATTGTATTCTTTCTACACCCTTTTTCATTTACAGAGAAAACGGAAGTTCAAAGCATTTTCGAGACAATAGTTCGACTTAGTGCTAGCATTTTTCGTCTGAATAGAGGAGCACTATTTTAGATCCAAAATATTGATCCAACAGCATTTTAGGCATTAGAATAACACACGTGATACTTCTGAGCCACATTTTCTTGGTAGTTGGAGTGCCCTAGCCAACTTGTACCGGACAGCACAGGTGGAGCAGTTGTTTGACCCTCTAGTTTGATTATGTACATAGCACTTGTAATTCTTCACATTGCTGTGAAAATGATCCGTAATTGACTTGAATATTCAAATGTGCAATTATTACACGAATTTAAATTTGCTTATGTGCTGATGCATTGCAATATGCTACTGAAACCATCTTACATAAGGCGGAAAATTTGATGTTTGTTCCAGCTATGAGCTTGCAAATACATCTTTCATTCCATATTCAATTTGTGGATGCCCAACATGCCTACAATGCTACGAATCAGGTTTCACACCCTTATATGCTACTACCAATGTGCTATTCTTCCCATTTATAAATTCACTGGTGTAACAAAAGAAGTATGGTGATCTCTTAACTAGTATGTAATTGAATTTTACTTCTACTTGCTCTTGTAAACGAAGAACTACGATTGAAATTAACTCCATCTTTATTGTAATGTTTGCTTCATAGAAACGAAATCATCATGAAGGAAATTATTATTTTTTTCATTGAGCAAGTACACAACACAAAACACATCACTATACAAGAGGGACACAAGATATACCCTAGAGAAATCCAATGTAAAAATTCCCAGCTTGGAAATGGTTCTGCCTCCGTATGTCAACTGAAATTAGCAAGATTACAAGCAGTTGCTCCTTTTTGGAACCTTCAAGAACATTGTGGGTCATAACAACTACTTTACAATGCTTCTCCCTGCTTTCTTTGCTCTTCAACTCACTCAAACTATTTCATACCATCTCCTAAAATCAGCTTGGAATGCAGACGACATCTCTTGATGCAAATTGATTCAACTCTAGATGAAGATGATTGCATTGCAAGTGCCGAATGGACATATTTATTCCCAAATTCAGGTGACAAACAATCACAGAGGAACCCGATAGTCGACTCATCTCAACAGTCGGAAGGGGAATCACTCCATCTTATGATCTTGGCTGTGGTTCTTCAACTTTGTTGTATATGTGGAATTTGGCTAGTGAAATATCTAGATGGCAGATTGAGATGGTGCCGAATTTTATTGCTTCAAGTTTGTTTACATGGGCTAGATTTGGCAGGTGGCAAATTTGACTGCGAAGCCTGTTTCTCAGAGCTGGAAGGGTCCCTAAGGCTTTGTACAATCCTCATAGCCTCCAATGGGTTTGAACAATCCTCATAGCCTCCAATAACTTACTCCAAATCTGTTTTCTTTCTCGCATCACTCTTTCCCTGATGTTGAGTCTTTGGCCTTTGTGGAAGGGGATTGTGAGTGAGTTTTTAATAGTCATACAAACTATAGAACTGAATCACAACTGAATTCAATTATTTCAGCTGATCAATTTCTGAGAATAAAATCTACCCCAACACAGATTTGCTCTACTATACACAATGTTGAAAACAAAAGGTTTTTGAAAGTCCTATTATATGACGTGACATTGGAATTTTAATATTCACTGCCACTCTGAAGTTTTATACTTGGAAAAACGTCTTTCTTCAATAAGCTGAGTGATAAATTGCAATTGTACCTTTGTCTAGGTATAGAGAAATTAGTATGTCACAATATTAACATTTGTTGTTAGTCACCAAAAGAAAAGATTCTGTATGGTTTGATTTTCTTGCAGTCTTGTTCATAAAATGTACATATAGTGCAACTATAAAAATGGGAATCCTTTTTTTAAATGTACAATCAGATTGGTTGTCAAACCACATTAGCATGTGAGCTACTAATTACAATCGTGTTTACATCCTTTAATACTTTTGCGTGCATGACTGATATCTGATTTTCATTTCATTGGCAACTTGTTAATGATGTAGATGCAAAATTTACCATAGTTGAAGTATGGTTAATATTACAGTGCATCCAAGATATTTTAGTTTTTTTTGATAAATAAAAATTGTATTAATTGGAAAGTTTCCAAGTTACATCTTACTGGTACCCAAAGTTTCCTCTTTCCTAAAAATCAAACAGTTGCTTTTTCTTATCATAGCAAGTTTTTATTTTTGCATGCATGCAAAGAAACACGTGCATCTATGTATGCATGCAACTCCAACAACTTGCATACATGCCTATTTTATGATAGAACATGCATGCATCATTTTAACAAAACATGCATGCATGATTTTTACAATTAAACCGAAAATAAGCAAGGATTGAATTAAACCATTAATGTCAAGTTTTCTTTTCTCCCTCCGAACTTGTTGGGATGATTTGACGTTCCAAATTTTGTCCCTCTTCTAGACTTAAGGTTCATTGACCCTCTTCTAGATTTAAGGTTCATTGAATTTCATTCGGAGAAGGGCTTATGTGATTCTTTTTCCTCTTTGTTGCTGATTTTTGTCTTTCTTTCATGGTAAATTTTGTTTTCCCATCTGTATTATTCACAGCGATCTCCATTTCTTGTGTACTTTGTGATTCTTCTACTTTTTCCAAGGGAGTGTTTGGTAGCACTCCTTTCTCAAATTCCTTTTTTTGATCACTTGGTTCAATCGATGTGTGGTCCAATGTGGGTCCCTTCCACTAGGTAGCTTTTTGTTTTCTTTTTCTTTGAACTACTTGGAAGCCATTGTCGCCTGAGATAGTATTCTTATCCAATTGATTTTGGCTTGGAGCCTGTAGACGTGGACATGCAACAACGAAATGGCCATACTGAAAACATTGCCTACATCTATAGCAATATTTTCATAGTCTGCTTTTTGAGTTCTTGTTGAACCACCCCAAACTAAGGACAAATCAACAGGGAGCCCTTTGCTCAAATCCACAAACACACAAATGCGGGCACACGTTGATTTGAATCTATCATTTGTTGAGGAGTCTTGGCTACAAAAAAACCTATAGCATCTCTGATCTGTTTCAGGGTTGGTAGGGTTCAAAAATGCAAAGGCAAATTTGGCAGTCTCACCCAAACTGGAATGTGAGAGAGGTTTTCAGTCAAGGGGTCAAAGTTTGGAAACCAAGGTTTCATGAACAAACCCGCCTCCTTATGAAAATAGGGCCCCCTTTTTTAAAATCTCATCTTGTTCTAATTGGTCCCAAAACATCGCAATGAAGAACCCTTGGGCCCAAGTGAACATTTCCACCTCTCCTATTATGATAGGATCTCACTATTGGCTTATCCACTCATGTAAATTAGGAAGAGTAGGATAAAATCAGTTAAACCGACAGATTTGTTGTCCCCCAAAAATATCACTCATTTTTGGGACAACATTTGAACTATTTTGGTCCTATAGATCAAAATCCTCTCTTCCCCTTTCAAAAATTGTTTTGAGCATTCCGGTTCTTCATTTTTCAAAGCTTTCTCAGAAATCTATGGACTCTGCAGATATGTTTCTACGGACTCAACATGCTTAAGATTAGCAGGTTCAACGGGTTAAAAAAGCTTCTGCAGGCAAGTTCAGTCAAAAGAACAAGCTTCTAACACTTAGTCGTTTCCAGGATTGGTTCAACGTCTCGGTTCAATCAAAAGGATCTCAATCGGCAAATGATAAAGGACTTAGGCTTGAACCATTGAACTTTGAACCACTTTGGTTCAAAGGTTCAATGGGTTCAACGACCAAGTTGGTTCAACGCGCTTGGTGCAAAAGAACAAAGGACTTTGCCAAATAACGAAGAATGAACCGTTGAACCGTTGAACCAAAGTTGGTTCAATTGGTTGGTTCAATCGAAAGGTTCAAAGGGTTGCCCCAAAACGAAAAAGGCAAGTGCCCTTGCGGAGGGCAAGCAGCATTGGTTCGAAGGAATTCACTCGGGAGGAGAGCCCGAAGAAAGCAAAGGAAAAGCCCGACTGAAGAGAAAAGCCCGCGAAAAGGCGCCCGATGAAAAAAGACAAAGTGCAGCGAAAGCTGCCACGTATCATCTTCTACAGGACCCGCAAAGGTTTCTAAAGCTTCTGAAAGTTAAGCAGAATACGTCACGTGTCTTGTTATGATTCAGCGGAATGTGACAAGTGTTTGCATTTGTCATGCAAGAGCGGAAATTTTGCTGCCCTTGCATTTATTGGTCTCTTCCATGCAGGAGCGGCAAATTTTGCCGCCCATGCATCCTCGTTTCCTCCTCTCCTCCAGGTGCAAGGGCGGCAATTATTGCCGCCCTTACACGTTCTTCTTCTTCAACATGCGTCGACGACAATTTTTGCCGCCGACATACTTTTTCCCTGACGTGCACAGGCGGCAATTTTTGCCGCCTATGCACAAGAACTTCTCCAATATGCAAGGGCGGCAATTTTTGCTGCCTATGCACAAGAACTTCTCCAATATGCAAGGGCGGCAATTTTTTCCGCCCCTATATACCTTCTCCCCGTTTTTCCTAACTCTGAAAAATTTTCATTTTTCCTATTTTCTGCGTCCGCTCCCATTTTCTTCCGCTTTCTGACCTACTCTCGCCTCAGCGTTTTCAAGCGCGTTTCCCTAGTCATGATCACTCAAATGTGCAGTTTTTCCAGATTGCTAATTTTTCTCCTAATTGCACAATCATGATTCTTACTGCAGTTTCTCTAAAGGATCCCTCTTCATCGACGTCTTTTCAACAAAAGTTCTTCTAGATCACCGAAGTTTCTCTGAAAAAGTCGAAGACCATGAAGAAGACTGTAAATAGAGATTGAAGCTGTTCTTCCATGCTTTATTCAAAATGCACTTTGTAATTGACTTGAGACATTTTCACGTGTACTTTTGTAATATGTAATTACATGTGAAAAATTCAAAAAATATTCCAAAGTCAATGCTGACTCATCTTTGACTAGGTTTTCAATATTTTAATCTTTTTCTAATTTTGAAGGTTTCTCTCTATATATAGAGGGGACCTCTTTTGTAAATGGATCTCTGATAATTGAGAGCAAAAATTTTGCTGAAATTGAGACACTTGTTGAGACTTTGTGCTCAATTTGTAAATCATATTTCATCAAATGAATGAGAAATAGGTTTATTTCAAACTTTGTGTTGAAGTAATTTGTGTTATTTAAGAAGTGGTTCTTATGTCCTCTTTCCTGATAATCTCTTATCTGTTTGATTTAATAAGCAAAGTGTGTGTGTTGATATTATCTGAGGACGTTTCTAAAAGATAGAAGAAAGACTTTGAGCTACTTTTATTTTGGTGATCTTTTTATCTTTTGTAGTTTTAGGCGAAGACTTTGTGCTTTGTTTCACTCTACGGTTACGCGTATTTCGGACCAGCGAAGGAGACAACGAAAGACTTTGTGTTTACATAGTTTTCTTTGTAGACTTTGTTACCTACTTTAGGGGATTTTTTACTCTAAGACTGAATACCATTCCTGAAAGAAGAGGAATGTTCTTAGCTAACGACCAAGATTTTTCTCTCTTGTTCCTTGGACATCACCTCTAAAAAAAGAGAGGTAGATGCTGTTATACTACCCCGAGTATAATTTTCTGCTTATATATATACATATAGCGTATAAATATTCATAGGGAACCTCCCTTTGATGAGAGGAGAGATTTACCTCGTCCAGTTGTGGTAAACCCACACTTTTTGTGGCATAAATCTCCTTGTGCTGTGGTTGATATACTCATTTTGTCATCAGTTAGTTGACAAAATATTCACCCAACAGCGTTTTGGCGACTCCGCTGGGGATGAATGTGCAGTCTGAAGCCTCAAGTTTCAGAGTGAAGCAGTCCCTACCCTTATCCATTACATAGTCTAGTGACTCCGTTCCATGTCTTACCCATTATCATTATTTTTTTACCATCTTCCTCTATCTCCGTTATATTATCTGGTCTGCAAAACCAGAGCCGCTGGGAAGAGCGCGCAGTTTGAAGTCTCAAGTTTCAAGCTGAAGCAGATCCTGCTCTTTTTCATTTTTGTTCTGTAATCTGACAACTCCACGTTATACAAGAAGCCAGAAATCTCAAGGTGTTGTTGACCCTGCTTTTGAGTTGGTGCGGTAGAGTAATTTTGAGTTGTTTCTTCCACAACCTCACCTTCAACGAACTAGGAGTCTTCCTCCTACCTCTACCAGGTCACCAGCACAAGGCAGAGCTTCTTTTTTCGCTGTTAGCAGAGCTTTGCCTATCCATTCTCCACCCAGATTTGTGATTCCACTTTTACATAATCAAATCATGGCTCAAGGCCTTTGGGGTAACTCTTTTGGTCCACTTAATTTGACTCCACCCTTGCATGAGCTTTCACGCAGTTCAAGAAAAAATTTCTCCAAATTTTTTGGTGATGGGAAAGTTCATCCTGATGAACACATTGCAGCTTTCAGCATAGCCTGTGGCGTAATAGGGGTGGAATTTGAAGACATAGCAGTCAGGCTGTTTGTGGAGACACTACAAGGCACTGCTGCAGACTGGTTCTACCATTTGTAGGCCGGATCAGTGACTGACTGGGACACTCTGAAAGACAAATTTGAAGCCAGGTTCAAGCCTGCAGAAGATGCACATGCCTTGCTGGCCCAGCTCACTCAAATAAAGAAAGAGCCTCATGAGCCTATGAGGAATTTTATTGTCAGGTTCGACAAGCTGAGGCACAGGATTCCCATGGTCACTCAGCGGACGCCTCAAAACCTCAAATGCTTCTTCATCAATTCAAAACTCCCTGAAGTAGGTTTCTTGCTGAGACGGGCCAGACACATAGACCTTACTGTTACTCAGGACTTGGCTACTGAGGTAGAAGATGACCTTATCTTGGCAGGAAAGATAAGGAGAGACCCTAATAAAAGTAAATCCTCTTCATCTTCCGAATACTCTCATTCAGCCACCACTGATCCAATGGTACAAAAGCTAGCAAATGAAATGCTGGCTCTCAGAAAGCAAATGGCCCAAGTTATGTCTACTTCTCCTAATCGAGATATGCCCAGGAGGACATTCCAGAATCAGACGTACCAAGGCAATGCTGTCAGGAATCAGGGACAGCAAAATTGCCTTCCTCCTCCACAGAGGAACCTCGCCCTTGAAGCGCCTCCAAACAACTCAGCAGTTGGATACTTTGAAGCTGAAGCAAATTTCTCACTCCAGACTGAACTGAGTCCTGAAGATGATGCTAATCTCTTCACTGAAGATGAAGAAGAATTCGCTGGCGACTCCCATATTGGTTTTCTGAACTATCAGGATGAACCCAGAAGTGAAGGCAATGCAACTGAGGGGTCATACGCTGTATTCACTCGGTCTAAGAATCAATCAGCTCAACAAGCTGATAAGGAGAAAGTAGAGGAGCGACCTCAACCAACAGTTTCAATTGCTAAACGGGGATCCACTCTTCCTTTCCAGCGAAAGGACCCGGTGGTTTCAAGAAAGGAAAGTACCCCAAATGCCCCTACGCCTTCTACTTCAAATTCGCAGTCCAGTCCTCCCCCTTTCAAAAATCAAAAGGATGAACTCCCATCCTCTACTCCTAGCTCGTTCCAGGCATTTGATATCATTGACCATATAAAGAAAATCAAAATTCAAATGTCTGAATTTGAATTTCTGTAGTCTCATCCTGAGCAATTGGACAAGTTGGTTCAATGTGTCAAGAACCAATCCGTCCTTGCAAGACAAGAGGTTAAGAAAGTAACTCATGGTCCCCCAAGGAACATGCCCATCCCAAACAATCTTGTCATTACCCCTCTTGCTGCCCCTGAAAAAATGGAGCCTTTCTATGTTTCCCTATTGATAAATGGTCACCAGCTCAACAATTGCATAATTGATTTCGGGGCTTCAGACAATGTCATGTCTGCTAAAGTGGCAGAATCTCTGGGCCTCACACTGACCAAGACATTTGGGAGATGTTTCTCCATGGAGAACAAACAAGTGCCATTGCTGGGGCAAATTAAAGACGCCCAATTTGCATTTGCTGCCTTTTCGGACAAACGAATCAAGATGACCGTTCTAGTGGCTGACATCCCAGCATCATATGGCATCATTCTTGGGCGAAATTTTTGCAAAGATGTTGGAGGGGAATTAAGCATGGACTTGTCTCAGGCAATAATCTTTGTGAAAGGTGTAATGCAGAGGTTGCTTCCTGAGAAGGAGGCAAAATACGTTGTCATTCAGACATCAAGACCTGAAGCTCAAATTCTGTTTCAGTGTTTAGGCAGGGGTAATTATTTTCTTTCTACTGAAGACATTCATGTTTCAACAGATGAAAACCCTGTAGGTGACGATCTAGGAATTGGTTCAGATGGAACAACACCAAGTATGCCTGATAGTGCCAATGATTGGCAGGTGTTGAATGGGAACAATCAAATCATGTGCTGGACTGAATCAGAAGAGCAACCAATTATGATAATGGACCATGCTGTGGCGCATCAAAATCAGAAAAAAGAACTTTTTGCCAAGAGAGCAAAGATTCGTGGTTTTTGAATTAAAAGTCAAGTCTTGCTGTGGGGCAAGAGGAGAAAACCAAAGGGAGGACACAGAAAATTGGTTTTCTGGTGGAGAGTTCCATTCACCCATCACCGATTCTGGGGAGAAAATGGCTTCTTGCTAGTTTATCAGGATGACACACCATTTTCAGTCTCATAGTGGGCGGCATCTGAAGCGCTTCAAATCTTGAGGCATCAAATAAGATCATCTGTACATATGTATATCTGTATAGTCTTTAGTTTTATTTTGTGCTTTTCGTTTTCGTTTTTTAGAGCCTTTCTTTTTGGGTAGCATGACTCCGTAGCCCAATGGCACACTTCAAGGCACTGGAGATTCTGGTTTCTACTCCCGTCAGCGGTTCCAAGTTTTCAACTGAAGGAAGTTCTCCAACTGGAGCCAACTGTTGTCCCCCAAAAATATCACTCATTTTTGAGACAACATTTGAACTATTTTGGTCCTACAGATCAAAATCCTCTCTTCCCCTTTCAAAAATTGTTCTGAGCATTCCGGTTCTTCATTTTTCAAAGCTTTCTCAAAAATCTACGGACTCTGCAGATATGTTTCTACGGACTCAACATGCTCAAAATTAGCAGGTTCAACGGGTTAAAAAAGCTTCTGCATGCAAGTTCAGTCAAAAGAACAAGCTTCTAACACTTAGTCGTTTCCAGGATTGGTTCAGCGTCTCGGTTCAATCAAAAGGATTTCAATCGGCAAATGATAAAGGACTTAGACTCGAACCATTGAACTTTGAACCACTTTGGTTCAAAGGTTCAATGGGTTCAACGACCAAGTTGGTTCAATGCGCTTGGTGCAAAAGAACGAAGGACTTTGCCAAATAACGAAGAATGAACCGTTGAATCGTTGAACCAAAGTTGGTTCAATCGAAAGATTCAAAGGGTTGCCCCAAAACGAAAAAGGCAAGTGCCCTTGCGGAGGGCAGGCAGCATTGGTTCAAAGGAATTCACTGGGGAGGAGAGCTCGAAGAAAGCAAAGGAAAAGCCCGACTGAAGAGAAGCCCGCGGAAAAGCGCCTGATGAAAAAAGACAAAGTGCAGCGAAAGCTGCGACGTATCATCTTCTGCAGGACCCGCAAAGGTTTTTAAAGCTTCTGAAAGTTAAGCGGAATACGTCACGTGTCTTGTTATGATTTAGCGGAATGTGACAAGTGTTTGTATCTGTCATGCAATAGCGGCAATTTTTGCCGCCCTTGGATCTATTGGTCTCTTCCATGCAGGAGCGGCAAATTTTGCCGCCCATGCATCCCCGTTTCCTCCTCTCCTCTAGGTGCAAGGGCGGCAAATATTGCCGCCCTTACACGTTCTTCTTCAACATGCGTCGGCGGCAATTTTTGCTGCCGACATACTTTCTCCCTGATGTGCACAGGGGACAATTTTTGCCGCCTATGCACAATAACTCCAATATGCAAGGGTGGCAATTTTTGCCGCCCCTACATACCTTCTCCCCATTTTTCCTAACTCTGGAAATTTTTTATTTTTCATATTTTCTGTGCTCGCTCTCATTTTTTTTCGCTTTTCGACCTGCTCTCGCCTCAGCATTTTCAAGTGCGTTTCCCTAGTCATGATCACTCAAATGTGCAGTTTTCTTAGATTGCTAATTTTTTCCCTAATTGCACAATCATGATTCTTACTGCAGTTTCTCTAAAGGATCCCTCTTCATCGACGTCTTTTCAACAAAAGTTTTTCTAGATCACTGAAGTTTCTCTGAAGAAGTCGAAGACCATGAAGAAGACTGGAAATAGAGATTGAAGTTGTTCTTCCATGCTGTATTCAAAATGCACTTTGTAATTGACTTGGTACATTTTCACATGTGCTTTTGTAATATGTAATTACATGTGAAAAATTCGAAAAATATCCCAAAGTCAACGCTGACTCATCTTTGACTAGGTTTTCAATATTTTAATTTTTTTCTAATTTTGAAGGTTTCTCCCTATATATAGAGGGGACCTCTTTTGTAAATGGATCTCTGATAATTGAGAGCAAAAACTCTGCTGAAATTGAGACACTTCTTGAGACTTTGTGCTCAACTTGTAAATCATATTTCATCAAATGAATGAGAAACAAGTTTATTTTAGACTTTGTGTTGAAGTAATTTATGTTATTTAGGAAGTGGTTCTTATGTCCTCTTTCCTGATAATCTCTTATCTGTTTGATTTAATAAGCAAAGTGTGTGTGTTGATATTATCTGAGGACGTTTCTAAAAGATAGAAGAAAGACTTTGAGCTACTTTTATTTTGGTGATCCTTTTATCCTTTGTAGTTTTAGGCGAAGACTTTGTGCTTTGTTTCACTCTACGGTTATGCGTATTCCGGATCAACGAAGGAGACAACGGAAGACTTTGTGCTTACGTAGTTTTTCTTGTAGACTTTGTTACTTAAGGGGATTTTCTACTCTAAGGATAAATACCATTCCTGAAAGAAGATGAATGTTCTTAGCCAACGACCAGGATTTCTCTCTTGTTCCTTGGACATCTCCTCTGAAAAAAGAGAGGTGGATGCTGTTATACTACCTCGAGTATTATTTTTTGCTTACTTATATATATACATATAGCGTATAAATATTCATAGGGAACCTCCCCTTGATGAGAGGAGAGATTTACCTCGTCCAGATGTAGTAAACCCACACTTTTTGTGGCGTAAATCTCCTTGTGCTGTGATTGATATACTTATTTTGTCATCAGTTAGTTGACGACAAAATATTCACCCAACAAGATTAACCCTCTTTCACTGAGCATAGATGCAAAATCTGACGTCTCCGCATTATGTAGACAAATCGTGAGTGGTGTAACTTATTATCAACAATAAAGTCTTGCTTAAGAGAAGGAAGGGGAACATTACCTAGTCTGTGATTTTTGTTTGTAGCTACCGCATATCCTTCTTTTTGTAGATCCGTATTCTTTAAGTTTGTCATAAGAGTGGGATTCAAAATAATGTCTTTGAATGAGGCTTTTCCACGAGTTTTTTCTTCCCCAGATCTCGTGCCTGCACTTTGGGAGGTTGTCTAGGGTTCTTCTGGGTGATCCTCTTGCAAAATATTTGGAGCTCCTCCTTTGCTCTTGCATGGATTCTCAGGGATAGGCTTGGGGCTTATTACAAGTGGATCCTCCTTCAAAAGGGAAGAAACCTCTCCAGAACTCTTGCATGCATCCTTAGCTTTTGCTCTTGAGGATTTCCCCATCTCTTCTCCTCTTTGCTTCTCTTTCTCCAAACCTTAGATTATTGATGCCAAATCATACATTACGAAAGGAAAACCTAGTATATATTTTTTGAAAGAGAAGACATTTTTCCGATTGTAATTTTTGGGAAGAGTGTAATTATGGTGTATAAATGTCCCTTTGAGAAGTTTATTTGTTTCTATAGTGTACGTCAAAATTTGTCAAATTATTAACCATTTTTTATTTTGTGCCATTTCAAGTTTAATATTGTGTGGGCTATATTGTAAAATAAAAAAGGACATTCCCAATATATTAAGAGCAACTTTGAAGCTATTCTAGAAGTGGAGTGTAGCTTTGGAGACTGAGTAGATTTAAAAACAAGAGTTTTGAGTTATAGAAATCTACCATTTATCGTATTTCATGATTCTTTTAAAAGCATCTGCACTTTCATTTTTCATTTTGTTGCCTTTCAAGCTAAAGTCAATTTCTGTTTTTGTTAATACCTAAAAAGCGAGCTGTTATTGAAATTTGATTAGACAGGTCCATAGAAGTCACAATTCAAGGAACTTTTATGCCGAGGAACATTGTTGTTGGGGCTCACATGATTTCATATATGCATGATGGCTATAAATTCTTTCAGCATTTTACAGGATGGTTACAGGTTCTGAGTTTGATCATTTGATCCAGTATGATGTTCTTTTGGGTGTTTTGAACTTTAAAGCATGCCTTGAACATAGAGATTCAATTTTTCCCTAATTTACTTAAAGATCTTTAGTCTCTAATACATTATAGTGGGTAATAGTCAAGCAAATGAATAGTTGCGACAATTGTTAGATACTACAACTGTTTAGTATCCTCTTTTTATTTTTAGTATGCATTGCAAAGGACCAACAGGTGGCTTGATCTGTGTATTTTCTTAGTTAGGAGGGGTTTCTTCATGTACGAGTAATGTTGTTTCTCAGTGAGTATAGCATATGATATTTTAACTAGGGAACTTCTTTTGTAATCTTAGGCAGGATTCTCGTGTATTTGGGAACTATGATGAGATTATAGGTTTTTAATGCTGGTGTTATGTGCATGTAGTATCAGATGTATCCCAAGGAAAAAGAATTGAAGAGGATGCCAAAGAACATGATAGAAAACCATCTGAACCCATTCTTTCAGAAACTAAAACGGCAAAGAAGCGAAAGGCAAAAAAGGAAAAGTCCAAGGATGAAGAGGTTAGGACTATTGTGAATGGTAATGGACTGGAGAAAGTTGTTGAAAGTAAGGCAGAAGAAAATGCAGTTGTTGCAAATCCAAAGTCTGTGCTGAAAAGATTAGCAGCTCAACAGAAAAAGAAGTCTGGTAAAGAATCTGATGCAGCTGCTAAGGCTGCAGCTGCTGAAGCAGCTGCGAGAGCAGCAAAACAAGCTGCTTCCAAGAAAAAAGACAAGATGCATTACAATCAACATCCTCCCAAGTAAATTACAATCCATTTCCTGGCAGGTAAATAAGGAATTTCGGGATTGGAAGCATCTCTTTGCTCATGCCAAGAAACGGTGAGATAATCTTAAAGAGGAATTTGGTTTGTGTTGTATAAGGTGGTGGAACACTTAACCTTTGGATAGTTCTGAAAATAAAAGTTTATGTTTCTAGTTTTCAAGGATTTAGGATAAATTTTATGGATCCTAGTGGATGATTTTTGCAAGTTGAGATCCATAAGAGGCAGTAAGCAAGCAATGACAATTTGGAATATCATTTTTTTTTGATGGGTTTCCTTCTAAGTTGAACTTTGCTGCTCATGGCTGTGTCACAATTTAGACATCTGTTTGGAATGCTTGCCCATCACATCATATTGATGTAGTTTGTGCTAGGCCTTTCAACTGTCACACATGAAAATCAATTGTAGATTTACATAACAAATGGATTTCGGTTGGCCCTCTACAAATAGCAGTTGTTGACCATCTTTATAGTTATAGAACGGGGATATTTGCAAGAAAACATTTGCCAAACATATTCTGGATAACCTGCGTAAAAGTTTTTGTCCAATGTTTCGAGTGAGCTACCTCACTCATTTTCAGGGAAATGAAAACTTCTTTGCTGGCTATATGGAAGAGGTTTTGGGAATCTTTGCAATTCAAAATTTAGGTTGCATATAACATATACTGCTTTGATTGTTTATAACTTTATAGCATCTTTGTAAGTTTGTGTGTTTTTAAGTGCCTCCGGGATCACATTTCAGGAATTTACTTAACCCAAAGTTTTGAGTTCTTTTCTGGGACCCATATCGAGGGGAGATCTTGGGTAAAATGATCTCACAGAAGGCGAACCCAGAAGACACTGCAACATAAAATCAAGCACTGTGAAGGCTTGAAATATTTAATTTTCATATGTTGTTTTGAAAAGAAAAATATATACTTACCATTCAGTTATAGTTATGAGATAAGTGATTCTAAAGCAAAATGTATACTTACTATGCAGATTAAGTTATACTTCATAAGTTGTTTTAAAGAAAAATGCATGCCTTGCAAAGTTAGTTATACTTACCAACACTTGTTTGTCTTAGGGGAAATAATTGAATGTCGCCAAACTATAAGTCCCTCCTGCACTGTCTAATTTCCTTTCATCTTGTCTTGTGAAGAAAGCTTATTGGATATTTATTTCTCCGCCCTTGGGGTACCTTATAGCAAGTGAGTTGGATGCAGTATTTTACCCAAGTTCAACATTTTATCATGTCTTTGAAAGATTACCCTGTAGCTCAGTTATGAAAGTCCCTATGCTTTTACCACTTGATTCATCCCATTCGATATATTTTAAGGTTCACTTTAGCTAAGCATTCTCCTTGGGTATTGAATAGGATTCAAAAGAAGGGTGTTTCATTTCTTATATCCAACCCATGAGATTTTCCTTTGACCCTCTTCAACAAGTCAGCGAATGTTACCATTGGTCAATGTGATTGCAAGTACAAGCTATCATATTTTCTTTGATTTCCCTTTGACCGTGTTCAACAAATCTGTGAATATCATCATAGGTCAATGTGATTGCAAGTACAAGCTATCATCATTTGTGTGTATAAATATGATGCACGGACACTAAAGTGGCTCAAACAAATGGTGTATGGGACAGTAGATTCGTTTCACATTGTTGTTTTTGGTTCATTTTTGGTAAGCATTCTCTTTGGGCATTGAATAGGATTTAATAGAAGGCTGCTTTGTTTCTTATTTACAATCCATGAGATTCCCTTTGACCCTCTTCAATAAGTCTGCAAACATTATCTCTGGTTAGAGTGTTTGTAAATATAAGATATTATCTCTTGGTGTATAAATGCAATGCATAGTAAAGTGACTCAATAAAATGCGGCCTAGATTCATTTCATGAGATCTTCATCGAGTCTGCAAACTTTATAATTGGTCAATGTGATTGCACGTACAAGAAGCTATCATCATTTCTAAGTGTATAAATACAATGCACAGTAAGGTGACTCAAATAAATGGTGTATGCGATGGTGTAGATTCATTCCAAACAGCGTGGAATGTTTGGAATGAATCTACACTATTAGGATATCAATTATTTGAGACAATTTTGGAACTGTGTATAAATACTCGGTATTATCTTATTTTTTGTTTGAAGGCTTATGCTCTATATATATAGTGGGGACACGTTCTGGTTCCCTTTTACAACAAAATTGTTTTCCTAGCCACGTTTGTTAGAGTTATGGGCCTATCCTTGAGGTTGAAGGGCTTTTAAATCTATGCCTTGCTCATATGATTACCATTACCTTTATACCCCAACCCTTTACCATTAATTTCCAGAAAACTTTGGTTGTATTTACTGATACTTGTTGCACAATGTTGGAACTTAAATCTTTATTTTTTAGAATTTTTTAATTTAAGATTGTTTTTAATATACTTTTATGTTGTAAGTTTATCATTATTATGGATGTAAAATCAAATTTATTTATTTATTATTATTATTATGGGTAATATTTCAGAGTATGTTATATTGTAATGATTGTTGTTATATTAGTTGTTTCTTATTCATTCTGATGGGCCCTGTGGGTTTTATAGTCAAACTGATATATGCCATAGAGTTGATTTTAGAAGATTTACAATTATTACTTTTTATTTTTAATTAATGATTATGGAATTTATTTTGTTTTGGAAAATTTTAAAATATTATATTATTAGTTGATGCATTTTGCTTTGGGATTGTTTAATTTATTTAACTTTTATATGTATTTTATGATTTTAAAAAAAAATGTCGTCTACATTTACTAAATTATTTGATATTTTGTAAACCCCTTTAATTTAGAGGGGGTTGCTTAGCCTGTTTTTCCATGTTTGGGAGAGGATTAAGACTTTGCAAACTCACTTTATTATTGGACTTTTAAATTTTAGTATGAATAACTATATTTCTTTAAAAAATATTGAGATATGTTAATTTTGAGGTGTTTATATTAAATTTGTTATATATTATATTGATTAATTATTTTATTTATAATTTTTTTGTTATTTAATGATTATAAATGATCTTAATTTTTCTCTATATGATAATCAAATGGACATTAAATTTAAGGTTGAAATTGTCTTATGGTGATCAAACGAATATCAAATTTTACGTTGATCATTAATTATTAACATCTTATAAACATTATTATCCATCATAACCTTAAACTACTAATATAGAATTTGTATAAGAATAATTAATACAATTATTAAACACTAAAATAATTGAATTTAAAAATCTATATGTATTAATTGCATATCAAGTTTGGTTTGCCTCAAATTAATTGCATTATTGAAATTAAATAGGGTTCTCTATTGTTCCTTATTTTCTTTGGAATTTATAAAAATCATTTAAACAAAATTCTAGAAGAGAGAGGTTGGTTAAGTTGTATCAATTTTTTGTAACTACAGTAATAGTTATCATAAGCTCAAAATATTGCCCTAGTCAAACACTTTGCAAACCTAAAAATGTAATTATGTCCTCTAAACATTTCATAACAAGTTTTGGGGTTATTGTTGTGTATCTAGTCATTGTATATGCATCAAATTCACTTTATTGATATTTTTATTTTGAGAACTTGTATGTACTAATCTTTTTGAATGTTTATATTCAAATACAATTAGGATTAAGGTGGGTTGATTTTAATCACTTCATACGAGACGTGTGGTGGATGCTCGTCATACTAACACCTTTAAATATTACTTTTATATCATTAGATTTTTACCTTGCATTTTGTTTCTTCTTTTGACCTTCTTCCTATTTTGTCTTTTCATAGAGCCAATAACTTTGACAAGGCCAAATATATTTCTTTAGCATCTTTGTTTTAGCTAATGTTATTGATTGATCTAATGATATTTTGTTTTTTACATACACTTAATTTGGTACAACACTTTTTTTTATAGTGTTTTTTTCATTCTTTAATACATTTGCTCCACTTGTATATATTGAGTTATTTTTAGACATGTTTCATCTTTGTTAACATTTCTTTGGTCTTGATTCATCTAGATATCCTCATATCCATGTTTGATTTGTTAGTTTAACGATCCTAGTCATCCATTCTTTCAGTAGTTATCACCATTCCGAGTCTTTTTATTTACTGGTATAGAGTCAATAGTCTAGAGATTCACTTTCATACAAAATCAATGACTTGTTGATTTTGTCATTTATTTTTATTTTGTTATTAAAAATTGTATTTAAAACACCATGTATTTTTCTAATTCCATTTATCTAATTTAGGATTAATTTCAACATTAATTCAAAATTTAGATAAAACATGTGTGAGTGGGTTATCATTGAGCCAAAACAAGCACACTTCTTGTGGTGTATCCTTTGTCAAGGACTCACAATTTGTACACGTTTAGTGCACCTTGGAATGCCACATCCTGGTTGTTCTGTTTGCAACCATCTAGAATCTTTAAAGCATATTTTATGGTTCTACAAGCTTGCACAATCAACCTAGCATTGGATTCACAACCTCTTCCAACCCTTGCATCCAAAACCCCATGTATTTTTCTAATTCCATTTATCTAATTTAGGATTAATTTCAACATTAATTCAATTTTAGATAAAACATGTGTGAGTGGCGATCATTGAGCCAAAACAAGCACATTTCTTGTGGTGTATTCTTCATCAAGGACTCCCAATTTCTACACGTTTAGTGCACCTTGGAATGACACATCCTGGTCGTTCTGTTTGCAACCATCTAAAATATTTAAAGCATATATGTTGGTTCTACAAGCTTGCTCAATCAACCTAGCATTGGATTCACAACCGCTTCCAACCCTTCCATCTACCCATGATTTTTGTAAAATACACCCAAGTTTGGCATATATTTTGTGCAAAGATTCTCTTTTAATTATGGAATAATAGAAATGAATCTACTTTTAATCATGATTTTCTCTATGATTGTTTTTCCACACCTAACATGATTAATATTTAATATTATGCTTCAAATTCAAGTTCAAGTCGAGAAAGTTCATTTGGAGGTGACCCACCTCTAGAGTCTGTTAGATCATTGGCATAGTGCCCCCTGTTGTATTAATAAAGTCCCTCTAGACTCACTTGTTGCTAGTCACTTCCATGGGACTGTGGGCATGGATAGCAAGGGAGGACTCATTCACGCACCAAGCATCACAATGGCTCCCCTCAAAGACATTTTGTATCCCCAACTTTGGAACCTCAAGCTGGTGGTAGTTGTGGTGTTGGTGGTAGTGGTTGGTTTGGTGGTGTTTCCCACCACAGATGGTTTGCATCTTAACAATGAAAATTCCCTCACTTGGCACTTATTATTTTGCCTATCCAATTCGTTAATATTGAAGAAAAAGATAAAGTAAATAAATAGATAGTTGGGACCTTGTACTTGATCATGCAGATTGTCTAACTGGGTGTTGGAGAGGTTGGGATGATAACCCAGATTGATTTTCCACCTCTTCCCTCATTATTTATTGTTGCTTCTACCACCTAGTTTTATTTATGAGCTATAGTAACTTTTATATGACTCTAGATCTTACTATTATTTTATCTTTTTTAGTTGTAAATTGGTTCGAATTATACTAAGCTTATAACGTAATGTTTCTCAACTTTGCCCAGTTTAACTACTTCCACTCTTTTTTTTAATGAATAAATTATTACCATATTATTTTATTAATATAATTTGGTAAAATTTCCAATTTTTTTATAACATTTAATAAATTTTTCATTAAAAATAAATAAATAAAAATCCCATTCTTCACTTCATTTCAAACACAACTAAAAATAATTATTATTATTTTTGGTTTAGTTATTGAGGGTTTTAATGGCTTTTAATTTTATTTTTTTATTTTTTATTTTTGGAAAGCTCTAAGTAACAATTTACTCATTGTCTTCTAATTTTATAGAAAATATTTTTTAAAAATACTTAATTTAACCGACTTAACGTAATCCATTTTCTTAAAGATTCATAGTTTTGAAATTAAACGGCTTCGTAATTTCAAATTTAGATCCAAGAAAATAATTGATGATAATAAAAGAAAAATAGGTTTTATTAACATATATTAGTTTACTATTAAATATAATTACAACTTACATGTTTGCATTTGGATTTCTATGATTAAAAATCTAAAAACAAAGTTTTTTTATATTTAAAAAAATATTTTATGGAGTCTTTGGAATACATTCAAAACTCATAGAAGAGGGACGAGGGTTCCCTATGTTTGTTATGTCTTGTTTTTATTAGGGTTTTTCTCTATCACATCATTATTGATTGTTTTGATGCTGTTGAACTGTTAAATTATTTTTACATTTTTTGTCTTTCCACCTTGGGCTTCCACTCTTTGGGTTTAGGCGGTCCTTTCTTTATTTGATGGGCTTTCCTCAAGAGCGTGCGCCATTTGACATAGTTTACTTGAAAGATCACAAGCATGGCACCAAAGTGAGCACATAAGTTTGCCCCGAAGGTATATCAAGAGGTAAGGCACCCCCATCACAGGATTCTCCTCCCGACGTTTTATTGGATTTGTCTACTTTTGATAGTGCGTACCAATGGCTTGAAACTCATACTCTTATATGGTATTTTGTTGGTCACATCCTGTTGAATCTATGATTTTAAATTGGGTGCAAACTAATTGGTTACCCCATGGCATCAAACTTTTGGGGATTCAAAATTTGACCAAGGGATATTTCCTGTTCCCGTTTGAAAACCCTGCTTATTGTGTTATCATTCACAAGCATGTTCCTCTTTACGTGAGGAGCTCCCTACTTGTCTTCCCTCTCTGGACTCATGATTTTTTCATCACAGGCAAGGCCAAGCTCAAGGTTCTGGTCTAGATAGAGTTTCCAATCCTCTCGATGCCTTTTTGGCCTTTCTTGGAACAACTGTTCAAACTATTAGATCAGTTTGTATGCATTTAATCTCCCTGTTTTCCACTAATCACCCTCAACGAAGCATATGTGTTGAGGTTGACTTCTTCCAAGACCTTCGTGAGACTATAGACATCCATAATAGGTGGAAAACACTTCACCAAGAGAGTGTTATATATCAATCTCCAGAATACTTATTTTCGGTACTAGTCCTCAAACCACTTGATTAAAGAATGCCCTCTAATGGCTACCTCAAACACCCCACCTAAAATGGCTCCAGAACCTTCCTGCCCTGTGGTGTGGACGAATGATGGCTCACACGTGGTCAGTTGATAGAATAACCAGAATAATCAGTCCTCTAAAAATCCTATTGGTATTGACACGCCAACGACTTCTACCAATACAGTCCCCCCACCATCCACAACCTAACCTACTCCAACACCACTACCCACTCTCAATCTGACTATGAAAAATGCTCCTTAGGAAGTCAATGCGATTCTTAAACCATAAGAGTCCATGACCCATGGGTTCTCTCTTTTTCATACACAAGAAAGTGCAAACAACCATTGTCTCAGCTACAAACCCATGGGAAAACCCTCCTCCACACCATAAAGTGACTTGTTGCTCAAGGGGTCCCTCTCCTAGCAGTGAAGAAGCTAAGTTTCCTCAACTTGAGAGACACCCTATTGTGCTTGTGGATTTTATAGAAAAAAACCATAAGCATTCATTCTTAAGTAATTGCTTTGCGGTGCTATAAGGCCAATAGGGTGAGCAAAATCATGAACCTTGATAGTTTCTAATGAATATTTTCTCTAAGAATGTATGTGGTTTAACTGATTGAGTATACAAGTACTTAGTGTGGGATGGTTGTCAGAATTTTTTAGGCATGCATATTTTTTGCTTGCATGAAGTTAAAATAAGTGGGTTTTCCATCTATATGGAAACAAAGGTCATCTAGCCCAATGCTACTTATCATATGTTCAAACATGATGTTGGGCATGGTGTATCATCACTATGATTGCACCTGTTTATGCTTAGCTTATGACATATAGGGGGTGGACCTAACTAATCATGCTCTTTTGATGGTTTTTAATGTTGATGGGTAGATCCCCGGTCTCGTGAATATCTATGCCTTAAATAATGTTGTTGAAATGATAGCTCTTTGGAGGTGGTTGGCAAACTTTCTTCCAATGGCCCACTAGATTGCTTGTGGGGATTTTAATATGATTGAATCACACAAAGATAAGGACAGACTCATCTTGATGCATTGGTGTGCAGGAGAGTGAGAAGCCTAATTTTACCTTCGCAACAAACTTGGCTTTTAATCCAAATCACCATTGTAGGCAATCATCTCCCACACCCTAGTTCACTTGGTCAAAATTATGCCAAGGGCAAGAATAAGTTCTTTAGTGACTCAATAGAACCCTTCTGTTGGACCTAAATATCTTCTCTTTTGTCCAAAATTTTGATCGATTTATAAGTGTTATTCTTGATATTCTTCTATTAGACCACTAGCCTATTAAATTCTTTGTAGAATGCTTTGCTTTGTTGACCAAAATCTGTAATAACCAATTTTATTTGAATACCTCCCATTTGCAACATCCTCAAAGTCTTGCCCACATCAAGAGAGTTTAGAACGTCACCCCTTGTCCTTTGGGTGAAACTAGGTGGATTTATTGGTGGTAATCAACCATTTCCCGTACCACCACCTTTTATTTCTTTGGCAAACTATTGGCTTCCATCATAAAAAAGGGTGAATTTTGCCATTGTGAAGGAATTCAATTGTCTTTCTCTAGTGCTTGAACAATCCCTTGTGGATGAGTCTCTGTAAAACCAAGTGGCACTTACTGATCTTCACCAAGCCTGGGGAACTCAAATTCAAGCGCACATTCCTTGGCTTAAGATTGGTGATAGGGTCTCCAAGGAATTTTTCAATAAAATGAGGGCTTGCAACTCTACCATGCAAATCAAAGCTATTAAGGATGCTGGGGAGTAGTTAACCAATATCCTTGAGATCCTTCAAGATTTTGTGAAGCATTATAAGCAAGTTTTCCAAGCTCAACCTTCTTCTGAGGCTTAAAGAGTAGCATTGAACAAATGCCTTGGTGTTGTTACTTGCAAGGTCTCCCCCAATCAATGGTCATCTTGTGACAAACCCTTATCCATAGGGGATATTCATCAAACTATGATGGGCATGGCCCAAGATAAATCCATAAGTATTGATGGTTTTCCTTGTGAGTTCTACCAATCTCTATGGGATCTATGTTGGACCTGATTTGCATAAAGTCTATTTGGAAGCTCTTGCTCAAGGTTCTTTGGGGTGTCTCATCAATAGGGGTAGCATCAAATTTATCCCTGAGGCTAGAGACCCCAAGATTATTTCCAATTAGAGGCTTATCACTATTTTGAATGGCTCATATATGATTATAACTAAGGTTCTTTCCCTTAGGATAAGATACCCACTCCCTTTAATTGTCCAATTTGAATAGGCTGGGTTTATTCAGGGCTACTACATTTTGGACAACATCCTTGCAGTTTAGGAAGGTATGAAATGGGATCACACATACAAACAAAAGGTTCTATTCACCAAAATTGATTTTGAAAAGGCTTATACTAAATATAATGGCCTTTCATCTTAGCAATGCTTCAAGCCTTAGGGTTTGGTCCCAAGTTCCTTCTCTCGATTCAATCCCTTTTTCAGGATGCCTTTTCTTGCCTCACTATCAATGGGCATCAATTTGAGAGCTTTGGCTTATTTCAATCTATCCAAAAAGGTTTCCCTATTTCCCTTCCCTCTATGTCCTCACAGCTGAAGGATTTGGATACCTGCTCAGATATTTCACTTCTAGAGGGCTCATCAAAGATATCAATCTCCCAATGCTCCTCAAATCCAGCTTGTCAATGGGCATTTTGCAGGTGACTCCTTCCTCACCCTTAAAGATAATGAAGAGTTAGTTCAGAAAATCATGGAGCGCTTGTATATCTTTGTCTTGGCTTCTGGTTCAAGCATCCAATGAGCCAAGACACAGTGTTTCAGATAGACCTATGGGCCTTTATCGAGCTAGTTGGAAGAGTGTCAATGGAAGTGGATTACCCATGGTTAAATGTTCAAATTCCTAGGCATTCCCTTTGCTTTTCAATCCTCTCTCATGGACCTTTAGAACTATGTTTTCCTCATAGTTGAGAAGAAGCTTTCATATTGGATCACCAAATATCCATCTCTAGCTGGAAATTTCAAATTTGCTTCAAAGTCCTAACTAACACTTGTGAACTATTCTTCTTGTTGGCCCCCTTTTAAAACAACCTATAAGAAGTTGGAAAAGTTACTCATGGATTTTTTGTGAGCCAATTCAGAGGGAAACAAAGGCTTTCACAGAGTTGCCTGAGACATTTTTTGTCGGCCTAAGGAAGTAAGAGGTCTTGGCTTGATTGACATTGTTAAACAAGGCTTAACACTATGTGTTAAATGGATGATCCGGACCATAGAAGGACATGAAGCTTGGAAAGTCATTATAAATTCCATTTCTTTAGGGTGTCCCTATGGCAGACAAAATTTGGGTTTCTAAATGTTCCTTATCACTCTAGTTTTTGTTAAAGTTATTGGGACATTTGTTGTCAAAAACATCTAGAAAGCTTGGGAGACTATTAAACCATGGTTGATTTGGAAAGGGGATGGTTTTAGGAATGGCCTTTCTATCAATTCTCACTCCCTATGGTGGTCCCCTATTATCTCTTTCAATGAGAAACCCTTGGTTGAAGCTCTTAAAGTTAAAACATTAAGACTCACTAGGTTTTGGCTCCGCTGGGATCACCTAAAATCCAAATATAGGCTTAATGCTCAAGATTTTGAGTCTATTTCTAAGATTGAGATGGTTGTCCTTGCTTATGCCTTATGTAAAATTGGTCTTACTAGCTCCCCCAGATGGTGTAAGGATTGGCATTTGTATTATTCCACTCCTATGCTCTAACCTATCAACCCCAACTTGGTTATAAATGGCTTTCTTTGATCAACATCCCCTGGGAGATGCTCAACAAGAGATGGAATATCAATAGCCCTATTTTTTTGGAAGAGGAGGTTTTAGTCAGTCTGGTTTGCCATTGTTGAACCCAAAAAGACCATTTTTCCTAGTGTTTGTTATACAAAGGCCTCCCAATGGGAGAAATATTACTTCACATGGGCATTCCTCCACCCACATGACATGCTAGTGGGCATACTGAGTCCCTCAAACACACTTTATGGTTTTGTGTTCAAGCTTAGGATGTTTGGAATTGGCTTCATTCTTTTTTCAAACCCTTAAGGCCTAAATCATTCACTATCCTTCTTGGAGATACAACCCACTTCCCTGAGAATTACAAGCAAATATGGCATATCTCTTGCATTGAAATACTTTTTTCTCTCTAGAAAGACATGAATGCTACTGCTTTTGATAAATAAAGTTTAGGCAGAGATTTTTCTATTTTTAACAGAATCTCTGTCTTATCTAATGTGATGCTTCAAATTCAAGTTCAAGCCAACAATTGGAGATGGAGGTTTAGACACCTTCACACTCTGTTGGAACACTGGGGCTGCATCCCAAGTGTAGTTAGTCGAGTGTCGCATGAGGATCCTCTATATGAATACCAACACAAAGAGCAAGATCAATGGTGTCATGGTAGATATCATAACTGTAGCCATCGTAGGCCTAGAGTTGTTCAACTTTCTCCACCCCTCCCCATCCTCTTAGATGAATAGTCTATCCCTCGGGAGAATTTGGAGGGCGGCCATTGTTTGATCTTGGTCATGGAAGGTTTGCCCCCGCCTCCCCCCCAGATGGTATTGGGCAAGGAAAGTCTCCTCCACTAGTTCTGGCCATCTCCCCTCATTGTGTTCCTAATGATGAAGCTCAATAAAATAAAGAATAAAGTGAACAAGATGATTGTTGGATCAACCTAATACCCCTAAGGGGAGGTTGGGACAATAAACTGGACAATCTTCCTCCACCGCTTCCTCCATCTATGGGGTTGGTGGCTTTTGTTGCTTAAATGGGAGGTTTTGTTATATTTAATCTTTTGTGTTGATCTCAGTTGTGACGTAATGAAATCTTAGTAGTTTTGGTTTCCCAATTTTTTGATGTGTTCTATTTTGAAAGTGTGCTTCTATACCTCCTGTCTTCTTGATCGTTCATATATTATATTTTCCTATTTTAAATATGATACCTATTTCAACCAACAAAATATTTTATGTATAAATTATTTTTATGACTTTAAAATTATTATAATATATTATATTTTTATCTTTACATTATAAACATTTTCTAAGGTATAAATTATTTAAATTGAAGTTTTAGGAGACTAAAGGACTTTTATTATAAAATATAAATATATTTTAAAATAGAGATATCATTATTCCTCTTAAATCACTTAAGTTTGAGTCTCGATAGTTTAAGAACTATTATATTAAAGAAAGATAAAAACTTATTTTTTCATTGAAAACATTCAATATATTTTATTAATTAAAACATAATACATATTCAATCAAAAAATAAATAATATAAAATAAAAAACAAGTAAAATTTAACAATAAAAAAAAATATATATATAAAATAAAATAAATTATAATAATTAAAACTAAATATTACCCTACAACCTTCCCAACTTGAAACCTCCCAATCAAAAAACCCTACAATTATAAAAATAACAATATTCAGGCTCTACTATCTGGACCACTTCCAAAATTTTGAAAAAACAATAAAAATAGCTCAACTGTAATTTTCAAACTGTAATTACAGATTTGAAACACACCACTTAATAAAAAGAAATTCAATTAAGAAAAAATATAAAACTCACCTAATCCCAAAGATTCCAAACTGGATAAGGCTCCTTGAGAGCACATGCATCAGATTGTTATTATTCAAAAGACTGCATTCATAATTTTTTTTTTTTAATATTTTGTTTGCTAGCAGATAGAGAATCTCCATCATGCCACAACTTCTCACAACAAACAAAACAAAACAAACAATTTGAACTCTCTCACCATTATTAGAAACTATCTTATCCAACATTGTTTTTCTTGTAATGATTATCATATCTGGGTTTTAGTTATAAAAATAATTTGAAAATATATAAATTCAGTGTATTTTATTTGAGAGATATATATTTTGCAAAATAATTTTTAAGTTATAAAAGAAAGAATGGAGATATCGAGTAAATAAATATATTAATTTTTGTTTCATTAATATAAAGGTAGATAACTTGCCAATGCGATGTAGAAGGGTTGGTTAAACACAACTACAATCTCTTTGGACGTTTATAAATCGAATATGACTGTTTAAATTGACTTAATAATTTTAGTAATTAATGATGATCATTTATACTGGTTTAATGATTCTCGAACATTGAACCCTCTAATTATGTCTCTGTTGAAAATAATATCTATCAAAAAAATATAAAATAGACAACTTTCTAATTAATATACAATTAATTTTTTATATAAATAAATAAAAATTTAATCATAAAAATAATTTTAAAATATATAAATTAATAATTGTAGCACCATCTTATTACTATAAAACAAACCAAACCTTTCAACTAATATAAAATTGATTATTTATATAATAAATCCTAAAATCCAATTCTAAAATATAAAAACTAAAAAAATAAAAAAAAATAAAACTAAAAAATAAAAAATAAAAATAAAAATAAAATTATTGATGTTGGAGGTTTTGTTGCCATATCTATTTTCTTTTGAGATGAACTTTATATTATAATTACGTTAAAATAAAATTATGTGATATTCTTTTGCAAGTTTTGGAATCAGTTATTTTTCTTTGTATAAAGGTAGATAACTTGTCAATGTGATGTAGAAGGGTTGGTTAAACACAACTACAATCTCTTTCGACGTTTATAAATCGAATATGACTGTTTAAACTGACTTAATGATTTTAGTAATCAATCATGATCATTTATACCGGTTTAATGATTCTCGAACATTAAATCCTCTAATTATGTCTCTATCGAAAATAATATCTATCAAAAAAAAAAAAAGAGTAAACAACTTTCTAATTAATATACAATTAATTTTTTATATAAATAAATTAAAATTTTAATCATAAAAATAATTTTAAAATATATAATTTAATAATTATAACACCATCTTATTACTATAAAACAAACCAAACCTTTCAACCAATATAAAATTAATTATTTATATAAATAAATTAAAAATTTTAAATCCTAAAATCCAATTCTAAAATATAAAAACTAACTCAAAAGAAAAATATAAATAAATTTATTATTGATGTTGGAGGTTTTGTTCCCATATCTATTTTCTTTTGAGATGAACTTTTATATTATAATTACGTTAAAATAAAATTATGTGATATTCTTTTGCAAGTTTTGGAATCAGTTATTTTTCTTTGTATAAGATATAAAGGGGACAAAGACCTCTGTGTAGTGACAAATATTTTAAGAATGGGTTAAGTTCCCTTAGATATATGGATTTCTTATTAATATATCTATCTTAATATGTAATGCATTAAGCCTTTATCCAATACCCGAGGAAAAATTTCATCCTTTCTTATATTTTATATGTTAATGTTAATATGAATATTTTTTTACCAATGAATATTATGTGAGCTAATGTCAATATAAATAATATAATTATTTATTTTAAAAGTGATTTTTTAAGTAAAATATTTAAAAAATAATATTTATGTTAGTTTATAATAGATGTTGGAGAATGAATATGATTATATTTCATTATTTCTGATGTATGATGCATATTGACGTAATTGCATCGTAAGGATGGGGAGTGGTCAATAGTGAAATGTTGGTTGCTAGTGACATGGCGACAAATATAGAAGGGTGGCAGTCAATAAAGTGAACCAATGATAGAGGTACATATTTTCCACACTAGCAAATTTATTTTGTGCATATTTATCGCATTGCATTAAATGCCATTAATATTTTTTGTGATGAATTTTAATATGTAAGGATACATAGGTTTGTTTTGGTGTTTGATTTACCCAAACTAATGGTAGCATTAACAACATATTAAAAATAATATAATTTATAGATGAGCTCATCATCTATGAGAGCAAGTTTGATTGAAGATTTCGAACTGAGGAAATTTATAGATCTATTTTACAGTTTTAGAGAAGGCGTTTTATTTGCAATTGTGTAGACAAGTACCAGTTACCTGGATAGTATTAGTTGAAGGTAGGATCTATCTTTTGAATAACACAAAGATTTGGTTGTGTTGGCATATTTTTTTATAGTATTATGTTGTTTGATGACATGAAATCATGGGCTTGTTGTAAACAAAGCTTTGTTAATGCTCTTTTTTGTTCAATGATAAGTCTATTGTGCATACTTCATTAATTATTTTTGGTTTTATATTTTTAGAGAAGATGTTTTATGAACAACTACGTGGACAAGTCCATGTAAGAATTGTCTTTTGAACAACAAAAATAATTAATTGTGTATGCATCAGTTTTTATAGTATGATATTGTTTGAAAACATGGAATCATTGGTTTCTTTTAAAAATACCTTTGTTAAGGTTCTTTTGTTCAATGGTGGTGGGATAGTAAAACACTAGTCTTTTGATAGCTCAAAGACATAGAATAGAGATAGGGCATGTAACCATTGTTAGGTGAGTTAACATGATGTATTAGAATCACCCCATTTTTCTGAATGACTATATGGGTTGTTTGTAATTCTTTATGTCTACTCAATATGTTTTGTGTTCTCATGAACTTTTGTACATATTTGCAGGGTCATGATTTTATTTTTACTAAAGCCATATGTTATTGCATGGACAAGTTCCATTCATGATCAACATCAGATGAAGGTAAGATTTTTTTGGTGAATAACACAAATAATAAGTTGTGTTTTGATTGTTTTTTAATAGTATTATGTTGTTTGATGATATGGAATCATTGGTTTCTTGTAAATAGAGCTCTATTAATGCTCTTTTGTGTTTTCTCCAAAATTTAATGGCTTTAGATTTAGATAAAAGATATTAGGATCACATTCTTTAAAATTATGCAACGTTTACATTCGACAAAGTAAATGAAAAAAATGTCACTAGGCTAATTTCAAGTTGGGAAGGATTCTCAGTTTATTATTAAGAATCTTTGGGACCAAACTCATATGTTGGACTTTACATTCTTTTTTTTATAATTTTAGAGAAGGTGTTTCATGAATATCGTTTCTTCTTCTCAAATACTTCTTTGTAGATCTGAAGGGCTATGATTTTGTTTCTAATAGGTCCCTGTCTTATCATTTTTTATTTTGGCCTACATTTTATTTATTTACTTTTGGATGATTATATGAGCTATTTTTTATTTTATGTGCTTACCCAATAACTACCTGACTCAAGAAATTCATTTTTTCTTCTCAAATTTTTTTTAAAGGTTTGCAGAGTCATGATTTCATTTTTAGTAAAGCCATATCTCATTCTTTTCATGTTAGTCTATGTTTTGAAATCTCTATACATTGTCACCGGGTTCTTCTCAGGTAGAAAAGGCTTCTTGATTTAATTTTAAGCATCCAGGAGGACAAAACCCACATGTTGCCCTTTAAAATTTGACAAATTAATTTTTTGAAGCCTTTATTGTAGTATTTTTATTTATGTCTATAAGGATGTGGTTTTTTGGGAAAGGCTTTAATTATCGTTTACACTTGATTCAAGCTTGGTTGACTATAATATGATATAATATCATTAAGTTATAACTATATTATATTATCTTATATAAATATTATATTAATACAAGTTATTTTAAATATTAGTTATATAATGTTAATATTTGACAATTTTAATATTATTGGTATATAATATAGTATATATAGTTATATAATATTATAATATTTAGTTGTATTTTAATAATTATGATATAGGCAGGTCATTTTTTAGTCGTATGGACTAACCTTTTAAACTTGAAGTGCATGCCAATGACATTGAGATTCATTTGAATGTTATTAACTCAAGAGTAACTTTGCTATACATTTTGTAAAAAATGTGTCAAACAAATGTAATGTTATCCAATGCTACATTATTATTTTGATTTTCTATTTTCACATAATAAAAAATATTTTATTTGTTTTATCTATTCTTTTTATTTTCGAGAAGAATTTTAATTAGTTTGAATGCTTGGGCCAAAAAAGGTTGCAGGTAGCAAGTTCTATTTAGTGAGAAACTATTTGCTCCTAGAGTAGAGTTGTGTATTAATGTGCGGCAACCAAACTAATTTAGTAAGATGATTGCTTTATTGATTTTTTTATTTGGTTTCTTCTTTTAATTTCTAACAAAAAAAATGTCTATTTAATTGATAAATTTGTCACTTCATATATAAATATAAATATAAATATAAATAATGAGGACCTTAAAAAATAGTGATTAAAATTTTAATTATTACGAATTTATATATGATCAATCCCAATAAATACATGACATCATTTCTTTAACTTGAGATTAGGGCAAAGCTCCTTTGTTGAAGCTAGTAATCATTGCATGTCAATAATTATTTCTAATATGAAACCTCACTATACATCCCAAGGTGGATGGTGGGTTATGTTGAAACAAGGGTTTTTAAACTTTCCTAACGAGAAAATCATGGCTATAAAAATAAATTATTGAATGCATTCATATCAAAAACATTTGATTTGATTTGTTGAATATATGAAATTGATTATGTTTCAAAGGAAACTTTTATTACATATTTAATTTAATTCTTGGATCAAAGAGTTATTTTGCATAGCTATAATACCTTTTGCAATTTTAATCTGATATTATATTAAGCATTATTGATTAAATTGAATAGTTTTCTTAAAATATAATGTGTATTCATAACCTGTTGATGTAGTGAATTAAAGCTTAATCATTTAGAATTCAATTAATTATTTAATTAAAAAAATTATCTTTTAATAAAAAAATATGTAATTGATAGATTTATCTATTATTTATTAAATAAAAAGTAGCTTGCATACTTGTTTAAGAATTGTTTTATTTTTTTACTCTTGAAAAAAATGTTAGCTAAAGTTATAATGGTTTTTATCAGTGATGGTAAATCTAGTATAATTGACTTTGAAAACTTGAATGCGTAAGTATATTTATATTTAATTTATAAATATTTTAATAATTATGTTATTTTTTAAAATAATAACAAATGATTATTTTCTTTAAATGACAATGCGAGATTATATATTTTTTCATTTACAATTAACTAATGATGTCCAAGTTGATGCATTGTGATATAATTAATTTGAGATATAATATAATTTACACAAGATTAATTATAGAAAAATATACTGAGGTTTAGACAAGTGGTTATGTTAGACATAATATAAATATTTTTTATTAGTTATATAACCCATAGTAGCATAATGTGTGACTTAAATGTGATTAATCACTGTACTTGGCCCAAAATACCTTTTTCAACCCATTTTTTGACATTTTTCAGTAAATCAAACCACAAATCCTCATATGATGCATAAATTTGAAATGTTGTCTACAAATTAAAAAAACTTAAATACACCAAAAAATTAAAAAAAGATAAACCTAACCCTAACCCTCCTCTATGGTAGGTGTTATATTTGACATTCATTTGAACATATTTAATATTTTTAGCCCTAAAAAATGGTGAAAATATTTCTCATTATCACTCCTTAATAATAGACCATTGAATCAATACCTGATTGGCTAATCATAGACAAATGTAACACTCATGTCTTCTTTAGCCTTCACACTATACATGGAGCACAAACCATGCTAGAGACTAGGTTGGAAAAATAATATTCATGAGCAGGTAAATAAGGCAAGCTCAAACTTTTGTTACTACTTGTTTCAGTGAATTTTAGCTTATATTTCAAGAAAAGAAGAAGAAACTAGATATGGGTATGGTTGAAAAACCTGTTTGGTTGTGCATGCATCAAATCAGATGATTGTGAAGAACTCCTCTTTGGTTTGGGAGGATGACCTGTAAATAAGACAACACTAAAGTAAATAGTAGGTTAGATAGCTAGCTGGGTGAATTGCCTAGCGTTAGCTAGATCCTAGAAGTAAGAGCTTCTTCAGGGGCTATCAATTCACATGTTTTAAATAATTAAGTTTATAAAATAGAATATAGAGTACTTGCATCAATAATCAAAAGGTACTGAAATTGGACACAAGAAATGATTGATAAAAAATAGACTAAAATGACTAATATAGTAATAAACAAGGCAATACTAATGCTTAACAGGTCAAGTGTGTTTCAAAAAATAGGTTGGGGGTTTGTGAATAGGAAGAAAAAAAGAAAATTACATTTGGTTGAGGGTAAGTGGGTGAAAATAGCTTGCTATTATTTCTTGCCACAATGACCATCAGTGGTTGATGTGATCGTTGGTGGTTAAGGTGATCATCGACGATCAAGGTGCCCATCGATGGTTACTGTGTATTGGTTTGGGTTGATAAAAAGTCTGATTGATGGGATCACAGAGGGAAATTCCAAGAGGTTGGCTTGTACTCGGATGATTGAGAAATATAAATAAAGTAATTGAATAATGAAAAATAAATACTTAGCTTGCAGAAGGTTGGTGGGGTGAATGGTTAAGGTGGTTGGCTTGTTGATAGAGTCTAGCATGATTCTAGAAAAGTAACGGTACTTGGCTATCATCTGAGCGGCTGTAACAAGTTGGTTTTCTAATGTGATGGATGGATCACTGGATTGCTGAAAGGATACCTGCAAAAGAAGGTCTAGATGAAAAAGCTCTTGATAGTTGTGGATGATTTTCACCTCCTTTTTCTCTCTTTTTATAGGCAAGAAAGGAGAGGTGTAACAAGATGTTAACTGGGCATTCTAATTATAACTCGCACATGCAATGGCTTGCATGTGGATTTATACAAGTTATTTATAAAAAATAAAGATGGAGTTAAGGGTGAGTTAAGTTGGTTTAGATGGTGGAACCTGACCTTCAACGGTCAAGATGACCATTGATGGTCACCCTGACCATCGACGATCAAGGATTAAAGGCAGGGTTGGTTAAAAGGTGGGTTTTAGCCAATAGGTTAAGTGACTTAGGTTAGATGGGTCAGGTTTAATTAGGGGTCAAAAATGCCAAGGTTGGGTCCAAGGGGGTCCTAAGGTGGTCCAGGGGAATTATGACATTTAGAACCATCATGTACAAATTTTTGGTATTTATGTTTTTCCCCTTTTTATTATGTAGATTTTATCAACCAGTTGTAAAACAAAAAAAATGGATTGTGGGTCGAAGGTCTAGTTGCTTCAAGTATGGGAGGAGGTGTTCCCCCTCAAATTGAGAATCGATGAGGTAAAATAAAATTAGGTGCAGGTTTGATGAGTGGGTGAGTTGATGATAAAATGGGTGAATGATAGGTTGGGCACTGAAGCACAAACATGCATATAAAATGTGATAGTCAAGATCATGCATTAACTAGGTTGCCATAGTTGGTAAAAATAAAGGTCAATGCTAGAAGGACAAGTGATAAGTGGATCACATGATCACATTAGGCATAGTGGTTGGGTTCACTCATAAATGTAAGTCTCTTAGGCAATGCCTATGTTTCTATGGGTATCTAAGGCATGAAGTGCTCCTGATGAAAACACAAATGAGTCAAGTGTCATGGGTATCCAAGGTAGGAAGTGCTCTTGAGAAGACACAAGTAGGTTTGGTATGCATGAGGTGGAACAAGCTCAAAAAGTGGTCAACATGGTAAATGTTGTCATTGAGTTCAAAGGACTAGGCAAAAATCATCATAAAATGCACGCTAGTTGGGTCAAAATGGACCAATGATGAGGTGACAAGGTGGTTGGGGTGGGTGGAGAAGGTAACTCTATGGGTGGGTGTTTTGATTTTGGTCTTCTCTAAAAGGGTTTCTCAAGGTAAGAGCAAACAAGTGAGAAACCTAACTGTCGATGGTCAGGGTGCTTAAATGCAACCATCAACGGTCACCCTGACCGTCAATGGTTAGGGTGCAAACCCTAAAAGGTCATGGTCAAAAATGAAAAGTGAATATTTTTTACTTATTTGAACATTTTTTTGTTGACTTTATAGCTTTGGGTTTGGACGTATTAGGCAAAATTTGTAGATGGTGACTACTAGTGAGGTTGATTAGTGAGTGGATCGAGTGGATCGAGGGGACTAAATGCTAGAGAATGATCGAGCTAGGATGCAATGTGGATGTGGCTGGGTAAGGGGTCCCAAGATTCTTCCTCGATGATGATCGAGAAATGAGTTAAGGGATACACTTAAATTGATATTTTAGGTGTGTTTGCTTATAGTATCAAAATTTGTATTAAATAGTGTGGGTAGTTATTTGGTTGTGCTGGGTTTTAGGTTTATTTGCCCTAGGTAGGGTTTTCATGTTCTTAGGTGAAATGTGCTGGTGAAAGATCAAATTGTAATTAGGTATTAGGTATTAGGTATTAGGTATTAGGTAATAAATTAGAAGAGATTGTGGATGTTTTGCTAGTTTTTAGGGTAGGGTAGGGTTGGGCATTCTCAATTGACAGTCACCCATAGTGACCATCGGTGGTTAGCCTGACCATCGATAACCATGTGTAAAATGGTCATCTGACCGTTGATAGTCAGGGTGACCATCAACAGTCAGGTTAAATGGTAAATGTGTTTTGATAAAAAGGTAGTTTAAATGTGTAAGTTTGAAATTGTTTAATGTGTTAAATAACAATTAATGTTATAAAGTGTGCTGGATAGGGTATCAAGGTTATGGGAGGTGAAATTTGAAGGCCATAGTAATGGATACAATCAAGGGTATAATTCATATGATGAGGTGTAATGGGTGAATAGGTTATCAGTTAAGGGTTAAGAGGTTAAGTTCATAGTCAAAATAGTATAGGATACTAAGTTTGTTTTATTGTAAATGTTTGTAGGCATGAGAGCAAATTCAGATGTACGATCAGGGGTTACGTATCTTCATAGAGGTTCACCAAGGGATGACCCTAACTGATTGGGCACATATGGAAAAGGCTGGGTTGAGAGCAATGTGACACTACCATCATGTGATGTACAATATGTCTATAATCATGGCCCTCATTGAGAAATGGGATATAGCCATGAATACCTTTGTATTACCCACTAGTGAGATAACTATCTTGCCAAAGGACATGCACAGGATCACTTAGTTACCCCTATGGGGTGATCTAATATATCACATTGAGAGGGAAGAGTGAGATGATTTATTGAAGTTGATGTATGGAGATGATCATGATCATGTCAGATGGCATGCTAGGGGTTTTAGCTACTCCACACTGTATCAAAGGGTGATGGGTGAGAGGAGGCTTATGACTATGATGATGATGGCCATTTCATGATTTGCCCTTCCTGATTCAAGCAGTGGGAGGTTCCCATACTTGCTACTAGGGGTGCTGGTTGAGATGTTACTAGGGTAGACAATGTTTAGATGGGTACCTATGTTTTTGGTATAGATATACAAGGAGTTGTGGGGTTTCAAGGCCTATTGGATATATAACATCAATGTTAGTATAGTTTTACACTATTGGGATTATGAGCACATCTGAGTGCTGAGGCTAGTGTGTCTTCCATGGATGGGATACACTCAAATAGATTTCTTAGTGGGTTATATGAGGTGGAGAGCTAACTTTTCCACTTTAGGAGTGGGCAGAGGGGATCACAATGTAGATTGGTTCAAGGGTGTACTAGGTGTATTGGTGTTCAGTGACATCATCTAGAGACCATATGTTTAGTTTCCAGTATGGGTTGGCTATAGGAGGTAGACTCTATCTTTGTATAGTTATAGGTGGATATTTAACAGGTGAGATGGGGATGTAGAGCTCATCCCTTTTGATAAGGTGTGGAGGCAATTTGGCTTGGTTTAGGGTATCCTGAGCCCATTCCCTAGGTACAAGTGTGATGATGCAAATATTTTATTACCTAAGCCACATCCAGTACCAACTTTACTTGATCATGAGGAGTTATTAGCAAGGCCAATGATTGATGATGTAGGTTTTCTTGATGGTTACCCTATATGGTACCAAGCTCTATATGTAGTAGTGGATTTTGGTGGAGATGATGGTGATAAGAGGTAGATAGATGTGGACCTAGCTAGGAGAGGAGGCCAGAGGGCACATGTATAATGGGATGCCCTAGATGCATAGGCAGGCACGGTGTTAGTCACTACATAGGCATAGGTTGCAACATTATAGGGTCAGGTAACTGCATTACAGGGTCAGGTTCCAACACTTACAAGTGATAGGGACTAGGCTAAAGCTTCACTAGCCTTGGTTACCTAAGAGAGATAATCTTTGAGGTAGAGGGGAGGAAGGGATAAAACACCTACAAGACCACCAAGAACCATCCCCATAGCTCGATACCTAGCCACAATAGAGGAAATATGCTACTATGAGGCTATAGTCCTAAGGCATTAACTAGATGAGCCTTAATGGGGTGAGTATAGAGCTAGTTTGGTAGGTGGTGTAAGCATAGTGACACTAAGTCAGTGGGCTACATCTGAAGGTGGACAATAGGTGCTTTAGGGGGGAAAGCATTGGGACCTAGTGGTGCTTCAGGAGATAGTGGTGCCCTAAGGGTAGAACTCTGATATAGTTTGGATATATTATATTCTATTTTATATCATTTTGATTCTAGCCTATGAGCCGATTTGGTGACATGTATATTTTGAGAGAGAGACATGTATATTTATTTGTATACATTATGATGTTATTGATGCATAATTTATATATATGATCCTTGTTTATTTCTCATGGTTTATGATATTATATTGATCACTGATGATGCTATATTGATTATGATTATGTTATGGATATTGGATATTGATGTAAACTCACCTAGTTAGGCATGTGATGAGATGTATATTGTTTATGTTCATGGTTATGATGATGCTTATGATAAATTTTAATAAGTATATGTTTACTGATTTGTATTTATTCATGTGGTGAAAATGGTTGGTTGCTTCATTGTTCATAGATGCTTGATTTTGACATGATGATGGATATGCTAATGATGTTGTTGCTTTAGTTCATGATACATGTTGATATGTTGTGGTTATGATCATGGTTATTGTTGCTTAAGGTAAAACATATAAATAGAGTTTGAATAACAACACCAGATGTGATAAAAAAGAAAATAATCAAGAGACAAATGTCTTAGTGAATATATCGACCAATTACGAGAGGATAAGAAGAGGACATGATGTTTCTTATTTGACAAGGACTAAAACAAAATAGAATTTGGATTCGCTTAAGGAGCATAAGCCCTTCGAATGCTTCAAATTAGCATTCACTAGTTGGTTAAACAAGGGTCTTGACCACATAATGTCAAGTAAGCTTAAAATCCCCTGCTTATAGTATATAAAGGGGAGATGGATGAAAGGTGGAACCTTCTTGTGAGACTAGCATGCCTCTTTTATATGTTTCCAAAGAGTCAGTATAAACAAGCATATGTCATAAAAAGTGTAGACTAATCGATGAGGGAAGTCTACTTATGAAAGTCAATTGTGGCTTTCAAAATTATTTTGCTTATGAGAGATCATTGCAGATTTCAAAATTATTTTGATTTTTCTATGGCCTTTTGCTTGTTTTTGTTTTTACTTGGGGGTTAGGGAAGCTTAAAAGAAATTGCTTGTTTTGATAAATGCTTTACTCAACCATCTTTTGAGGGAGTGGTCTAAGTTTGTATGTTGTGTTCAATAATTTTGATAATTGTCCTTCAAGGGAGTAGTCCACCTTACTTTGAGCAATTTTTTGAATAGATTTTTAGTATCTATCCTTTAAGGGAGTAGTCTGCGAATGCTAGGAATGACCCATGAATGCTATTGGATTAGAATTTTTTTTATTTGTTTGATTTTGATTGACATAGACTTGCTTATTTAGGCTTAAGGTTTCACCTTTATGAAGGCAAAACTAAAAGAACAAGAAGGTTGATTGGGTGTAAAGAGGTCTATGTGATAACAATCATGGGAATCCATCTTGAAAAGGGGTGGGAAGCACCATGAGAATCATGCCATGGGTAGAGCTGTGGTACCCATTGTTCAAGATTAGGATATGATTGTGATGGGTAATCACATGATTTGGTTTTAATTAGTTACCCTTAAAATAGGGAGATGAATATGGTTTGAAATCAAGGAATGAGCTTAATTTAGATAGAAGGTGAGTTTGATTCCTTTTAACAAAAGAAAAGACTTAGATACAAAGCATTGAGGGGATCTAGTTCTAAGTTTCCTTTAAGAGAAGAAAACTGGTAAGCTCCTGATCCATACTTGTGGGTTATGTTATAAGGTCCAAGCCAATTGAAAGCAAACTTGCCCTGCTTGCTTTTTTCCATATTGGTGACATGTTGATTTTACTTTAAGATGAGGTCTTTGATAGTGAATTATTGCACTCGAATGTGTTTATTATAGGCATGTTTGATGCATTTTTGATAGACATGAAGATGGGTAAGGGTGGCTAAGCGATGCTCATCAAGTAGCTCAAGTTGGGCTAAATGGTGCTAATGATAATTGTCTTTAAAAATGAGATCCTATAAAGATATGTAAAGAGATGGGATTTGGTATTTGAGAGGCAAGACTTCCTTTACTCCAAACACAAGAGACAATGGGGTAGCACCCATAAGAGTTCGAATGCTAGTATGATATGCCCATAAGGTGAAGGGGATGTGCAAATGCCAATTTTGACTAGATGCATTGACCATTTTAGTGAGCATGTTATTGAGAGTTTTGTTAAAGGCCTCAACCTGTCCATTCATTTTAGGGTGATAGGGTGAGGAGAAACTTAACTTAATACCGAATGCATCACAAAGACCCTAGACTTGCTTGTTTTTATAAGATTTTCCATTGTCTGTGATAATTTTGTGAGGAACACCAAAATGATAGATGATGTGATGGTTGATAAAGTCAACAATATTTTTCACTTTGGTCGAGACTAATGGAATAGCTTCTACCCATTTGGTGAAATATTTGATCACAGTGATAATATAATGGTGTCACTGTAAATAATGGGGGTTAATTTCACCAATAAGATCCAGACCCTATTGTGACAAGGGGAAAAAATTAGTGGATACGCAAAGGCCATGGCTAGAAGTGTGATGTAAATTGGTGTGTTGTTGACACTTAACACACTTTTTCACATAATCACAATAGTCTTGGTTAAGGGTAGGCTAGTAATAGCCAAGGTGAAGGATGCGTTCAATGATAGCTAGGCCACTAAAGTTTCCCCCACAGATTTCATCATGCATTTCCTTGATAGCATGAGAGGCTTCATGACTATGCAGGCAATGGAAGAGAAGAACATCAAAACTATGTTTATAAAGAATTCCCCTCATAATGGTATAACTGAGGTACTCTAGATAAACACTCTTTGAGCATTCTTAGAAAGGCTAGAAGGAATGATGGCAAGGTTGAGATAGTTGAAGGTCTATTGATACCAAAGGTTAGGTTGGGTCTCCTCCACATTGAAGATGGTGGGAGAATCTAGTTTGACATAAGAAGGTTGGGTAAGTTTGTGGACAATGATAGATAACTTAGAATTAGAGGGTGCATACATGATCTGAGAGGTGAGGGAAGCCATAGTATTGGTGAAATTATTGGTAGATCATGGGGTTGACTAGATGTGATAATGTTCAAATGATGTTAAGAGTTCTCAACTAGTTGTTTGTAATATTAAAAAACATCATTCTTGCACTGGTAAGAGCCATTTATTTGATTGAACACAAGTTGGGAGTCACCAAAGATGTTGATAATTTTTACTCTTAAGGCTAAGCCAGTCTAAAGGCCTATCACTAGGGCTTCATACTATACCATATTGTTGGTACATTTGAAGTCAAGTTTAAAAAATAAAGGAAGAGGTTCACCATCAAAGGGAATAAGGATGATGTCAGATCCCCCATCGTGTTGACACTTTGATCTATCAAAGTACATGTTGACTTGGTAGGTAAAGTCTACCTGAGAGAGGGTTGTGATGGACTCATTGAAGAAATCAAGAGGAGGAGGTTGGTTGTCTGCTAATGGTGCATTAGCCAATTGGTTGGTAATGAATTTCACTTTAATTAAATTTTACTAAAGGAACTAAAGGTCAAAATTAGTTAAGAACATAAGCCACTTGGCCTTATATTGGTTTTGGTATGGCTTGGAGTGCATATACTTGACTGGGTCGATATTAGTTATGACATAGGTTTTGTGGTTAATAAGGTAGTGGAAAATTTTGGTGGTCATGAAGACTAAGGCTAAGCAAAGTTTTTTAGTGTGGGTGTATTGAGTCTCATATTCTACAAGTGTGAAACTAATGTAGTAGACTACTTTCTCTTTGTGTTGTTCATCTTGATGAACAAGCGTTGTCCCTAGGGAATGGTTGGTAGTGGAGATATAAATGTAAAAGGGTTGATCATCCTTGGGAGGGATGAGCATAGGTGGAGACAAAAGGTACTTTTTGGGTGAATCAAAGGCCTTTTTATAGTTTTCATTCCACTTAAAAGATACATACTTATTCAGAAGGTGGTGAAAGGGTTGACATCAGTCCAAAAGCTAAGAGATAAAGAGATAGCTAGATTGAAACTTCCCCTGTAAACTATGGATTTTCTTGAGGTTAATTGGGGGAAGAATGTTGAGGATGATTTTGATTTTGGTAGGATCGAATTCAATCCTCCAAAGGGAAATGATAAAGCCAAGGAGATTTCCTGACAAGACCCTAAAAATTCACTTCTTAGGGTTAAGGCAAATATGGTAATGGATGAGGCATTAAAAGATGATCTTGAGAATGGATAAATGATCCTTATGATATTTGGATTTCCCAAGAAGGTTATCAATATAGTCTTTAAAAATATTGTGGATAAAGTCATGAAAGATGTACGTCATGGCATCTTGGTAGGTTTCACTAGTGTTGTTTAGTATGAAAGGCATGACCCTATAGCATAATGTTACCCATGGGGTGATAAAGGTAATTTTGTGTTGATCTTCGAGGACAATTAGGATCTGATTGTAACTCGAGAATCTGTTCATGAGAGATAACACCTCATGGTTGGCTATAAGATCAACTAGTTGGTAGATGCTTGGTAGAGGAAAGTTGTCTTTGGGGCAAGTGAGGTTGAGGTCATGAAAGTCCACACAAATGCATAGTTCCCATGTGGCTTTGGTGATATGCACAACATTAAAGACCCATTGGGGATAGTCAATGGATTGAATTAAATTAACAGATAGGAGATGTTGGAACTATGTTTTGATGAAAAGGGCTATGCAAGGGTGTATTTGTTGAAATTTTTGCTTGACAGACTTGGAATCATGGTTAGTGACTATGTTATGGGTGGTAATGGTGGGGTCAATTCTAGGCATGTCTCTATAATATGAAGCAACTACTATGCTATGATCTTGGAGGAAAGAGGGGAAGTCCCAAATTTCCTCAAAATTCAATAATTGGTCAATTTTGACAATGCGAGGGTTACCCTGAGTGCCCAAGTTGATATCCATGGTGGATTTGTTTAACATGGTCAAAGTTTTAGGAGGAAGAGATTTGTGGATGAAATAATTTGATGCAGTAAGGTAGATGAAAATGGAATCATCATCTTGACACTGAATGGTGTTGATGGTAGGAGAGTTATCTCCTATCATCTCAAGATGGGTCAAAAGGATGGTTACAGTTTCCCCCTCCTTTTGATAAGTTAGGGGTCTGAGGCTGATCATGTTGATGAAAAAAATGTTAGGTGGGATGATGTCATCATCCTCACATTCAGGTGGAGAAAGGGTTGGTGAGGAAGGAATGTCTTCCTGAATGATGGTGGTGGTAGGTGGTTTAGCTTTCCTTCTGTTGGGTAGAATGAAACTGAGGCCATGTTTCTCATGAAGCTTTTTGGTTTTAATGTATATCAACTTGTATAGGCCATACTCTTATTTTCCAAGACCAAATCCTTTTCAAGAACACCTATGAAGGTACATCTTGGCAAAGATTGGGTTGTCCAAATAGGAGAAGCTAGAGGTGAATGATTGAGGTGAAGAGGAGGTGGTAGAAGAGTTAAGAAATTTTTCAAGTCCCCCATAAATAAAATGGGTTTGATAGTGTGAAGTTATAAATAGAACAATGGATTTGATATTGGGGTCATACCTAATTTGGTGGTTAAGTTTCCCATACTCTTAAGGAGTAGGGAAAGTGTCAAGGGTGAGAAGGCAATATTCCCCTAGTGAAAGGCATTGGTATATGGATTTCAAGTCATTTATGGTGGGGATTTGATCTGATGGGATGGATGAGCTACTAGATGCCTCATCAGTAGAAGAATATATAATTTCATCCTTCATGGTTGAGGGCTTATCTTTGGCTGATGAGGGTGTGCTAGATGGAGGTAAGAGAATGTCTTTGGGTCGATAAGTCATGTTACATGATGAAAAGGGACTTGGGTCAACTTGTATAGTGACAACCTGGCCTTCATGCTCAAATTTGATGTAATGATGATGGGTAGAATGTACACAACACATGAAGTGAATCCAAGGTCATCCTAGCAAGAAATTATAATGGAATTCACCTGACTACATAGAAGAGCTTGGGGAGCATGTAAGGCGCTAAATGGATATGAAGGACAATAGTCCTCAGAGTAGTGGCCATGGTGTCACTAAAGGACTGGAAGATGGTTGAGGTTTCAAGCATGATGTTATCTAGGAGTTTGAGTGGATCATAGGCATGGGAGGAGATAATGTTAATACTGGCTCCTCCATCAATCATCACCTATTTGATGCAGGTTTGGTTGAAGTAGGTAGTGATTAAAAGAGGGGGATATGGGTCATTTGAGTAGATAGAAGGTATTTTTGAATCTTTAAAGGTGACAAGGTTGGAAATTTTGAGAGCACCAACAAATAATGCTAGAGGTTGAAGGTCTTTAGGTTAGACCTATACTGATTACAATACCTCTATCATTACTTAGAGATGATGAGGTGAAGTAGAAATCAAATCATATAGGCTCATCTTCACCAAGGTTTGGTGAAGTTGTTTGAGCACCAATCTCCTAATCGATTTGGAAGGGTTAGATTAAGAGGTACCCAAGATAGATACCTTGGGTTTGGATGAAGGTGAAGGTGCTTGATTTTGACTTAGTTGGGAGGTGGAAAATGGGTATGTCCATGGGATGAATACTTTAGCCTTCCCCTTATCCTTCTATTGAGCATGTGATCAGGTGACCACATAGATAGTATGGGTAGGGGGAAGAGTTGGGGTAGGAGATTGGTTTGGTTCCTCATCACTCTAAGGTGAGAGTGGGGAGTAAGTAGGCATTGGGTAGAGGTTTTTGTTGGTTGAATTGGTAGAGGGCTCATTAGAGGTTCATCTATTAATAGATTATCCTCATCATAGATCTGATGGATTATGGTTTAGAGAGGTTTGTAGTTCTCCATGTCATGCCCTAGTGTTCTATGATAGGAGCATATGTGATGGTCATTATAATAGATGGGTTTTGAACCTAGAGGGTCAAATGGTCTAATGGGAGGTAAGGTCAAGAAATAAGCTTGCAGTAACCTTTAGAAAATGGTTGAGTAAGGCTCAACTCGAGGTGGAGAGGGTTTAGAGGTTTTGGTCTTGGTTAGTGAGATAGAAGTATTTTTGAAAGTGGGGTTGGTGATAAAAGGTTTGGGTAAGGTGGTGATCTTAGTTGATGGTTTGGGTTTTGGTAAGGTAAAAGTTGATAAAGTAGAGGTAGGAGGTTTCAGGGTTGGTAGCTTGGTTATTTATGGTTTGGTGAAGATAGGTGTGTCAGAAAGCAAGCGTGCTGGTGTAACTAGTAATGATGGTTGGGTTTTGGTTGAGATGGTCTGCTTCCTAATCAAAGTAGAGGGATGAGTCCCCAAAATAGAGGACAAGGTTGAAGGAGGTATAATTTTGGACCTCAAACCTTTTGTTGGCTTTGCCTCCTTAGTTGATTTGGCTCGATGTTTATTTTATGGTTCTGATAAGGAAAGTTCTAGTTTCAAGGATGGGTGATTAAGGTTCTACGTAGGGAAGATGCCAAGGTTTTTGGTTGGTTTGGTTGTTTTGGTTGGAGAGGATGATTTGGTGGTTTGGGATTTGGTTACTTTGGATGGTTGAGAAATGGTCGGGTTGGTAAAAGTTTTTATTGGTTTGGTTGATAAGATAGGGGTTTGGATAATGGAAGTGGTGGGTTGGTCTGCCAAAGGTGTGGTTAGAGGTTCCTATTTGATTATATAAGGAGGCCCCAATTATTTCCATAAAGTGGCCCAATTCATGTCAAGTTTGGGGACAAATTCCAACCTCTGAACTAATCTACAGAATGGTTTGTAGACCGATATTAGTCTTTGGATAGTGGATTTGAAAGATAAATTGATAGGTTGAGAAAGGGGAGCGATAACCTTATCCTTTTTGTTATTCAAAGGATGTAAGGTTTGGATAAGTGACTCTTCAGTGGAAGGTGAAGACATGGCAGCTTCCTCTTCGGGAATGATCTCCAAAGGGGAAGTAAATTGATCGATAGTTGAGGGAGAATGTAAAGTGGTGATGGTTGTTTGCTTTGGTATGTCAATTAAAGGAGAGGTTGATGACTCCACTACCTCAATATGTGTAGGAAAGGGAAAGGTTACTTCTTTATTTAGGATCTCTAAAGGAAGAGGAGGTAAATCCACTACCTTGGTAAGTGGACAAAGTGAAGAATAGGTAGATTGGGTGGTAGGTTCTTCAACAATAAACGTGTCAAGAACCATGTTGATGGTATGGGCATCATGAGAACACTCAACTTTGTTGCTTTCATTTTTGGTGGGTGCATGATTGGGGAAAGGTTGCCTAAAAATGTCAAAGGCTTGGTTCGGAGGTGCATTGGGGTTGTCCAACACAAGCTCCCCCTTATCAATGAGAGATTAGACAATGCTTTTGAAGGTATTACACCAACTAACATCATGCCTAACTACTCGATGGAAAGCACACATGTATTTCTCATTGTACCATCTAGGCACATGATGAGAAGAATCAAATTATTGAAGGGGTTTGATAGGAGGAAGTTGTATGATGTTGGCCTTCAGTAACTTCTCCAAGATTGAAGCATAAGATTCTCCAAGTGGAGTAAATTGTTTTTGGTTTCTGTTTTGGTTACTTATTTTTTGTTTTAAGGGGTTAGAGGAGTTTGGTTGATTGATAGATGGTGAAGGATATGTTTTAAGGAAAAATGCATTCGCAGTTCCCTTGCTCTTGGTATTGGTATTAGTTTGGTTGTTTGGTTTGGAGGAAGAGGCCCCATTGGTTTTGTAGGTAGAGTTTTTGTTTTTCAAATTTAACTTTCTTTCATTGATGGATTTATTTTTAGCTTGCGTGCCATGGTAAAAGACTCATCAAAGGTTTTGAAGATCTGAACATGCAATGTAGAGGAGATGTGCTTGGCACATGCTCAAGCAAAAAGTTCTATTAGTTTAGGTTGTTGTAACGAGAAGGAAAGTTGATTGATTAGGCTTCTCCAATGAGCTAAAAAATCAACAATAGATTCATCATCAAATTGCTAGATAAAGTAAAGGTTAGTGATGGAAACCTTCTTCAATTTATTTATTGAGAAGTGATCCAAGAAAGTTTGAGCCAGTTGGGTAAAGGAGAAGAGAGAGTGTTTGGTTATGGCACTATACCAATCCAATTTCAAATCAAATAGGGACATAGGGAAGGTATGAAGAAGGAGGGCATCATCATAGGTAATAAAATAACATGCATGCCTAAATGACCTAATGTGTTATTGGGGATCCTCCTTAATTTGAAACTTAGAAAACTTAAGTTCCCATTGGGGAGGATATGGTCTGATAGGGACAGATGGGTGAATGGGCTTGTTATAGATCTCATCATATGATAAGATGTTGTGAGCACCAAATATGGATTACTCTAAGGTATTCATTTTATCCATGAGCATTTTCATTAGGTCTAATTGGGGTTGTGCACCTAGAAGGTAGTAAGGTGCATATTGTTATGGTAGTTGGATGACATATTGATAATTGGTTGGAGGTTGAGAAGCTGCCACATATTGGTATGTGGATACAGGTGGTTGGGTGGATGCTATGTAGGGATAGGTGGATGTAGGTGGTTGGGTAGTAGGTAGAGGTACATACCCTTGTGGGTTAGGGATGTAACCTAGGTTTGGTGTAATGAGAACTTGTTGGGTACAAACGGTGGTTAGGTTGGTGATCAAAGGAAGGGTAGTGACCTTTGTGATGATTGGTGGTAAGGTAGAAGGTATATGTACCACAATATTTTAAAGTGGGGTAGTGGCTAGTGGATTGGAGGTAGCCGAATGAAGCTTGGTAATTCTAGTGGTGGGTACCCCCATGGTGAGGGGGGTATAGGTGGCTAATGGTTGGGTTATTCTTAGGGTAGAGGATTTGTTGTTGGGGGTAGAAGGTATAAGGGTGTTTGTAGGTTGGGCAGGTTAGTTTTCCATAGTAGTATCAAAGAGATTATTGGTAGATGAAGAAGCTTGGGTGGTCAATGGTTAGGTGGTGACTGTGGCAATAGAAACATTTCCCATAAGGTGGGAAGGCATGCATTAAGGTAGGTCCATATGTGGAATCGAATTAAGGGTGTGGTGAGGCATGATGGTAAGATAATGTTGAAGGACCATAGGATTGTTATCTAAGAAAGTGTCAAAGCCCACATCTCTTTGGGGAACTACCAGAGGGAAAAAAGGACTTCTTGAAGGGTGAGGAGAATCTTCTAGCTCAGAGACATACTTCATGGATGAGGAGATAAATTTTTTTGATCGATTTGGTGATGGGTTCTATTTTGAGAGATTATTTTGCTGCTGATGAGTTAAAACCATACAAGATAAGGGAGAAATAATACAAAAACAATCTCACCACTCAAATAAAGAGAAGATAAGAAATGAGCGAGGAAATCAAACACACACTAAAGAGTATGTTAAGTCCTAAAGTTATTTTTAGTCTCTCTTTCAGCTTATGCCTTAAGCTTTCAAAAAATTATGTGATTGAAATTGGCTTGTAGAGTAGGTACTAAAAAAAGAAGTCTATGGTTGATTTTAAGTTGTGTTTAGGCTCTCAAAAGGATTTATATTGGAAATCAATATGTGGCTTGGTATTGGGGCCTACCCCCTGAATTCACACATCACAATGATAAGGGTGTCAGGTGCTTAGCCAGTATATAATGATTTCTAGAGTTTATACTCAATTAGAGAGCTAAGTTATTTTTCCCCTTGGTAATGACCTCCAAGTAGGATTGTTGGGAAAGGGTAAGTGACCACTAGGTGATGAAATCCCATTCAGGCCTTATCTCAAGTTATTTGATTTTTAATTGATGAAGGTGGTTTGGTTTTGTGTGTGAAACAAGAGTGATGCTAAATCAAATTACTTTGCTTTAATTTAACTAAGTGATCTAAACTTACAAGCAACCATCGTATGTAGTCAATTTTAACCCCAAAATAAATTTTATTTTCATTTATGAGCATAGAATAGGGAGAAGAGAATATATATGCAAACAAATGAAACCCAAGTAAAGACACAAGGGTCCCATCGGGCATGCCAAAATGTTTTAATGAATTTTAGTTTATATTATGAGAAAGGAAGAAGAATAAACTAGATACAGGTATGGATTAAAAACCTATTTGGTTGTGTGCACGTTGAGTCAGATGATTGTGAAGAAATCTTGTTTGTTTTGGGAGGATGACCTAAAAATAAGACATACTAAATCAAATGGTAGGTTAGATAGATAACTAGGTGGATTGCCTAGCACTAGCTATATCTTGAAAGCAAGAGCTTCCTTGAGGGTTGTCAATCCACATGTTTTAAACAATTAAATTTATAAAATAGAATATAGAGTATTTGTATCAATAATTAAAGGGTACTAAAATTGGACACAAAAAATGTTTGATAAATAAATACACTAAAATGACTAATATAACAATAATCAAGTCAATATTAATGCTAAATAGGTTAAGTGTCTTTCAAAAAATAGGTTAAGGGTCTGTGAATAGGCAGATGAAAAGAAAATTAGATTTGGTTGAAGGTAAGTGGGTGAAAATAGCTTGCTATTATTTCTTTCCATAGTGACTTTCAACAGTTGATGTGAACATCGACGGTTAAGGTGACCTTTAGCAGTTGAGGCAACCATTAGTGATTGGACAGACCATCGACGATCAAGGTGACCATCAATAGTTATTGTGTATTGGCTTGGGTTGATAAAAAGTCTAACTAATGGGATCACAAAAAGCAATTCTAGGAGGTTGGCTTGTAATGGGCTAATTGACAAATACAAATAAAGTAATTAAATAATGGAAAATAAATACTTAGCTTGTAGAAGGTTGGTTAGGTGAATGGTTAAGGTGGTTGGCTCATTGAAAGAGTTTGGTGTGATTCCAACAGAGTAACGGTACTTGGCTGTCATTCAAGGGGTGGTGGTAAAGTTGGCTCTCTAATGTGATGGCTGGATCATTGTATTTCTAGAAGGATACCTAAAAAATAAGGTTTGGATGCAAAAGCTCTTGGTAGTTGTGGATGATTTTCATCTCTTTTTCCTCTCTTCTTATAGGCAAGGAAGGAGAGGTGCAACAAGATGTTAACTAAGATTTCTAATTATAACTCATGCATATAATGACTCATACATGGATTTAGATGAGTTATTTATAAAAAAACAAGGTGGAGTTAAGGGTGAGTTAAGTTGGTTTAGATGGTGGAACCTGACTATTGACCATCAAGGTGATCGTCGACAATTACCCTAACTGTCAACTATCAAGGGTCAAAAGTAGGGTTGGTTAAAAGGTGGGTTTTAGCCAGTAGGTAAACTAACTTAGGTTAGATGGGTTAGGTTCAATTAGGGGTCAAAAAGTTCAAGGTTGGCTCCAAGGGGGTCCTGAGGTGGTCCAAGGGAATTATGACATTTGGAACCATCATGTGTGGATTCTTAGTGTTTACACTACTCTCGCTTGGTGTTTAATGTGGCTAGATATTCATATTAGAAAAGTATGCTGGATGTAAATGTAGTTTAATGTTTTGGGTTCACTACCTCATCATACAAGGCTTGGTAGACTGATTTGTTGAAGGATGTTGTATAAGATGTGAGTGATGTTATTGTAAAACATTGTAAGGAATGACAAAAATCAATATAGATCACCATGTCAGATGGATGGACAGATGGAGTTGCATACCCATCAAATTTCTTATGTTATGTGACATTGGCACAATTTTTTCTAGAGAGTGTTGATTCATATGAGATGATAAAATTGGATGAGACACTCTTTCATCTATTTGATGAGGTTGTGATTACAGTGGGGCTAAAAATGTGGTCTAATTCATTACAAATAATTTTGATGTTTGCATGGACATTGGGAGGCTTCTTGTGAATAAATAAAGAGCTATATTTTGGAATCCATGTGTGGCACATTATCTGGGTTTGACCTAGGATGACATAAAAAAATTCCATGGGTGAAAGAGGTTTTGAAAAAGGCCCACACAATCACCAAGTTCATATTTAATCACATAAGGATGCTCGATATAATACACACATTCATAGATGGCAAGGAACTTCTTTAGCCAAGGGTGATAAGGTTTAGAAACCACTTCCTTACATTTCAAACTCTTTGCCAAAAAAAAATGAATTTAATATGAATATTCATTTCAATTGAGTGGGTAAAATCTTTCTTTGTGAAACATATGAAGGGAAAAATGATGGCTTACTATATTTTATCATTGTCTTTTTGGGAAGAGACAAAGAAAAATATGTTATTATCTGAGCCTCAAGTTCAAGTTTTGAGACTTGTCAATGGGGATAAATCTCCATGGGTTATTTATATGAGGTAGTCTATAGGGACAAATATGTTATTAGGACCATATTGAAGAATAACAGGGCCAAACACATGCTATTATTAGAGATAGTTGATAAAATATGGGATCAATAAATGCATTATGCTCTCCATACAGTTGTTCTTTAGCAACTCATTTCAAGCTATTGTAGAGGTCATAGAGGTCCTATTTAAGTGCATAGAGAGAATGTTTCCTAGGGATATTTTGAGGCAACTACATGAGAGTTTTTGATGTACAAACATGCAAGGGGTTTCTTCTCTATTAAGATAGCCACCACAAGAAGGAAGATCTTCAAACTAGGTAGATAATTTTTCTACAAATGTACAATGAGAAAATTAAATTTTGACTAAATTGTGCATGTTACAATGTTGAAAAACATGTTCTTGCAACATAATGGTGGGATCTATTTGGAAAATAAACCAAGCACATTCAATGGATGTAAATGTTTATTTTGAGCTAGCTATGTAGTTTACCCGTTTGTGACCTTAGTTGGAGTGTGTTTGAGCATATACAATCTAAAAAATGCGATAAACTAACTCAAGAATAGATGAATGATTTATTGTTAGTCCACCACAATGTTTTATTGAAGATCAATAAAGCTCAAGGTTAAGAAATGTTGCATTTCTAATTCTCAATTCATATGGAAAGTTGATTTATATTATTGTAAAGTACTATTCACCAAAGTCATTAACATATGCATTCTATTTGATAATGTTATGTACTGTTAAGGAAAAATAACAGATTGACCTTGAATCGATCTAGAATTTGAATGGGTCAAAAATAATGATGAGCCTATTTATGATGAATTGACTTTGACTTGTTGGAGACGGATAGGTATGGCATTGAGATCATCTCTTAAATCAAGAGAGGTTCTAAACCTAAAGCTTCAACATCTAGACTTGTTGATCCCTTAGTCTACCTTGTTGCCATTGGTTCCCTCCCCTTTTTTGTTCCTTTGTAAACGACAATAATATGCATTTTGAAATGCAAATGCAATGAAATTTGAATAATATAGAAATTAATGAAAGAAAATAATTGTCTGATTTTGATGGCGTACAAACTCATTTATCATCCTCTCATAATCTGCATCTATTCGCTATGCAATTAAAATGCTTAACATGATTTATATGCAATAGAAATGCCTTTATTTTTTTAAATAATTTTTTCTCCTTTTTACACATTTTTTTGGTGGTTTTATGTTTTTTTAAATTTTTCTCTGATTAATCATGATTTTTTTAACAACACTTACAATTTTGAAAAAATGGTTTTTTCCCCAAATGATTTATAGTACTATGATATAATCGATAAAAAATAATGTTATATTTCAAATTTAATTTAATTATTAGGTTCGTAATGTTATTGAAAATCTATAAAATATATTCATATGATAATGTATTAAATAGTTATTTTATCAAATAATTTGAATAATTAATAAGTAAAAAAAATATTAATTTTTTTTGAAATAAATACTATTGTTATTCTTAATGTTTTATTCCTCATAACTTGAAACATTAGATTTTAATAAACTAATAATTTATTTGAAACCTAACATATTATAAAGTAATTTTACTTGATACTTACCTATTTGTTGTTGCATGCCAAATATAGGACAATATGAAAACACGTGCATCAAACAATAAAGTGATAGATGGGATAACATTAACAACACCACACTTTATGAGAGACAAATAAAATAATAGGTTGCAATTTGTTATAAACATTTTGCATTGTAGACCACTAAGACCTCCATTGTTAGAGATAAAAGTGATGGTGAAAGCTCGGTTAATTTTTTCAAAAGCATGCATTATTTATTTAAAAAAAGTCATAATATTGGCCCTCTATCTAGAGGATTTGATCTTGTTTATGAAAGTTTCCATTATGTTACAAAATATGAATCTGGGTATAAATTGGGAAAAATGGGTATCATAGTTTTGAACCCGAAGGTAACAAAAGATTATCCTTGAGAGCAAAGAAAGAAAAAATTGTTAAAAGAAAATAATATATATTGATTGTATTTTTTTGAAATATATATAACATACTTTTAACGTATAATTTTTTATATTTAAAAAATTAAAACACAACAAATTAAAGTGCATATATTTAATCCATTATACATAATGGTAATTATGTATCGAAGTAGATGTACACTTGTTTGAAGTGATACAATTTTTTAGTTGTATCATTTTTTTTTCTTATTTGTTGATGATTAAAGTTGTGCTGTTTCTAACACCAACAATGGGAAGTTTTAGGAATGTGGGACTTGCACCCTGAAACAACCTCTAGATTTTAAAGAAGCTGGCTCTTCTTTATGTCAAGTGTATAATGGGAAAAGGGATAGGAATTAAACAGAAACACAAGTGCAATGAAAGAAACTCTAACTATGGAGATGCACCTGAATTTAATTCAACCCTTAATTCTGAGCACATTGAAGCTATATGTAAGATTCAATTACATTAAAGAGCGAACAAGGCATGATCAATGTAAAAGATGAAAAACAATAAAAATAGAGGCTCACAACTTAGACTAATTTTGCAGTGACATAGAAAAATATCAACAAAGGCACAAAACTCAGTCTTCTTATTAATTCTCCAGTCACATAAAAGGCACAAAAACATGCACAGTTACATAAACTTTCTAACTCAAGAAAATAGAACAAAGGCAAATGATATTCCTGATCACAGCTAAAAAAGTCTATAAAACTCTTGACAATAATCTCTTCACAAAAAAATTATCTCTATCTTCTGATCTTGATTCTGGTGATCTCTGCACTCCTATTTATAGTATTGGATTAGCTCTAGATTGTCTTCACATTCCCAATCCAATGGCCTAACTGAACTAGAAGTGTCTAACATAGGATATTTCTTGGATCTAAAATGTTTTGTCTTTTTGCAAGTTCATTGGCCGAAATAGATACCCAGGGCACTTCCCACTTTCAAATGGGAGAGGACACTTGGCCGATTCCCCTACTCTACTTTAAAACCTTCTTATTATTTAGGAGGTACCAAAAAATGACACTTGGAGTGTTCTACAACACTTATTGAAGACACACGACACTTTCTGCGTAACCTATACTCTTTACTGTGTCTTTGCTTAGGAGTGTTCCATCCTTGACATCTGTTGCCATTTTCTTCTTTAAAACTTTAACAACTTATGAAAATGGGACCCACAACACTTCTCGCCTGAGTAACTTCCAAAAGGGAACAGGGATAGGTGGCACTTTCTGCGCATCTTTAACAAGGGACATACAACGGTCTCCACTACTTTTAGCTACCTTTTGAGAATCCTACAGAAGGTGACACTTGTTGGTCTCTGTGCCACTCTTTCTATACTATAGAAACATTTGGGCCTTATTTCATATTTACATAAATGGTGACACTTGGCAGCTTCCACTTGCCTCAGAAACAAAATCTGGGACCCACCATAGTCTTTACTTATCCATGAAACAAAGTGAAGATAATTTGGATACTGACACATGACAACTTCCACTTTCTTCAGCTAGGGATATGTGGCATCTTCCATTGCTTTTAAAAAAACATCTTGAAACCTTCCGCAGTTGCCACTTGGTGCCTTCCGCTTGATCCTGAGAAAAGCTTATTGAAAAGAAGCTCTCGAAACGTATAAGAAACATGAGACGTGGATGCTAACACTTGTTACGCTCCACTGAGTTACTATGGGACACATGGCATGTTCTGACCAACTTATAAAAATTATGAAATGTGCTTCAGCTGATGACACTTGGTAGCTTCTGCTCGATTTTGACACTTAGACAAAATTTAGGCGAAAATAAATTGGAGCCCGTGCTCTGAGTCAAAAAACTTCACTGTCTCGAAACCGAAAAAGTGCAGGGACAAAACTTGGAGTGCATAATTGAACTCAGAAAATGTAGAGTTTTTAACTCTACATTATTGATGATGGTATTATTGATATAACATTATTATTATTTTTCAATCTAAGGTAACACACTCTTTCAAATATTTTTCAATTGCATAAAAGAAAAAAATATTTTTAAAAGTTATTGTTATAAAAAATTACTTTATTTTAATGTTATTATATATATATATATATATATATTTGTTTGTAGTGTTTATGACAAACATTGATATTGACATGATGGTTACATCTTTAACTAAAATCTATTGATGTGCGTTTTGGCACACACCAATGTTCTAGGACAATCTCATGGCTCACCTCTATTAAAAGGATATTCTAGGGTACCTCCCCAAGGTTTGAATCTCACTATTCTAAGTACACTTATGTTCACATAGTGGATCATTATGACCATTCTGTTCAAGGGGCCTTTGCTGGTTCTACCAATCCTAAAATTTAAACATGCATTTCAATGGGTTTTGGGTACTTGAAAAATGTAAAATAATGAAAGTTTATTATTTTGGTTCTGATGGGTTTCATGTCGTGATGGAAATGCAAGGATTTACATTTGTTTTTTCAATATATTGTTTTATTGTAGGAAATAAAATAGACAAATAAGCATTTAAAACCTGCCCAATTGTGAAATTAGTAGGTGTAGGGTTTTGTTTGATGTTTGCAACTAATTTTGTTTTGTTCATTCTATTGATTAAATATTTAGCATCTCATCATCATAAGGGAAAAAAGAGAGCAACATTACATATATTCATTTAGATAAAAATTACTTTCAAACCCTAGATTAACCAATTGATAAAATGAATTATAAAAGATATGGGAGAGGAAGAAAAATAAAACCATGCAATAATAGAGATAACTCAAAATTATGATTGCAATAACTATGTAAACTAACCATTAGATCAATCAAAAGATCCAAAATCTAATATAGGGACAATTCAAGCTCCTAGGAAGATAAGATGATGAAGTCACAACTACACACCAAATACTTGTGCAGAATGAAGTAAATAATCCATTGTCTTTGTATTAATCGACATACATAATTTTGATAAACAATACTGAGTCTATTACAATAAATTCCCTTGGATTTTTTCCAACATAATGGTAGGGAGAGGGAGTGAGGGAGAAATTAAGCTACAACATGAAAAAAATATAGAAATTGAAAATGGGAAGCTTTAAAATCTCTTGTGTGGAGAATAAAATCCAACCCTTTGACAATGGGAAACATCCTATATATAGAAGTGGCAACTTACAAGGGACAATTTTCCCTCCAAAATGGTCCAACAACCATTATGAATGCTCCAACTACCTCCTCCTCTTCCAAATTCACCACTTTCACTATTTATTTCCTACACAAGACCAAATAATAGAGTTAATACTAGAAATTGAAAGAAATGAATAATAAATGTGAGACTAAAACATGAACATATTTTCCACAAGAAAAATCAAGTAAAATTGGAGTTATCAATGTTTATGTGGCTCAATTTTTGATGTCATATAATCAAGTTATGCCTAAAAAAATGAAAGGTAGGTTGAAAATGGCCGTATTAGACCTATCTGGGCTTTTTAGATAATTAGGTCTTTTAATTTAATGTTACTATTCATTTTTGAATTTCCCAGTGCTAATCGAGCTTATGAAACCTGAATAGTAATAGGGTGGCATTTTATAATCTTAACAGACCTTTTCAAAAGTTTTTAAATTTCTTTACATTGTGGTTTTTTACAGGAAATCACAAATTTTAAATGGAAGGGGGTCCAAGACCTAACTGAGTTTTAGACCCCTGATTATAATTGTTAACACTTTTCACTTGGTGGCTCACATTATATCTGGGGATTAGAAGGGCAAAAGCCCATAATGCACATGCCATCAGGGAATTGGGGGGTTAGAACCCTAAAAGAAGGAGAGTGGGTTTTTAGGGGGATTTTCCTCAATTAATAAAGGATTGGGGGCTGAGTATCCCTAATGACCTAGTTAGGGCCTAGCCCTTGATTACAACTATGAAGCCTACTGGGGATGGTCCCTGACCTAATTGGGGATTCATCGTTGACTACCAAAGTACTACCTGACTGAGGAAAGCCTAACAGGGCATTTGGTGGGCAAAACCTGAATGAATCTCCTAAGGACCTACAAGAGATTAAAAGTCCAAAATATGCTAAGATCAGTTAACGACCCCTAGTTAGACCAAATCATATTTCTTACTCTGATTAATAAATAATTAATGATCGACCCCTCTCTTAGACCTAATTGGGGTTTGGGGATCCAATTAGGTCTAGGGAGTTAGAAATTTTCAAACTTAGATAAAATTTTCCAAGAAAAAACCTAATTAAGTCCAAGCATGCAAATTTGGACTTAGCAGACCTAAATGGAAAAATTAGCAAGTTTTTTAACCCAAGAAAGGTAAGATTTTATAAGTACAAAACAAAGGTTGAGAAGTCATTTTTGAGAGAAGTGATAAATACCAAACATGCTGGAATGAACTCGATGAAGGTGATGGAGTATGTTTCAGAGGTTGAAATGGCATGAAAAAAATACACCCTAAGGCAAAATGAGAGACTTAAACAAGGCAAATAACACTTATTTTGAAAACCCAAAAAGTGGGATAAGTGCCCTGAAAATGTATTTTTGATCAAATAGAAAAATATGAAACTTATCTGCATGAGCAAGATGGATATGATGGACTAGGTATCAGAGGTATAAAAGGCATGGAAATCAAAGTGATCCCCTAAAGCAACTATAGGGAGCTGAGAGAGTTGATAGGAAAGAATGCCATGCAAGTAAAAATGCAATAAAACTCTATTTCAGGGGAAAGTATTATATATGAAACTTTATCATTTGAACTTGGTATTCAAAATGGAATAAGTTTTAAGATCTTGAAGGGAATGGGTATTGAGATGAACCCTAGAGCAAGATAAGATAACTAAGAGAGCTAAGAGAGCCAAGATTCAAATGTGAATTGGGAGGTCATAACTCCACTTTTACAGTAAGTTTAAAATAAAAAGTTGACTTGCATGGACATGGTATGTTTAATGATGATGGTTTTGAGTCCCAGTTTTGCATGCAAACTAAGAAAAGACACCAAATCCACTTATGGTTCTAAGACCAATGAACCATGAGCATAAGTAGGAGGAGAGAAAAAGGAAAAAAGAGAGGTTCCATTGTTCTTGAAAAAATTAGATCATGTTTTACAAGCAACAACAAATGGTGACTCTATTAGAAAATAATCTTGAGTATTTTGAAATGATATAAGCATGTCTACAAACCTAGATTCGTTGATCGAGACTATACATAGAACATGTATGGATTCAAGAGAGGAGAATAATGGATTAGCTAAAATAACAAATAAGACATTTTCATTGACCAAGTGTATGTAAATGAGTTAATTTACCATTTATTTTAATCTACAAGGACTAACTATTACATATGCGATCATCAGGCTAGTGAATCCTACCTTGAGAATGATTGCCTGAACATTAATCCATGACAAGACAGGCATCCATAGCCTCGATGGAATTGCCTTTGATCCCCACTCTAGGCCTTATTCCATTGCTAATAAGGCCATAAATTCCATGGTGGAGTTTCCCAAATCACATAGAATCAAGTTTTTCCTTAAATTTCTCTTTTTCTTTTATTTTCTTGTATTGATTTATCTTTTCTCTTTATTATTTACCATCTTGATTCTGGGTTGGGGACCATTGTAGAAAGTGAAAGGTATACGTATAGATTTTTCACCCTATATCTAAACCATAACAGGTTTATCCAGACAAACCCAAAAACCATTAAGATGTGAATTTTATGCTTGGATTCGAGATAATTTATTCATTGACCAGATAATTTTACTTAGAATTAATCAACTCAAAAAAATTTAGAACACACATGATATCTAAACCTTCAAATCTAATTCAAAAATAAAATCTAAGGCCACAAACTACTCAGATCACTTACGCTCTAGAAACATCACTCAAGCTACCTACATACATGCCTTCAATTCTTCCTTTTTTTTACCAATAGGGGAACCTATAGAGTAAAATAGGTAGGTCTAGACAAAAAGAGAGAAGCAACGAGGACAAATTGACAGTAAAAAGCAAGAAAATCAAACTAAACTAACAATAAAGTAGGAAAGAAAATAAAAAGAAAGTAAGAAAGGGAAAAAGAAGGTATGTATAGGAACTTTCTAGGATAATTCAAGACTATAAGTAGTGTTTGAGGAACTATCCATTGACATGCAATGATATGTCCTCACCAATTAGACATCTTAGGGATAATGCATTCTTGCTCAGGATTTTAGAGATTTAGTAGGGACCCAACCACGGGGCATCAAAATTACCATGATATCCTTTTTTTTTCAATCTTTGTCTAAGATAAGGACTAGGTAAGAGATCCTAAAGGATTTCACCTTTTCTCACTTGTCAAACCAACATTTGATGACCTCTTGTTGTTTGTTGAAATGCAACAGGGTTGCATCACACTTTTCCTCAAGTTGTATCAAATTAAGTAGGTGAGATTCTATTTTATCATATGTTTCCAAGTAATCTCTCATGAATTTCAGTGTGGGGATTCTCAGGTTGACTATAACTATGGGGTTTTAACCATAAACAAGATGAAATGCTAATGTTCCTAGGGTTTCCTTAATTTTATTTCTATCAGACCATAGAAAAAATTTCAAAACATTATGTCAGTCCTTAGGGTTCTTTGCCAAGATCTTATTAATTACATCAAGAAAATTTTTATTAGTTGATTTCACTACCCCATTACCCTATGGATAATAATTGGAAGAGAGTTTTAGGATTATGTAGTTTTTTTAGGCCTATTTGATAAATTAAAGAGATGAGAAAGTAGGACCATTATCACATACCAATGTAACATGCATCTCAAACATGGTGATAATGTGTTCTTTGAGGAAATTGATTACCAAGTTAGTTATATAGTTCTTACACATTTTAGCTTTAGTCAAAAGGGTACAATAATTAGTTTTCATAAGGATGAAATTGCATCCTACTGATGAGTTAACATTGATGGCACCACTGAAGTCCAATCCCTAATTTACAAATGGTTGAACCTCAATAATCATTTATAATGGCATAAAAAGAGTACGTTCCCTATGCATGTAACTTGGTAGGTATGACAACTTTGAAAATGAGCGTGAACATATTTAAAAAACATGTGGTTAGTAATACCCTACCCTAAGTATTGATGATTTGTAACACATTAATCTGTGACTAGTTCCATTTTTATGTGGAGATCAATAAGTATTGCAACTATTTCTTACTTGTTCAGGCATCTTAGATACATGCCTTCATGGTTTATTCTATATAAAACACCTAATTTGATCATGAATTTATTATTTTTGAGGCATAAGGCTCTTCTCTAAGTTTAATTGATGACTTAGGCACTTGTTATTCAATAAATAGGAGACCACATCTTGGTACTAGTCATCATTAGTGATACCGTGGATGGTGTATTGATGGCAAACTATTTATGGGTCCACTTTAGCCATGGCCTTACTAAGCCCTTGATCTCTTACGATATTCATTGGTTAGAGATCCAAGTCAAACTCTTGGACAATAGTCATCCACTTTACCCTTTGTTCACCCATCTCATTTTACATCAACATAACTTTCACTTCTCGGTCAAGAAAATTTGAAAAACACCTTGCTATAGAGAATATAGTGCCTAAAATTATTGATGAATTTGATTAAGAAAAACACTTGTTTGTCAATCCTTGAATATCTTAGTTCAATATTTTGGAGTGGAGATATCATGAATGAGATAGGTCTCTCATCTCTAGATTATTTCTTATGTGTTAAAATAATAGCACTAGAGTGTTCTGAGGTGAATGAGTATATATAAAAGTGATATGTATAGTCAGGACTGATTAACACTAGTGTGTTTACAATTATTTTATTAATTTGTGTGAAAGTTTCTTGTGCTTTATTTTTCCATTGAATCTTCACATCCTTCTTCAACATGTTATTCAGTGGTCAAACTATCTATGGAAACCATGGAATAAACTCCCTGATGAAGTTGATCTTGTTGAAGAATGAATTCAACTCTTTTCTACTAAAAGGAAATGGAATTTTTAGAATTACCTCCACTCTCTTAGGATATATATACCTCTTTCTAAGATGATGTGGAAAATCAACTTACCTTCTATTACTCCAAAAATGCATTTCTTGAGGTTTAGAGAGATCCCATGATCTCTGTATCTCTATAGGACTACTCTCAAGTCTTTCATGTGGTCCTTTATGTCCTTAGAAAAGAAAATTAAGTAATCCATGTATAATACTATACATTTACAATAATATCCTTGAATGCAATATCCATGGCATGTTGGAAGGTAACACCCACATTGATCAAGCTGAATGGCATCATATTGTATGCAAATGTACCCCACTTAGTTGTAAATTTTGTATTAATCTAATCTTCAGAATTAACCACTACCTAATTATACCTTGAGTACTTGTCGAAGAATGACATAATTTGGGAACCATTCACTATCTATATAAATTCATCTAGTGAAGGCAATGAGTAATTATCTTTCTCTAGGGCCTTGTTCAAGTTGAATAATTCTACTTATAGTCTTATCTCTCCACTTTTATTTCTAACTAACACCAAATTGGCAACCCATGTAGAGTGCCTAACATGGAAAATTATCATTGGAGTAATTTCTACACCTCTTTGAATATTAGTGGTTCTAATAGTGGATTGACTGGTCTTTGCCTTTGATGAAATGTTTTGACCCCTGGTTTAAGAGGAATGGTATCCATGAGAATAGATGTGTCAGTCACCTTTAAGTCCTCATAAATCCATGATGTAATATACATGAATTACTTTAAGGCTTGAAAAAAGTCTTGCTTTTATTATTTAGTGCATGTCATGTCTAGAAACATGTTCTTTGATTTATTGGCATTGCTTATATTACAATACTGATGTAGCATACCTTTAGAGGGGGCTGATTTATCTTTCTTACCTTGATAATCCATATCAAATAACCATTCCAATGATATCATGCCCTTAGGTATACTATTGATTTTTAGATTTATGACCCCTTATTTGTCCAGTTCAAACTCTTATCTATCATCTTCATCTATAATCTATGATTCAAATATATCTGTGTTTGTGATGAATTTGATGATATGATGATCATCATTTAACACATATAAGTTCCAAAAATTATCGAGAATAGTTGAAACTAACTCCATTAAGAATCTTCTCAATTTGGAGTTAGTTATAGGTTTTGGTGTACTCACAACTATAGCTAATGTATCTACCATGTAATTTATTCTACAGGGTAAAGTCTAAATATTAATGGATCAAAATCCTCTATCAATTTCTACACTCAGTTATGGTACTTAGATAAATTCTTGTAATTACAAGCATATTCGCTTCAAACTTGATTAACCACTATTTCATAATCACTAAGTACTTTAAGTTTCTTAAATTTATTCTTTAGTGTAAACAAGAGACCATGAACCAGTGCCTCATATTGAGCTATGTTTTTCATGCAACTAAATTACAAGAAAAATGTATCCAAATAGGAATTTCCTATAGGATTGATGATCTCTGTGCTGACACCACATCCACTCTTAGATTTAGAGCCATAAAATTTTAGTATCCATAGATGGTTTTGAACTATAAACTGTGATATAGGAATTTGACTCAAGAGAAGATGGTTAGTATGGTGTTAGTTTCAAAATTAAAGAAACACACTAACTAGCATAACATCTCTAGGCCTAGACACTAGGGAGAGCTTAGTTAATAAACATGAATAAAACACACAACTAAAATGCAAAATAAACCTTATTTTACCTCCCTTGGATGCTCTAAAATGCTTGTTGTAGTGGATTGCTTAGCTTCTGCTCATGAAGTCTTCATTAAAGGAGGCTTGGCTATCTCCTCTTCTCCTTAGCACCTTGTGGCTTTGGCTTGGCTTGGCTTGGAATCAATTTGACATGGTAACACTAATTGTAATGGCTTTTGGAAGCATTTGTAAATTATAACTTTGCATTATCAAGACTTTTGAATATATTTGAGCATAATAAATTTTCACCAAAATAGCTTATAAATGATGTGGTAAGGCCTCTTATTTATAGATTTATGAGATTGATCAGAATCAACTTGAACAGCCCATCTCATGATTGAGATGTGTGGCTAAATATTAATCTAATTATGCAATTAAAATTGATAAATATTCTCATCAATATTTGGGATAGAGGAGAAATTAAGAGGCATGGAGGGATTTGATGAGGCATAGATGAGGCATGGAGGGCATGAATCCTGATATTTGTGGCACTTATGGCCTAGGGATGTCTTCCCAAGAAATAAGGTCACCTGATGATGAAGATATTCAATATTTATTTCCAAAAATAAGTATTCAACAGGTTTCCATGGAATTATTGATTAGGCTCTAATTTGGTTTAATTATATCTTAATCATGATTAATCACTTTGTGCACAAATTACTCCAATTGATCAGAATGCCTTGTTATTGGTCCAAAATTTGACTAGATTGGAATTAGGATGTGATGTTAGACGCGTTGAAACTGTATTACCATTTAGGATGTTACCAACAAAAAATAGTAAAGGCACGTGTCTCGTGTAAGAGATTTGATAGGAAAGAGCAATTTAGAGCACCTAGGTGTAAAATTGACATTTTGACTTAGAATGATCTGACCAAAGTTAGTTGGCCCATAAATTGCATTGTCACATTTAGGGATACCCTAGCCAAAATTGGCATTTGAATATGTCAATTTCAAATCTTTTAATGTGCTTTAGTGTTTTTAGGTCAAATTGTGTATTTTAAGTGAAAATTAGTCAAAATTTTGGTTAAAAGTCATTGGTGGCCAGATTTAGGTGTCTACAGTTTGCCCCTGTTTGGGAAGATGTTGAAAACCATAGGCAAAGCAATGTCTTCTCAAATAATGAGAGATGGAATGTATGCCAAAAATAAGATGATGGTTGAAGAACAAATATCTAAATGGTTTTTGGGAATCCTATGATGATGTCTATAGTTTGCCCCTGTTTGGGAAGATGTTGCAAACCATAGGCAAAGCAATGTCTTCTCAAATAATGAGAGATGGACTGTATGCCAAAAAGAAGATGATGGTTGAAGAACAAAGATCTAAATGATTTTTGGGAAGCCTATGATGATTCCCTCTTGAAGGAGTGGTTATCACATTTGTTGATGGATGGTCCCTTGAAAAGAAACAAGAAGAGAGGTAGAATTAATTCATAGTTGATATTAACCCAAATAAGAAAATGCTTGCATGCATTGATGTAAAAAAGATGCTGATTTGCCTAAAGGTGGTTATAATCAAGAATAAAAGTCAAAATAATGATTTTCCCATATGAAATTATAATCATTAAGCATACCTGAATTGGCTAAAATTGATTATGCCCCAGTTAGGGTTGATTAGCAAGCATAACTCAAGGATATAACCTATAATACAAATTAAAGATGAAAGGTGCAAAGTGATGAAAGAGATGGATAGAGGAATAAGATTGATCGTTAAAAATGATTTAGTTGTACATATTAATGAGGAGATTCTCATCCTTATTAGTAATGATACAACTAGAATGGCCAATGGTTTGATTTAATCAAAGGTGGCATGAGAGAATTTGCCAAGGTGCCAAGGAGAAACTTATATAGCTCCATTGATTATAGACCTTCTTGAAGCTAATTTTTGATATAGCATATGATGGTAGGCTTTATGATAGAACACCATAAACACTATCCCAAAATATACATAAAGACTGACTCCTGATCCAATAAACACTCAAAAACAATACACTAATGATAAAAACTATGATGATAATATTAACATATGAATATGGATGGACTCAAGAATAATGTGCTCAAGGAATCACACAATGAACGCATAGATACTGAGTCGAGGCAACAATGCTAAAAGAAAATAAATAGGCAAGCAAATAAATAGAAAAACAAACAAACAAACAACCTAAAATAAACAAACAAACATAAAGCCTGGAAATAAAAGCAAAAGAAAGCATCCTAACAATGACTGTGCCCCAATAAGGCAGATCGAGGACAATTGACTAGGCTTAAACAAGATAAATATTTTTGGATTTTTGAAATGTTATGAATGTTTTTTATATTTTTGAGGTATCTTAACTTATTAGAGAATGACAAGATACCTACTTGAAAAATGGTTAGAGCTTTTGGCTTAGGTTGCTCACAAAATGGTGAGAGCGTTTGGCTTAGGTTGCTCACAAAATGGTGAGAATGTATGGAAAGGGGAACTGAGGTAACCTCAAAATGAATTGAGCATGACCCACATAGTCCCAAAATGACCTCAAGTCATAGTAATTCCATCTACACAAAAGGCAGGTAAAAACCAACTAAGTCTTAACAACTTCTCAAATATGACAAATGGCCAATCAAATAAAAATAGTAATGGCAAGGTGATGAAAAAATGCATGGTAAAAAGGTGTTACACATAGTTTTCCCATAGGAAATTATAAATAGGATACAATATCATAGGTCAATGATACTAATTTGCCCATATGCGGTTATAATTAGTAGCAAGACTGGTGAAACATTGATTTTCTCATAGGTGGTTATAATCAGGCTCACATAAACAAACTTGATAGGATGAATGATATCTTTCTAGATCAACTATCACACTAATTTCATAGACTTTCATTTAAACATGAATTGGATTGATTTTTGAAACTTGATTGAAATCCTCTCACAAAAGGTGTAGGAAGAACCAAATGAACTAAGATTAAAATAGGATTGGGTAGGATGAGTAAAAATGGGCTTTGGTCTAGATAGGAATGGAATAGTCAGATGGCATAATCTTGATAAAGATAATGATGGTTTGATAAATTAGATAAAATTGTAGTAAGGATGCCCCCAAGTGATGGGGTAAATGGAAGGATATGTGACAATGAAAAAAGAATATGTAACAACAGTAATGACATGGCAATGCGAAATGGTATGGTACATGTTTTTGGTTGGGTATGGTTTTTGATTCTATTGTTCTTGATGATGGGGAGATGAAAATCCTAATCAACAAATGATACAAAAAAAATACTTGATCATGTTAATGGCTATCCCACACCTCATCTAAATAGTTTCTCTATCAAGAACTACCTATATATTGGGTTGTCAAGAATGCTTTTATGATCTTCATTGGTTTTTGATTCTGATTCCTTCAAACATCAAGACAAGGTATCTTTGTAGCATCTACAAAGGAAAGTGTGGCCATAGATGGTAAACAAGGACAAATAATAAATGATAGGTTTATTTGTGAAATATAATGGAAAATGATAATGGAATGTATAATGGTAGGAAAAAAAATGAAGATCGAGACTTTTAGTCACACATAATGTTGCTGATGTTGAATTTGACATAATTTTGGTTGTGATGGGGATGAAGACTTATTATCTCAATAGGACCACCAAATTTTTCTATTATTTGACCTTGAGATTAGCTACCATCTAATTAGGAAATAGATAAGAAGCTATTTTGATTTGATCTTTGATTTTGTCTTCATCAAGTAGTGAATAACTTTTGTGATCAGCTATTGGTGCCTCAAAGAGGTTTTCACCAATGAATTTGTATTGATTTTCCCATAGAGCCTTCAAGAAGGTTTCACTAAGGAATGTTGACTTTTGACTTTAATTGTCTTCTAGTGCTTCCAAAAAAGTTTCACTAGAAGATGCTGAGTTATGACTTTGATTGTCCCCTAGCGCCTCCAAAAAGGTTTCACTAGGAGAGTGTTCTAATATATGAGTGTGGTCCTAGCCTCCTTAATCTTCTTCAAATAGTATGTTGCGATGGATGCAATTTAAAAAAGTGTGATTCTATCGATCCCAATCAACACTTGTGGGAGATGGAATGTTAATGATATGGCTATTTTGGTTGATGGTAATGGCATGTGGAATGGTAATGGAATGGGGAGAGGTTGCATAATCCTTGTAGAATATACTAGGATAACTTATGTCGAAGCTAAAGTACTCATCCTCAAAAACTAATGAAAGATCTCAAATGTATTCAAATTGATCTACAAGACATGCATAACTAATTTTGTAACAACCACAAACATATTCTTCTTCTGAATCTGATTCTAATTCAAAGAACTCTAAATTCAATGTTGAGATTGATGTTGATTTAGATTCTGATGCTAAATTTGATGTCAGTTCAAGAATAACACCTAACTCTAATTTTGATTCTTCATCTGATATGTACTCTGTTACAATGATGTCTTGTTAAATGCTTGATATTGGATAAGTAACAACCTATAATGGCATGATGGGCTCCACAAAGACTGGTTTGTGAAAGCAAGACTCCTTTAGGATGGGAAAAAGGTCAAGAGACAACTCCTCAGAGGCTAGCTTGTTAATAGGATGATCTTGAAAAATAGGCACATGGTCAAGGTAACAATTTGCCCAAAGGTGGTTATAATCATTAAGAAGTGACTTAGGAAAGACTGGCTCATCAGTATGAGACTCCTCAACAAATGGCATAGGATCAATAGGAAATTTATCACAGGTTGACTTATCACAAATGGTTGATCCGATAAAAGCATCTTGAAATGGTTGGTTCTCTTGACCTTGGTTTCCAATGAGTTAAAAAATACTAGTTTTAAACACAGATTGGTCTTTAAATGATTAGATCAATTAAGGTTTGGATGGGATTGGTTTTGAATGAGGAATGGATCATGGTTGGATAATGGTAGGGCCTTAGGGAGCATGATTTCTTGCATGAGATAAAGGACAAAGTCCTAATATGGTAATGATAGGGCAGTGTGGAGCATGATTGATCACATAAGCCAAAGGACTATGTTCTTGGAATGATTAAGGGGTGTTGTGGAGCTTGATTTCTCATACAAGCCAAAGGATGAAGTCCTAAAATGGTAATGATATGGTGTTGTGGATCTTGATTGCTCACACAAGCCAAAAGACTAGGTATAGGAATGTTAATGGTATTCCTTAGATATTGTAGAGCTTGATAGCTCGTATAATCCAAAGGAGGGTTAGGGGTAGTCCATGATTGGATAAAAAAAGGACATTGTGGAACTTGATTTCTTACATAAGCCAAAGCATCCAAGTCTTCCTCATAAACCATATCATCCCAGTCATGAGTTGGCTCATAAGATGGTTCTTCACTATGTTCTATGTACATATTATTGTAAAGAGGGTATGGATCCATATCCAAAACAACATTATTTATAGTTGGGTCTTCAAAGTCCTCCTCAAAAGTATCTTCATACCAATCCAAGTTTTGATTTGGATTTTGTGGATTTTGACTATGTTCCCTATATGGAGTATTGTAGGGAGAATAATAAAACTCCCTAGAAAATCTTTCTCTATAGGGGTTCCTAGTGGGATTTTGTAAGACCATTCTATCATAAGTTGGATTACACATGAATCCACCATAAGTGTAGCTAGACATATCCACATAAATGATGAAATCTCCAAAAATAAAAAGGCTTAGAGTTCTACAAACTCTGAAAAATGATCCAAAGGACAAATGGTTCAAACTTGGTCCAACTTGGTCAAAGGGGTGGAGCTGTATCTCCAAAATGGTTTGTGCTAAGACTTGGCATAAAATAGCCTAACATCAAACATCTAATGTCAAATGTCATACGCACAAAATGTTAAGCATCTGAATAAAAACCAAAATGTCAAAGGTCTAGGTCAAAGTGTTCCAAACAAGGTCTAAACTAGGAAAGGGAAAAGTTGAGTTACTAGGTCTTTTGTCCAAAAACGGAGTCAAAAGCTAGGATTAAACAAACAGGCATGTGCTAGGACTTTTGTCCATATGGCATCAAAATCTATACTTGAAATAAAGGCTGATGTGATTTGATTTAATCTAATAAGTTTGGAAATAACTTTTACATAAACTTGACACACAGAATCAAACATAAACATGGTAATTTGGCATAAGGCATAAGACAAAAGGCTCTTTGAGAAAGGCTATGTTATCCCAAATAAAGACACAAACAATGATGAGGATAGGCATTAAAAAAATAAACCATAAATAGTTTTCAAGTTTGGGTAATTGATTAACCAAAGTTATGCAACCTAAAAGAGAAAGATCTATGTATTAGCCCCACGAATTAAGGCCTAAATAGAAATAAATTAATGTTTGAATCCAAACTTGACAAGGCTAATTGAAAATTCAACATTGAAAACTAGGATTTGACCAAATAAGCTAGATAATATTGGACAACATGACAACACAAGATAAAGGTCTAAATGGTATACATGACATGGTTTGAAACAAATACTTTTTGATATAAGGTAAACTAATTTTGAAATAAATTGATCAGCCTAACGACATAAGAATGCTCAAATGATGTGATCTATGTTATGTTTCAAATATTCAAAAGGCTCAAAATGTTTTGAAATGATTTGGGCAGTATAACACTACCCTCCGTAACTCAAATGACACACACACAAACAAGTTTAGCAAAAATTTCAAGGCACAAGTGTGGTGTAAAATAGCTAGTATAACACCTCTTTAGACCAAAGAGTGATGTATAGACAAATTGGTTTTGACATGGCTTATACACAAAAAAACAAGTTTTAGTCTCAAAACATACCAAGTAAAAATGAACAAAATACACTAAGTATAATCATTCAAATCCTAGCAAGGGTATGGTAATGTGGGGTTGACTAAACTAGCAATATTTCAAACATTTCTAGGGGAATCAATTGCACAATGGATTTCATGTCAAATGATGCAAAAGAAAAACATGAAAATTGGGTGACCATGAAATTAGCTAGTTATAAAAAGGTCTAGTCCTTTTTACAACCACTATATCCTTCTGTTCACTCAGTGTATTGTGATGTCCAAATGTAGATACATCCTATGTGCAACTCAGAAGGAGTAAGTGAAATCAATGCTGGGTGATGAAACCCCAGGTCAAAGCTTCCATAAAGAACTCAAAGGAGGTAATGACATCCCCCTCACAATCCAAGATGCAATGAAATGAAAGATGTAAAAATAAATACTTTAGGGTCATTTTCAAGTTTACCCAAACTTTGATGAGTTTTTGGGGAGTGCTTTAGATGACATTATTTCTAAGCCTTGGACTAGGATTTTTGAAATAGGAATGGCACTTTTGATTGCAAGGGTTCCTTAAAGGGGACAAATGAAAGAGCATACATGTGTCATCCCTCTTTTTACCAAACAATATTAAATCAAATAACTATTGAAGACAAAAATGACAAGTGAATTCAATTTTAAGCCCAAATGAAAGATTTGGTGGTGTTCATTTGACCCCTTGATCTTAAGATTGTGAACTTTAAAAACATTCACAATAAATATCTAATTTTTTTGTTAAACACCAAAACAAGGTTCCTAATTGATTTTTAAGCATGTAAAAGGTGATCTAAAACATGTTTTTAGCAAATGTCAAGCTTGGTCCTGCAATAAAAATGTTAGCATGTCCTTTAGCCTTGAAGCTCTTTTAGGTTTGAAATAATGAACTTTAAAAAAAAAGCTCTCGGGTCTATGTTTTAAGAAAAACACAGTGACCAACATTGGTTATATAACTGATGATGGTTACACTGGCTAATCAATGACATTTATCTAACTGACATTGGTTATACCAATAGTGACTGAGGACAGCTATCCAACTGATGTTGGTTTTACTAACTGACGTTGGTTACTGTGTAAACCTATGACAAAGAAAAATGGCAAAATAAAGATAGAAAATTAATTTGAAAGAGTTTTAATGATCCAAATGAAGATTTTAAAGATAAAAAATGGTCTTATTCATGTGTGGGGTGCATTTGGTCCCACTGATCATGCCATATGTGATCTAGGAATTTAACTCAAGAGAGGATGGTTAGTATGGTGTTAGTTTCAAAATGAAAAAAAACACACTAACTAGCATAAGATCTCTAGGCCTAGACACTAGAGAGAGCTTAGTTAACAAACATGAATAAAACACACAACTAAAATGCAAAAGAAACCTTATTTTACCTCCCTTAGATGCTCCAAAATTCTTGTTATAGTGGCTTGCTCGACTTGTGCTCATGAAGTCTTCATCAAAGGAGGCTTGGCTATCTCCTCTTCTCCTTGGCACCTTGTGGCTTTGGCATGGTAAAACTAATTGTAATGGATTTTGGAATCATTTGTGCATTATAAATTTACATTATCAATACTTTTGAAGATATTTGAGCATAATAACTTTGCACCAAATAGCTTAGAAATGATGTGGTAAGGCCTCTTATTTATAGATTTTTGAGATTGATCAGAATCAACCTAAACCATCCATCTCAAGATTGAGATGTGTGGCTAAAGATTAGTCTAATTATGCAATTAAAATTGATAAATATACTCATCAATATTTGTTATAGAGGAGAAATTAAGAGGCATGGAGGGCTTTGATGAGGCATTGATGAGGCATGGAGGGCATGAATCTTGATATTTATGGCATTTATGGCCTAGGGATGTCTTACCAATAAATGAGGTCACCTGATGATGTAGATATTCAATATTCATTTCCAAAAATAAGTATTCAACAAGTTTTCATGGAATTCTTGATTAGGCTCTATTTTGGTTTAATTAGCTCTTAAGCATGATTAAGCACTTTGTGCATAAATTACTCAAATTGATCAGAATGCCTTGCTATTGGTCCAAAATTTGACTAGATTGAAATTAGGATGTGATGTCAGATGCATTAGAACCGTATTCCCATTTAGGATGTTACCAACAAAAAATAACAAAGGCATATGTCTTGTGCAAGAGATTTGATATGAAAGAACAATTTAGAGCACCTAGGTGCAAAATTGGCATTTTGACTCAGAATGATCTGACCAAAGTTAGCTGGCCCATAGATTGCATTGTCCTATTTAGGGATACCCTAGCCAAAATTGGCATTTGAATATGTCAGTTTCAAATCTTTTAATGTGTTTTAGTGTTTTTAGGCCAAATTTTGTATTTTAAGTGGAAATTGGCCAAAATCCTAGTTGGAGGTTATTAGTGGCCAGATTTAGGTGTCTACATATACTTTAAATTCTAATGTGTTGGTGTTGCTACAACATTGATTTCTTTATTGATTTTATCATTGACCAATGGGCATGCATCTTATTTTTTGGCTGACAAGGACATTTTGACAAGTCCTCAGTGGATGAAGTGAGTATAGGGTTGTTTGGAATCTCTATTTTCTCATCATGAGAGCTCAAAAACTCCATAACTTTTCCTTGATAGCTCTCAATAATCTTGCTAATTTTTAACTTAGCCATTCCCAATATTAGCAACAACTATTGGTAACCTCAATTTTCACTTAGATCAGATAGTTTCACCTCTTCCTATACTTTGGAAGCATTAGGAAATTAAGTTATTTTAGATGTATATAGGAAATCATCCTCATCTAGATGATCTATCTCTTTAATTTCTAAGATAAATTGTATGGATAATATGTTGATAGATAACTTCTTATAAGCCTCTGTTTATTTCTTGAATGCACACACCCCAAACTCTGATTCTTTTTACAAGATATCATTTATTTTATTGTATTATATTATCATGTGATTAATCTTGGGACCTCCTTTAATAATTATTTGGTTAGGTATGCATCATCATTAGATACACATGTGGGAGAAGTCAGTTTTCATGTAACCATTTAACTTTCTTGACCAATCCCTGCTCAGGAGCATATCATAAACATTAGGTATATCCACTACCTGAATGTAAATAAATTACTATACCCTTAGATCAAAGGTTAATTGCATATAGAGGTGATTTAGCTCAATAACAACCTTGACTTCTAATTTATCCAACTGAACAACCTTCTTATTTTATTTTTTAGGCATTAAACGCAATTACTGATAGATGGAATAAGGCATGACATTTCTAGAAGCACTTGAATCCACCAAAACATTATGCAAGTTTTTTACAAAAATACGTAGTGTTAGAAGGAATGGAGGGGTTTCAGTTTTATCTTTATAGATTGCCACATGAGCATCAACTATCTTATTGGTTTTTTTCCCTTTGGGAGCAAACAACTCTTTTAGAAACATGTCCTTTTGGTTTAAGATTTGAAGCAAGTTAAACATTGTGATGTTGGCCTTAGTTTATTTAATGTAATCAATAATTTTGTATCAATGTTTACTTGGATCTATTGGTTTGTGACTCTATAGAAGAATGGAATTATTCTTGGGATGATAGGATGTAGTAGGCCCTATAGGGAAAATAGGTTATTGCTCGAGTTCTCATCAAGTAGAACTTGAATGTTGTTCTAAGAGTAGAAATGGTTAACAAAGTTTGAAAATTTATCCTCACATGATAGTTGTTTACCATTTGAATTTATTTAAAATCATGGAAATCTTCCAAGTTGTCCTCAGGCTCATTATCACTCTCAAATGGAAACTCCTAAGTCTCCAAGACTATGGTTGTTCTAGGGTTACCTCCATCTTGATTAGAGTTATTATCAGGTACAAGGACTAGTTTTAGGTTGTCCATATACTTATGAAATATGTTTGAGGCAAAAATGAACACTTCAAAATCAATTTTAGTGTGTTCTACTATATTTTGTATCTTACACTAAGTGGGCAATGCTAAATCAGCATAGTTTACTACATTATAAGTACTATTATTGTTATTATGATTGATATTATTTGGTGGGATAGGTACACCTCCATTGTTTGGTCTCATGTTACATTCTTTGTTGGTCCTTTGGAAGTTGAAATTTTTATTTTGTGATGGGTTATTTTTGTTTTGGTTGGTGTTTTGAGGCACTTATTTATGAAAATTAACCATGTTGTTTGTTAACCTCTAAATCATCTACTACAAATTGGCTACTTCAAGGTTCATACCAACATTCTGTGGGTTTCCTGATTATGGTTTTGTACTAGCCATAGGTGCACTAACATTTATTAATGTAGGGATAGTAGGGTGTGCTTGATTTTGAGTGTCTTTAACAAGTTTTTGAGTGTTTATAAATGACATGATAGCTTGTTGATTGCTAGTAGAATCAACATAACCGCTAGTGTTACGTACGTCAATAATATTGTTATATGCCATGAGAAAAAGTTGTTGATTGTTTGGATATGTAAAAACATGATTAAGAGGCATATAATGCATCCTGATAGGCATGTACTTCATGGGTGTTGGATTGTAGATTGAGTTTGGGATTATATATAAGGCACCTAAGATTAGATTCATCAATGGTGTATGGTGATGAAGAGCATGATTGATCATTGAGATCTAATTGTAAGCACCTGATTGACCTAGTGAAGGTAAAAGACCCATTCCATAGCTTTTGAGGAAACATTTATAAGCCAAGGAAAAGGATAAAATGGATGTTGGGGTAATTTTGAGGAACATGGATGTCATTGAATATAAATCCTTGATGTATGTTTGTATGGTAGTTGATTTCGTATGAGTGTATGGGTATTTTAATCTCTGATAATACTTTTGGAAGTGTGCATTGAAAAAAATGATAGGGTCATTTAGATCCCTACAAGTAGACACAAAGTGATGATATAGGACAATTGGGTAAATGGGCAACCAAAAGTGGTTAATAAAAATAGTTTATAAATCATTCCAAGAGGTGATAGATGCATTTGATAGTGAAAGATACCAAACATAAGCAAATTTTCGTAAGGAGTAAGGAAATAGGTGGTAAGCCAAATCCTCATGTTGAATTTTCATTCAAATCAATGCATCCTTGAATGCCAAAATATGATACTTAGCTATTTAAATTCCATTAAGTGTATACTTTGGGTAGAATTTATTTGGATTCTTAGGGAAATAATGAGTGGGCCTTGGGATGTTTATAAGGCCTATACCTATAGTAAGCCAAGTAGGGTTAACCACTATCGATGGGTTTTGAGGGTCAACAAAAGGATTGATAAATGGAGTTACAATAGTAGATGAGCTACTAGCTAAGTGTTTGTAGACACCAAAATTATGTCACACACACATGCGTAACTCCCTATGTCAAAACCCTTTTTTTAACCCATTTTTAAATAATAATAATTAACCTCCCTAACCCATACTTTCACCCCTCACACATTTAATTAAAAAACCCTATTGCTACCTTACATGGCCACCTCACCCTATGACTAATTCTCACTTGATGAGTCACCTCAAGACCTAGTACCTTCATCCTAACTACCAAAGACTTATTCCAACTTTCAAACTAAATTCCTAATCAACTACCTCCTTCCTAACCTCTTATTTTTACTATTTTATAATGGGTGTCACACTTGGAATAAAAAATAATAGAAAATAGGCCAAAAATAGTAAGGTTTCCCTATTCTAGGGCCATCAATGTCAGTCAACCCATGACTGATGTTGGTGGGATCATCGACATCAGAAATATAAGTCAAACTCTAACCTAAAGTTCTGGTTAGAAAAAATTAAGAAAATTAATTCTTGCATTCAATTTCTTGGCATTCTATTTTTGACATCTTAGCTTACTAAGATCTTGTGTAAGTCAATCATGATTAGCAACTGAGCTCTTGAGGACCAATAGCACTTGCTTGTTCTCTCTGTTCAGGCATTCAGGTTCAGACTCCTTACTAGGGATCATCAATCTGACATATATCATTATTTAACCACAACTAAGTATATCACTTATACTATAGGCCTTTTAAACATTCATTCTACTATTTCTTTATATCTACTATGCATTACTTTATGCACTTTTGATTAAACCGTCATGAGGGAGTTATAAAGTTTCCTTACTTGTTTCCCCTTAACCTGACACACCAAACCTCTGACTAGATCTACCTAAGCCATAATCTCTCTCTCATAACTCTCCCAACCTCTTAGACCTAATCTAAACCATTTCCCAGACCCAAAAAATCCTTCTACAAGCTCCCAGACAATTATTGCCCCTACCAACCTCGATAACCTAATCAACATTGGTCACCTCACTACTGACCTTGGTAGTATAACTGATATTGGTCACTACCCCACTGACATCGATGACCGTGGGTTCCCTAACCTCTCTAAAACCTACCCAAACAACTTCTAAAATACAAATAGAGTACATCACTTTCACCCTGTCACTCTCTATTGCATATAGGTTGTTAATAACGGTAATCTTATCTCTCTTTCACTCTCTCTTTACCTCTCTTTTAGTTATTTATTATTATTTTGTCTCTCAAAAGTGGACTGTCATCTCTAAGGAAGTTTCACACTTAGAATAAGTGTGTAGCTTGGTAGCCCATTCATTTAACTACTAACAAACATCTTGTGGCAGTGCTTTTTTACTTGCAGGTAGACCTCCCTCACCAAAGAGGAGTGCTCACAACATCTGTATATGACATGTAAACCAAATTTGGGTTCATTCTAATCACTTATCCCCATCCTTCTTTCTATTTTCCTTTAGACTTAAAATAGATAAAATTTCGTAAAACATTTCTATTGGGACACCTAGTGGGACACTAAAGTTTTTCTTGGGTTCATTTCTTGTTTTAAGCATTCATATAGGTGCAATAGAGTGAAATTTTCATTTCTTGCACTTCCTCCTCTTTTCCCTTAAAACAAAAAATTTAATATCTTATTTTCTATTTAAAAAGCATTAAACTAAAATTTTATTTCTTTTCCGTTTCCCTCTAAAAGCAATTTATCATTTTCTTTTATAAAAATAAAGAGAATATCTTCTTTACTTCTTCTTGCATGCACATTAGGATAGTGAAATTCATACTCTATTCTTATTTCATCCCTATTTTCATTCGAATCTAAACATTTTAGATTTGAGTTTAAAACTTACTGCATTTCATTGTTTGCTTGTTGCATATTAACTCACCTAGTTAATTACAAGCATTTTGAATAAATTGTAGTGCACCTCTGTTACACAACCAAATCACATTCACACAAATAAACATCTAAACTCACTTGAGAGAAGGCCCATTGAGATTTCATCACCTGGTGGATCACCTTACCCTACTTGGATATCCTACTTAGATTTCACCACCAAGGAGAGAACCCACTCCGTTCTCTAGTGGAGTATAATATCTAGACAAAAGGTATATTTTGGCTAAGCGGCCTAGCTCTTCTCTAAGTTTGTGAAGTACAGAGAGCAAGCTCATATAACAAGCCATATACCTGGTGTAACATAGATTTCCTCTTGAGCACTAAAACTAACCTAAAACTAGCTCTAGATTGCTTTTTAGTACCTTTGATAACCAAATTCTCTTTTCACTATCTGATTAAGGCATAAGCCAAAATGAGACTAAAAATTAATCTCTAGGACATAATAGTTACTAGTTGTATGTTCTTTTTTTGCTTTTTTATTGCCTTCTGTATTTTGGAGTTAGTAAGGATGTTTTCCTATTGATTCACAAAATCAATAGTATTTTTAGTCCTCAATTTGTATAACCTATTATCTCAAGTTTTTTGAGTGTTCTTATTTTTTACATAGACCTCTTACATCTACTATTTTACCTAGTTTCAACTTCTAATTCCTTAAAACAATAAATTTTTAATCTCCCAGGATATCATAGTGATTGACATTGGTTAAACCTATCGACATCAACATATTTTACTACCAACATCGGTTAAACCATTAATATCGACAAACCTTTTCTATCGACATCAGTCAAGTGATCAATGTCGATGACTATGTAATTTCATCAGCTCAAAACAACAAGTTGAAATAACCTAATTACCTACACTCAAACTTGGTTTTTCCTTATTCTATTTTAAATACAGGGTAGTAAGACTATTTAAACTTCCTCTTACATGGATTAACATGATCTCAAGCCAAAATAGTTGTCAATTACACAATCCAAAAACCAATTCCACCTTCCCCTTTCACTTCTAATTCTATCATAGAGCATACTTCAGATACAGAGCATACTCCCGACCCTAACCAAATTCCCATCATGCCTGAGGGAGATCAAGATTTTGCTAAATTTCTTGATCATAATGTGGCAGCCATTCAACATTACCTAGATATGAGACAAACCCATAATTCTTTGGGTGACCTAATCTATGGTATGCTAATCTCTCTAATGGAGATAACCTCAGTTTCAATTGCCTTTACTATTTTCCCCATGGTTACCCAAACCACCACTTCGATGAGTAACCCAACTATAAACAATGTTCAAAGTGTAGCATCTCTAACTTCTCAATCCCACCTAAACCCTAGTATGACTTCCCTACTTTCACAACCACAAATAGTTTAGTCAAGTCACACCCTATTCTAGAATTTAGTGGTACCTATTCCATCTACCCTCATGCCTTTAATTACCTAAGTTATGACTCACCCTTCATCCAGTCTAACCATGCCAATAATCCAACCTACAATAACAACAACCAACCAAGGCATAGTCTCTAACCCAATGGGATAAACCCTTTTTCTTTTCACACCCCAGCCTATGACTCATTATCCTTATGTTACTCCAACCTCAGAAAGCTATGTCATATGCTCCCTCTGCTTCCTATCAATTTCCCTATAACTTAGGAGGTATTCCCCAAACTAATCCCCCTCTAGACCTCATTAAGATGCTGATGGACAAGATGTCTAATCTAGAGACATCTGTTTCTGGTTCAAAGAATGTGTTATCTTATGATCAAATATGCAATGAAATAATCCATCTTTCTGTGCCTATTATCCCTTATCCAAGCCAATGGAAACTCCCTAAATTTACTCATTTCCAGAGTAAAGAGGACCCACAATAGCACTTACGAGAATTTAGACATGCTTATTATTTAATAGGGCATGATGATGCATTACTACTTCACACTTTCCCTATGTCTCTTTCAGGTGCTTCCTTGGATTGGTATAACTCTATACCTTAGCACTCCCTTTTCTTATTTACCCAACTCACACAAACATTCTTAGACCATTTCTCTATTAACATTTCTAAAAAGGTTTTTATAACAAACCTTTATTCTATTAGACAATTTGATGATGAGTCTATTGCAGATTTCGTTGCTCATTAGAGAAGCTTGATCAATCAACTCTCCTTCTAATTACCCCAACCTGAGCTTATTAAGCTCTTCTCAAGGGCATGTGCTAAGCACATCTCATCCACACTCTAGGTATAAAATTTTTTCACTTTTGATGAGGCCTTTACAATGGCATGAAAACTCAAGGTTTGCACTATAAATGAAGGCAAAGTCACGTTGTGCAGTAAGAACCCCAATTACAAATCAAACGACTCATCCTCCTATAAAAATTCTCCCTCTAACTAAAAATATAAAGGTTCTACCAATGTGGTGGTAGTTAAGTCAGCCTCTTCCACAACCAAAAACCAATCAAATTCCTTGACTTCTCAAAATCTGACCAAACAATTCCAACAATGGTATGAACAAAGATAATACACTCCCATATAGGAGTCATATACATCCATCTTGGAAAAACTATTGTAACAAGGTTTCATAACCCTTCCTCAGATCAAACATCCTATATAGTTTGACCCTTCTCATCCTATCCCAACCTGGTACAAAGAAGATGAGTTTTACAATTACCATCGAGTTAAAGGGCAAAATTCTAATAACTGTAAGACACTCAAGAATATTATTTAAGATATGCTTGATAGAGGTGATATCATCTTGGATAATCCTAATGCTCCCCTAATCAAAGTATGGATGTGTTCAAACACCCTTTTCCTAACCATTCATTAAATCAAAATATTGTCCAGTCCACAACTAACTCAGGTGATCATAATATCCATATGGTTAATATGGTCTTTCCTTTACCTTTAGTTCAACCTTATCCTCAACAAGAGACATCTATTTCATCAATTCCTCCCCCACATTCAGTGCCATCTATTATTCCCATTCTTCCTCTTCAGGTAGAAGAGCCTATTTTACCCATTCCACACCCTCAAGAGGAAGAGCCTCCTTTACCACTCCTTTTTCCACATGAGGAGCCTATAATGCCAATTCCATTTGTACCAATATTACCTATCCTCTTACCACTTAAAGACCACACCCTACCTGTTCCTCATCCACATGTTGAAGGGAACATCATTCTTTCACTATACCTTCTTAAGGAACCTTCTTCACTTACTTCTCATCCACCTATATGGAGTATTACCCCATCAACTTCACCTTTGCACTTAGAGGAGTCAGTATTATCTACTCCCATAATAGACGAGAGACCTATTGTACCTACTCTAATTATACCACTCTTACCCCTTCTTTTATCGATGGAGGATCATACTTTACCTATGCCTCACCCACATGTTGAGGGAACGATAATACTTATGCTTTACCCTCTTGAGGAACCTTCTTCACCTACCTCCCCTCCACCCATGATAGACCATGTCTCTTCTCCCATCTTTGTCGAAGAGGACACCATTGTGGTTCTTTCTCATCTTTGGCCCAAAGTAGCAAAAACCAAAAATTTCCCTCTTTTACAAACATCATAGCCTTATAAAGACACAAATATAAGGCCTTCGTCAACTTCATCTAAACATTTATCATGGTTAGTGAAAATTCTAGAATTTCTTGACTCCATGAAGCTAGACCATACAACATTTTGGGACCAATTTAAAACTCCTTATCCAACACAATGAATGTCAACCTTTACCACCAACCCTATTACTATTATTTACCTTAAGGTCTTTGATAAAACTAGAACTTCCTCACCAAAATCACTTGAAGTTCAGCCATCTATGTCAGAACCCTTACCCTCATAGGAATCTATTACATTAAAGAAGATCAGACCCTTAGGTGTATGACTTATTTCTAATTTAATTCATCCATAGGTGAAACTAGATTTAACTCCTCAACCACAAGTTGGAGTTTCATATCCTAAATTATAAAATAATATTAAGCCCCCTAGATCTCACCGATTCCTTCTTCAACCCTCAAATTTACCATCCATTTTGGGGCCACGCCCCTCTACTTTAGTTAGAATATTGCCTAACCAAGCAAAAAAAAAAGGGTTAAATTACCTCCACTCCTACCTTTGCCATCTGGTAGGCCTCTCACATTTGACACTAAGAAAGTGATAGCAAAACTCATAACTCTATCATCACCAAAAAAGGCACCACGTAAAATTGCCTTTTTAGCATCGAAACACAAGAAAGTGTCCACTCTTGTTAGCACAAGTACGAGCCCACTTGTAGGCTTTCAAAGCTTTTTCCTACATCAATTATTACAATATTTTGTAATAACTCTTCCTCCCATTAAGACTTATAGTCCTCTTGGAATGAAGTTGTCTTGGTTTGATGATACACAAGTGTGTTTATATCATCATTCACCTGGACATGATACTGAGAGTTGTAAAGCCCTCATAACAATTATTTAGTAACACTTCGATGTCGACACTCTCTGCAATGATACTCTTGTTAACCTTCTTGTTATTCCACCTTTGGTATCCATAATGCCTCCTACTATTCCACCTAAATTCAAACCTAAAGATGTCTTCATAACCCCTTTAGCACCTCCTTCACCGACATTTTAGATCAACAAAGTTAATGTGGCCACACAGTCAAAAAACCAAAAAGATAAAGCTAAGGAAAAGGTCACTAATCCTTAGACCCATACCTTCACCAAAGACACTCCTCTTCTTAATCCTAAGATTTCCATCTTGGGTGTTCATAAAATAACATCTTCAGACGTTATTCAAAGCTCAATGGTGAAATAACTTCACCAAACTCCTATGAAAATATCTTTATATGAGTTAATCCAAAACTCATCCCAACATCATCAAGCTTTGATTAGTGATTTTCAAGTGATTGAGGTATAATTAGATGATCCCCAACCTCTTGCAGCTTTGGTTGGCTCCCTTAATTCCATCTCCCTAATTTATTTTAGTGATTCAGAAATTCTACTTCAACATCCTGAAGATCAGGATTTTGCCCTTTTTATTACTGCATATATTGATCAAACTCATGTAAAGAGAGTTATGATTAATGGGGGAGCTAGTATTAATATTATTTCCACCCATGCTTATAAATAGGTAGCCCTTCCTAAAAATTACATGTCTCAAACTGATGTGGTATTCCACTCCTTTAATGATACTACAATGACTACGGTGGGTACTATTGTCTTACATATCCATGTAAGTCCCCACACTATTCTCAAGCTCTTCTATGTTGTGGAAGGAGAGTTCCATTATAACATACTACTTGGATGACCTTGGATATGTGTTATGGCATGTGTACCCTCAACTTTGCACCGTTGTGTCAATTTTGAACATGATGGACAAGTACATGTTATACCTGCTAACCCACCTCTATTTAAAACATGCAACATGGCCTATAGTCCCAATGATGTTCTCATCCCATTGAAAACATCATCTTATCTACATGATACTTATAAATCTTCTACAAGCTCCACTCCCATGTTACACAAATACTGACAACACAAATTCTTAACATAGATTCTTGAAGAGGATTCCCAGCAAGTGATTAACTAGGTTAATGGTTCCTACTTATGAAAAAATTAAATTATATAGTGGTATAAACATCATGTAGATACACTATTGGGATAATTTGAATCTTATCTCTTACAAACTATTCCTCGATCTACAAATAAATTTGCTAAAATGATGGCTTCACTTAATTCACACATACCCTCTTCATCCTCTTCCTCGAGAATCTATGTCACCGTGCATCGCTTAACATTACCCTCCTATGTCTTAGCTAACATCCTCTTTGTCAGAAATGTAACATCCAACCCACATGAATTATGGTACAAAAAACTCACTGATTATATTTCCTTCTATATTACCCCTTCTGATCTCTCCAATAATGGGAAACAAGCCTTCATAAAACATACCGATCATTACACTATACTAAGGGGACTTCTCTACAAGTGAGGTTTTGATGGTCTTCTCCTCAAATGCCTCACTAGTACTAAGACTCCCTTCACTATTAATAAATTCTATGATGGGATTTGTGGTGGGCATTTCAATGGTCACATAGTTGCCAAACGTATCCTTCAACTTGGCTATTATTGACCCACACTTAATCAAGGCTGTGCTGATTACGTTTGGCATTGCATCAAGTGTCAACAAAATGCTAACCTCCTTCATGTTCCTAGTCATGCATTACAAGTTGCCAAAGAATTTTTGCCCTTCTCCTAATGGGGCTTAGATCTAATCAAAGATATTAACCCTCATTCATCCCTCTGTCATCATTCTATCATTATTGCCACTAAATGCTTCACCAAATGGATTGAGGCCATCCCTCTCATCTACACTAAAGCTAAAAAAATTGTTGACTTCATCAATCATCACATCATCTATCATTTTGGTGTCCCTCATAAAATTATAATAGATAATGACAAGTCTTTCAAAAATAAGATTGTTCAAAGTCTTTATGATACATTTGGAATCAAATTAAGCTTCTCATCACCATACTATCCACAAGCTAATGGATAGGCATAAGCTTCTAACAAAACATTGACCAAAATTCTAATGAAGTCAGTCAATGATACAGGGAAGGTTAGGTACACACACATTCTTTTTGCTTTATGGGCTTACCGCACTAGCATTCAAACTCTTATGAGTACTACACCTTTTTCATTGGTATATGGGATGGAGGCTATTTTGCCTTTTGAAGTCCAGATTCCTTCTCTTTGCATTTCTATACAAGACATACTTTCTAATGATGACTTTCACCAAGAACGTTTGGCTCAAATTGAGTTACTTAATGAGTGCTATCTCATAGCCCTTAACCACCTCCAAATCTATCAGGAGCATATCAAACATGCTTATAATAAAAACCTCAAAGAGAGAGATTTCAATATAGGAGATCTCATCTTAAAAGAAAATCAACACATGATGAACATGGAGAAAATCACATGGGGTAAGTTTGCTCTTAATTGGCTTGGACCTTATATCATAACTCACAAGTATGGCTCAAGAACTTATCACTTGTCTTATCTTGAAGGAAGGCCAGTACCTAAGCCTTTAAATGCCTTACAACTATGACCATTATTTTATTAAATAAGTGTCACTTTACCTCATGTTTAGCTTGAGCTCATCACTTGCGCATCCCTATTTCATTTGTTTCCCTTCCTCTTCACCCTTACTCCTATATACTTAGTTAACTTACACAATGGTATGGTTTTGTCCTCAAAGTGGAAAACTCCTAAGCCTCTATAGTCTTGTGCATGACTAAAAAAATAAAAAAAATAAAAAAATGGGATATATGAAAAAGTTATAAAGTCTCAAGTCATGTTTTTCAATGTATACTGCTCCCTTGAAGGACATCTACATAAATTCCCTTTACTAATATCGATAGACTGCTCCCTTGGAGGATAGCTATTTAAAATTAAAAAGAAACACTTAGACCACTCCTTTGAAGGATGGCTAAGCCGAGCTTTGTTCCCAAAGGGGAAAAACAAATGAAAAAGGCTTCTCACAACTTTATACGACCTTAACCCATAAAAAATCCCATTGTAGGCTTCCCGCATTGATCAGCTTACACAACAAAAAAAAAATCTTTAAGTCATGGACTTGCCTATAGTAGCTCTTGGGTCACCCAAAAAAGGAGCATATCATCTCTACTTTGTAGGTTATGTTACCCAAACATTTTCCCTCATTTTACCCTTTTTTCCCTCATAGTCTTTCAAGGGACTATAAAGATCACTTAACATAAGGTAAACATGACACTTCTCTAACAAACACAATGGTTCAAAGATATAAGGCATGAAAGAGGCTCATTTTCCTAAGCCTATTTATGTTCTAAATTATAATCTTTTCCAATCATGAGCATTTTACCTCTTTATTTTCCCATCCACATCACATGTCGATATCTCTATTTGAGATGCAAAAATAATGTCATACTAACACTAGCAAAGCTTACTCAATTTATTTTATGCATACATCATTACATATATGGAAAAATGCTAAAATAAACTAACATAACCAATCTATTCATTTTACACATACACCATCATGAAATATGGAAAAATGCTAAGATGAAACTAACAAACCAACTATGCATATACCATCATATAAATGGGAAAGGCTAGTCTAACTCAACTAACATGATCAACATTAATACCAAATTAACATAGCATAAAATAATCATCATCCATATCATCATCATAATCATAATAAACACATCTCAACATAGAAATAAATGAACATCTCATTCATATATATATATATATATGTGATCAAAATAATCATCATCTACATCATCATAAAATCATATGTCTCTCTCAAAATACACATCTCACATCTTTGACTTGCAGGTCAGTATACATATAACAAATATAATCAAAATTGGAAAAACTCTAACACTCAGTGTTCTCAAGGATCTCTGCATGGTCATGAAGAAGCAATGTCATCACCACTCTCTGCCCGTCTACATCTACATGATCTAGAAGTTTTGGCATGTGAGATTGACCTCTCCTACTCTCTAAACTATGAATATCTCTGAATCTATGGAAAATATCTAATTGCCCTCTCATAGTAGACAATCTTATCCAAGGTGGTCAAATATCTAGCTAGAAATATAGTCTATAAAGGTGCCATAGCACCTGATGATGGCCCAATCTATACTGGTCCCTGTAGTGGTGGAGGAGGAGTAGCCTGGCTTACTTCTCTCAGACTATCTCTCTCTACTATCACTATAGTCACCTGACCCTAGAAAATAATAACCTAGCCCTATAGTGATAAAACTTGGCCCTGTAGAGCCCCAATTTAACCCTATAACATCACCATCTACCCTTATAAGGCTAATACCTATGCCTGGGTTGCATCTCAGGCATGTACCATTGCATCCCTCTCTCTCACCAACCCTTGTAAATCTAGTGGTGGATTTTTGACCTCCACCAGTAGATGTAACCCTACCCACCAAGTTGTATAGGCCCTATGTACCCTACATCTCCAACACCTGGCCCTATTAGAAACTCCTCAAAATTTGGTCCATCTATCTCCTGGGGTAATGGTAGGGGTGCCTCTATGTAATCCCTCATGTATTAAGGGAAAGTAGGCAAAATATCCTGTAGTAGACCAAAATACCTCCTGAACCATGCCACAAGTACCATCTCTAACTCACTAGATCATTTCCCCCTAACCCATAGTGAGCTCTACAAACCCAGAAACTGCTGTGCCTATCCTCTAAAAATTGGGTATGTTAGATTTGGTCTCCACAAAATATTTGCAGGTATCAAGCCCTCAATCATTTGCCTATAATAGGAAATGTCTTGAACCATGCCATCCACTTGAGTTTGTGCCATGCCCTCTCTCCACCATCTAAAACTAACCCTAAATCTAGATAAAATCATGGTAGGTAACCCCAATGGTCATGTCACCATGATGTGCTCATATGCCCAACAGTGTAGTAGATGGCCAACACACAAATTGTATCATCATTGCAGTCTCAAACCCCAAGTTCTCTATATAATTGTGCCAAAAATATTGGACCCCAAGCAAAAATGGTCTATTTCTCAATAATTTGTGCAAGCATACTTGTGAATGCAATCAAAAATATGCCACTATCTGCATTTGGTAATGCATACACCATGATCCCAATCATCATCAAGATGCTCAGTCGATGTTTCTACTCATCAGCTATATAAAGTGGCTCCTATGTGAAACTCACAGAATGGTAGGTCACCTCACTTACATGCTTTCCATATAATGTGACCATGTGTATATCATGCTTCTATCTTGAGCATGCAAAGAGCTCCTCACTTGAGAGTGGTAGCTGTAAAATCCTATAAACATCCTCTTGAGTCATTGCCAACTCTCCAATCAGTAGATGGAAGGTGTTGGTAGTGTGATCCCACCTCTCAATCAATGTTATCATCAAAGACACATCTTAGGTGACTCAACAATACCATCACACTCTTCCTAACCCCATGGATACCATGTGCTCCCACTCATCTGTAGTGACATCCCTCCTCATACATGTCAACAGCCTTGGTAGATGATCTCGTAATGTCAGCTCCATCCTTGCTTACACCCATACACACACAACTCAAGTCACATACATTTTAATATACTATATCACTACCTTTTTCCCTTTTCTTTGGGAGAACTACATTGATATAAGGCCCTAAACTGGGCTATGTAGGCAACACTTAGTCAACATGGGGTCTTCTGAGGTTAGCTCGGCCATATACCCATCTCACTAACTACCCTAGGCTTCACTACCTCTTTTTTTCTACCTTAAGATTCACTACCTCTCTCTCTCTATCCTAGGCTTTATTAACTGTCTCTCTTTACCTTAGGCTTCATTGTCTCTCCTCTCTCTCCACCCTAGGTTTACTTGCCTATCACAACTCTAGGCCTCACAGCCTATATCCCTGACCCTTGATACTATGGCCTATATTTAAAGCCCTAGACCTCTCAACCTATATAAATTTACCTTTTTACCCATTTCCCCTAACATACCTTTTTAGATCTTTTCCCTAGGCTCTGGGAGAACTACATTGGCCTGAGGCCCTAAACTAGGCTATGTAGGTAGCACTCAATTGACACATGGTCTTCTGAGGCTAGCTCAGCCATTAGGCTAGTTGAATACTTCCACTAGGGATCCAAACTAACCCTTTATCCTATTTTTCTATTTTTTATAGTCACTAATGTTAGAATTAATCCTGATGCCAGTGATTTTTAGGCCTAAGTATCAGTTGACATTGATAGGTACCTGCTAACCTTGATGTCATGACGGTCGACATCAGTGGACCTCATTGATGTTGATGATTGGTTCAGCCCCAGGGCTGAATGACCCAAACCCAAAATTACCAAAATCTACCTAAAAACTACCCAAACAACCCCCCCAACTTATCCTAACACTAACTTACACTATTTTCTACACCTCTACTAACATTTTTTACACCCCACCTCTAAATTAAGCTAAAAACTATAAATACCCAAATCAAATTTCAAACCAACTAGTAGAGACTCTTACCTCATCTCTCCATCTCCTCCTAGCTGGCACAATTAGTTCCTATTGTGGTGTGCCTCCTCCTGGGTCCACTCCTTGCTCTACCATCTTAGTCACTCTCAAGATCTATTTCTTCTCTCCAATCACAAAGTTGTAAATGAGTTTGGTTGGCCACCAAACCCCCTTTTTTTAAGTTTGGTCGACCAGTGATGTCAACATTTTTGACCTAATCTACTAAAAATGGTGCTTAAGCACACTGACATCTATAATTTTGCCTTAGTTTTTTGATGTTGACACTTTATATTATAGATATCAGCAATATCTATTACCTATATTTGTACCATTTCAATAATGTTTTTCCCAACCAAACAACCCCCAACTTTTCAAACTTCACCCATACCTTGGGATAACTGGAGATCCCATATATCTCCCCAACCATGACAAACACCATTAGAGATCACCTAAATCTTTACCAATGATGACTTTGCTTAGAGATCATGAATATCTCCTTGCGCATTGACCCTTTTACACCAACCTTGCAATGCTTGTCTTGACCATTTATGCTATTTCGCTATAGTTGGATATTATGCACACGCATGTATATTAAGTGTTGTAGATGGAAACCAAGATCATCATGTCACCTTACACCCTTTTGTGTTTTCTAGGGGCACTTCCTACCTCAGATACTTGGGACACATTGACCATTAAAGCTATAACATTGATTGTTTTGACCTATTAGCTATCACTTACAAGCTATGCTTTGGTTACTTCTATCTGAGTCCTCCTTAACCTTACCTATTCTTGACTTTGTCAAATATGGCTCATTATAGTATATGCATACAGAGTAATACTCAATTCACCTAATTACCTTTTTATCAAATTGGTACTCGATTATGGTTTCTCCTCCATCATTTCCCATTTTGAGGGGGCATACCTGATCCAATAATTAGAGCATTTAACTCCTATTTTTGTCTTGTAACATGTCAGTACAAATTACAAGACAAAAAGCAGAAAATGTAGACACCAAAATTATGTCACACACACATGTGTAACTCCCTATGCCAAAACCCTTCTTTTAACCTATTTTTCAATAATAATAATTAACCTCCCTAACCCATACTTTTACCCTTCACACATTTAATTAATTTAAAATACTTAATTAATTTATTAAAAACCCCTATTTCCACCTTATTTGGACACCTCACCCTATGATTAATTCTCACCTGATGAGTCACCTCAAGACCTAGTCCCCTCATCCTAACTACCTAAGACTTATTCCCACTTCCAAAATAAATTCCTAATCAACTACCTCCTTCTTAGCCTCTTATTTTTACCATTTTATAATGGGTGTCACACTTGGCATGAACAATAACATAAAATAGGCCAAAAATAGTAAGGTTTCCTTATTCTAGGGCTGTCGATATCGATCAACCCACGATCGATGTCGATGAGATCACCGATGTTGGTAATATAAGCTAAACTCCAACCTAAAGTTTTGGTTAGTATAAATTAAGAAAATTGATTCTTACTCGCATTCAAGCTCTTAGCATTCTATTTTTGACATCTTGGCTTACTATCATCTTGTGTAAGTCAATCACGATCAACAACTAAGCTCTTGAGGACCAACAACACCCCCTTATTCTCTCTATTCAGGCATTTAGGTTTGGACTCCCTGTTAGGGATAATCAATCTAGCATATATCATTCTTTAACCACATATAAGTATATCACTTATACTTTAGGTATTTTAAACATTCATTCTGATATTTCTTTATATCTACTATGCATTGCTTTACACACTTTTGACCAAACCCCCGTGAGGGAGTTATAAAGCTTCCTTAGTTGTTTCACCTTAGCCTAACACACAAAACCTATGACTAGATCTACCTAATATATAATCTCTCTTTCATAACTCTCCCAACCTCCTAGACCTAATCTAAACCATTTCTCAGACCTGGAAAAGCCTTCTGCAAGCTCCCAAACAATTTTTGCCCCTTCCAACCTTGATAGCCAAACTAACATCAATCACCTCAATATTGGCCTCGGTATTATAATCAATATCAGTCACTACCCTATTGATGTCAGTGATTTTGGGTTCCTTAACCTCTTTAAATCCTACCCAAACAACTTCTAAAATACAAATAGAGTACATCACTTGTACCCTGTCACTCTCTACTACATACAGGTTGTTAATAATGGTAATATTATCTCCCTTTCACTCTCTCTTTACCTCTCTTTCAGTTATTTATTATTCTTTTATCTCTCAAAAGTGGACTATCATCTCTAAGGAACTTTCACACTTCCTAGAACAAGCGCGTAGCTTGGCAGCCCACTCATTTAACTACTAACAAACATCTTGTGGTTGTGCTTACTTACTACAGGTAGTCCTCCCCAGCCAAAGAGGAGTGCTCAAAATGTGTAGATACAACATGCAAACCAAATTTGGGTTCATTATAATCACTTATCCCCATCCTTTTTATTTTCCTTTAGACTTAAAATGGATAAAATTTAGTGAAATAATGTCTTTGTCATTTTTTTAATTTCCTTATGTTTACCCTTAGTTTATTATGTTTAGTGAGTTTTAAAAACTCAAAATTATCTCCTAAATAATTTGATCTCATGGGTATCCATCTGCTTTACAGTTTTAGCTTTAGGACTACCCAAGTGTGTGTAACACTCTTAAGTGTTCAAGTTTTAAATTTTCCACTAGAATTTTAGTTTTAGGTTAAACTGACCTTCCTTTTAGCACCATTGATGTTAATGTGCATTTTGTCATGCATTTATAGGATTATATCATGACTCACTTCTCTTAAAAGGAGATTATGAGGAATCTCCCCAAGGTTCATATCTACCTAGTCTAGGTGCATTGATCTTCACTTAGTGGCTCATTGTGACCATTCTATTCAAGGGGCCTACTAGTTGTGTCAATCCTAATCTTTAAACATGTGTTTTAGAAAGTTTTGGGTATTTGAACAATGCAAAACAAGGTGAGTTTGTTTTTATGTTTTTAAAAGGTTTCATGTCATGCTAGCAATGAAAGGGTTTACATTAATTTTTTTAGTAGACCATTTGATTATAGGAAACAAAATAGACAAACAAGTATTTAAAACTTGCCCAATTATGAAATTAATAGGTGCAAGGTTTTGTTTGATGTTTGCAACTGAGTTTGTTTTGTTCATTCCATTGATTAAATATTTGGAATTGCGTCATCATAAGGGAGAAAAGAAATCAACATTACAAATATTCATTCAGATATAGATTACTTTCAAACCATAGACTAACCAATTGATAAAATAAATTATAAAAGACAAGGGAGAGGAAAAGAAATAAAACCCTACAATAATGGATACAATCTCAAAATTATGATTGCAATAACTTCATAAACTAACCAATGGATCAATCAACATATGAAAAATATAATATAAGGCTAACATAAGGTCCCATGAATGTCAGATGATGAAATCATAACCACACACACTAAATACTTATGCATAATGAAGCAAATAATCCACCATCTTTGTATTAATCCACATACATCATTTTTATAAACAATATTGAGTCCACTACAATCAATTTTCTCATAATTTTTCCATCATAATGGTAGGGAAAGGGAGTTAGGGAGAAATTAATCTACAACATGAAAAAAGATGTAGAAATTAAAATTGGGAAGGCTCCAAATCTCTTGTGTGGAGAAGAAAAGCCAACCCTTTGACAATGGTGGGCATCTAATACATAGAAGAGGTAAATTATAAGGGATAATTTTCCCTCCAAAATGGTCCAACAACTATTATGAATGCTCAAGCTACCTCCTCCTCTTCTAAAATTTCCACTTTCACTGTTCCTACACAAGACTAAAAATAGAGTTAAGACTAGTAATTAAAATAAATGAACAATAAATGTGACACTAAAATATGAATAAATTTTTACATAGTCAAAATCAAGAAAAAAATAGAGTTATTGATGTGTTTGTGGTGGAGTCACCTTTCTAGAAAAAACAAATAGTTTCAGGTTTTGACGTTGTATGCTCAAGTTATGCCCAAAAATGAAAGCCATGTTGAAAATGGCCATGGTAGACCTATTTGACTAGGCAATCAAGTATTTTAATTTAATGTTACAATTAATTTTTGAATTTATCAATGCTAATCAGGGTTATGAAACCCAAATAACACTAGGGTGGCATTTTATAAACTTAGCGAACCTATTTAGAAGTTTTTAAACTATTTTACATTGTGTTTTTTGATGGGAAATCATAATTTTCAAATGGAAGGGGGTCCAAGACCTAATTGGGTATTGGACCCTTTATTATAAATGTCGATGATTTTATCTTAGTAGCTCATGTTATATTCAGGGATTGAAAGGGCAAAAGTCCACAATGCATATGTTTTCGAGGAATTGGGGGGTCAAAACCCCAAAGGAATGTGAGTGGGGTCTTAGGTGGATTTTTCCAAATTAATGAAGGACTAGGGGCTTGGGATTATTGATGACCTAGTCAGGTCTATCCCCCAATTATAATTATGAAGATTTTTGGGTATAGTCCTCAACTTAATCGGGGACTCATCTTTGATTACCAAAGGACCACTCGATTAAGGAAAACCCTGGTGGGTAAAACCTTGATGAATATATTGAGGACCTAAGTGGGCTTAAAATCTCAAAATACACTAAGCCTAGATAATGACCCCTAGCTATACCAAATCATAGTTCTTACTCTGATTAACAAAGAAGTAATGAATGACCCCTCTCCTAGACCTAATTGGGGTTTGGGGACCTAATTAGGTATAGGGAGTTAGAAATTTTCAAACTCAGATAAAAATTTCCAATAAAAGAAATATTAAGCCCATGCATGCAAATTTTGACTTAAAAGACCTAAATGGAAAAAATAGCATGTTTTTAAACTCATAAAAGGCAAGATTTTGTAAGTATAAAAAAAGGTCAAGAAGTCATTTCTAAGAGAAGTGATAAATAACAAACTTACTCAAATGATCCAAATGAAGGTGATGGATTAGGTTTCAATGGATAAAATGGAATGGAAACCAAAATGACACCACAGGGAAAAATTTGAGACCTAAACAAGGTAGAGAATGCCTATTTCAAAAACCTAGCAAGTGGGATAAGGGCCTTGAAAATGCATTTTCACTTGAAGAGCAAAACATGAAACTTATCCACACGAGTAATATGGATAGGATGGTATAGGTATCATAGGTCCAACATGGATGGAAATCAAAGTGACCCTCCAAAATAGTTGTAAGGAGTTGAGAGAGATGACAAGCAAGAATGCCATGTGAGTGGAAGTCCAATAAAACTCTATTTTAGGGGCAAGTGTTATATATGAAACTTTACCATTCGAACTTGGTCATCAAAATGGGATAGTTTTTGGGAGCTTGAAAGGCAAGGTTACTAAGATGACCCCTAGAATAGGCAAAGAGAGATGAGAGAACTAGGCTTCAAATACAAATTGGGAGGTCATAACTCCACTTTTATGCTAAGTGTACAATACAAAGTTGACTTACATAGAGTGGTATTTACAATGGTGATGTTTTTAAGTCTAGATTTGGCATGCAAATAGAGAAAAGCCACTAAATATACTTGTGGTAATGAGACCAATGAACTGTGAATGCAAGTAAAAGCAGATCAAAAGGCAAAAAGATAGGTTCCCTAATTATTGGAAGAATTAAGACATGTTGTGCAAGCAAAAACAAAATTATTATTTCTTCTTTGCTTAAAAGAGAAATTGAAACTAAACCATTTTTGAAAATATTAGAGATATGTCCTATCCATTTAAATTTCAATGCAAAAATATGACATCAAATTTTAATTTATAACAGATTAGATTTGAAAAAAGGTATTTGGAAATGAAATGAAATTTTCTTGTTGCATCTAATGAATTAAAAGAAGGATATGTTATGCAACTTACTAAGTTTTAATTTAGAATAATCAAAGATGAAATCTAAGTTGCTTGTTGTTTTTTATATTTTGTAAGCAAAAAACATTTTTCCATTTTAGTTATTTCCCAAAATAATCATGTGGTTTATTTTTTAACAATACCATTGTGATAATAGACTTACAAATTGTTACATCCAAACACAATAAATTCAAAAACCCAACATGTATATCAGACACATACAAAAATGCAAACAAATCATTTAGTGAGTGTCATTTTTTCACATACAAAAAATATAACACACAAATTGTTGGGATGCTTTCCATGGGTAATAATAATCTAAAAACTATTTCCCTATCACTTAATTAACTATATACCAATAAAATAGTCATTAAATGGAAGAGTCATAGCAAAGACTAGCCTTCGAGGATATGACAAAAATAAAAAACGTGGAAGATTGTTTAGATTTGATTTTGTTGATATTGAAAAATAAAAAATATGTGTGACATGTTTCAATGAGGTTTAAAATGAATTTTATAACCAAATTGAAAATGTTCTAATTTATGTGCTGTCAGATGGAATTTTTAGATAATCAAATAAGATATATAATCATCTTGAACATTCATAAGAAATAAAATTCCAATTTTCATGGACAATAAGTCAATGCATTAATTCAATTTCAAGAACATATCCAACATTTCAAAAATGACAAATAGATCTATGGTGGACATTATCACGTGGTCATGTCAATTTCTAGTGTCAAAAATAAATCAAAAGGATGGATAAAAAGGCAAAAAGAGAACACTTAAAATAAATTAAAATAAATTAAAATAAATCATATGATAGGAAACAACATTGCCATGACATGTTGGGGTGGGAATTTGAATTCAACAAGAATGTAAAAAATTGAACTTCTTTATGGCCAACTTGTACCTATTTTCTCAATGAAAGCAACTCAAACATCATATTTTGGTGTAACAACTTTGAGACTACCTCCAATAGTAAATGATTTATTAACCCTGTGATTATAGAAGTTTAAAATTTACACCATTGGGAAGCTTCTAAAATATCAAAATTTCCTTCACCTTCATTGACAAAAATATTTTCAATCATGAAGTAATTTAAAAGTTAAATCAACACTTTTGAAATCAATCACATAGAACTCCATAAAAAATGGATCTGATTTCAATAAAATTATCTATGACAAAAGTCTTTATGGAAAAAATTTATGACCTTTCTTTCCATCTTATGGTGGATGAAAGGCCATATAATAAAAAGGCTATGGAAAAAGTAGGTGTTTTATGGATTTACCCTAAATGTGATGTGAACATCAATAATTTTTTTTGAAAATTGTGTTAAGTTTTCCCTTTCTCTACGTTTCAGATCACTCTTGTGATCCTTCATTAGGAGACAATTTCTTGTCTCCTGATGAAGGATCATGGGAGTGATTCAAAATGTAGAGAAAGGGAAACATTCACACATTTTTCAAAAAAACTATATGATTTTGATAATGAAATGTGAAAGCATCAAATATTTAATCAATAATTTTGAATATAAGTGTTCTCTTTAGTTAGTAGTAAGTGATTTGATAAGTGAGATAAATACATTGGTTGCATTTGATGAAATTACAAATACAATAATGGGTATTTAAACAACATATTTAAGGTTTCTAATTATTTATGATGAAGCTACACATGAAATAATTAATCATGTTGTGGGAAAGGAATTTAAGTTTTCATTAGCAATTAAGAATGAAAATTTTAATGGGGGGAATCAAATTAAATATGTCATCTTTGATGTATAAAACCTCCAAAAAAATGTCCACATAAGTTGAAATGATTTGGTTTAGCTTGATTTTATTTTTTTAGTGTTGATATGATCATATAGATACTTGTTTTTAAAATTGAATATTATGTATGACTTATTATGTGATGCAAGATCATCACTACCTCCTTTGTAAATACTAGTGTAAGTTTCATGTTTTGGAGCCTTAATAGGTTGTCATGGTCTTTAGGAGTTTGTAGGAATCAATTGATGATGGTAGGTCTTGATCAATTTTTAAATTGAGGGGCATTGGCATTTTCCTACCAATTTGCTCTATTTGAATGTTTTATCAAGGTTATGGAGGTCATGAGTCATGTCTTAAGAATGTAACTTTGTGAATTGGATTATAGAACCTTATTACATTCTTAAAGCATATAATTAGTTATTTTGATAAATAGGTGGTGGTTAGGTTGTACCCTCAACATACAAAAGAGGTTACAAGTTAGTTATGGGTCTTTTTAAAATAAATAGTGGTTTTTAGTGTGAAGTAGGTAGGTCATTCTATGTAGAAGAATCAGAGAAGTTGAATGGGGTTATATTCGAAGGATTAATGTAAAGAACCCAAAATGAATGAGAAGATACTTGATTTTGGTAACTAATTACAGTGGTTTCATGTTGTTATTTTATGATTATTGAAGAATTATGTTTCACTGTGATTTGAAAGATTGTAATTATGACAAGAATGGAATGTGAATTTGATAAAAACATGTCAATGAATGATAGTCAAGGGAAGTGAAATGTAGGTTGTGATTTCTATGAGAATGTTTAGAGAATTCCTTCTTGAAAATAAGAATGGTCTGCAATTTCTATGTGTATGAAGACTAAGTGTAATAATGAGAGAAGTCTGAGTACATGATTTAAGATATATATATTATGGTGTGAGTGTTTTTTTTCATATATATTAGTGTCTTACAAATGATTGAAAAGGAACACATATTGAATATAATAAAATGTTCTTGTTAACAGTTTGTTGTTTGTCCACTATGTTCTCAAAATCTATTTCAAGGTAAAGCTAAGAGTACAATCCAAAAATAAAGGAAGAGATGGAGGCTTAGTCAATAATTAAAACTAATTGGTAAGTTTTTGCTTCATTTTTATTAAGATGTTTGAGAGTCTTAAACTTGTAAAGACCCTTAATTTGTTAATAAAGACATGCAACCCCTATTTTGAGCTACATGAATAGTTAAGGAATCTATTGGAAGGATGAATGATGCTATTGGAGAGTTGTCAATGATGTTATGGAGGTGTACTAGTGAGTATATGAAGTGATTTGATAGCCTAAGTGACAATGATAAAATGTGCAATGTGCTTGACAAAGTGTGCTTGAAGTTGGCTTAGTTGATATTCAGTTTTGGCTTGGTTAGAGATGTTCAGGGATGAGTATAGTCATTTGATCATGAGAAAAGGGTCTTATCAGAATTCAACAATGGTTTGAGGACTTATGTGCATGAGTAGAATCCACTTGGATCATCACTATTCTCATCTAGACATTTTAGGTCAAATAGTATAAAATTTGAGTAGGCAATTTGACGACATCATAATTGCCATATGTCAATGAGTCAGGGGGAGTTATTCATATGGTTGTTATAAAATTAGTACTTAGTTACTATTTACTAAATATTAGGACATGCACCTAAGCACACTCAAAGATATGTGGGTACAAATTTGGAATCTCAGGCAATTTTGACAGTATTTTTTATGTTCAAATAAAGCCAAGCATGTTGATGATGTAAGAATTCACACACATGGAGGTTTTAGGAGGAAATGGTAACATAGGTTTATTTATTATAATGTGTAGTTTTTATACACTAAATATTAGGTCATGCACCTAAGCGAGACAAAAGTTATGCAAGTGCAAAGTTGGGGTCGCAGGCAGTTTGCCATTATTTTCCCATACTTAGCCAAATTTGCACGAGGCAAGAAAGAGTTGAGTAAGTAGTTTGGTGATGGAATATCTCACATGTGTGGATGTTTAAAAATAATATGATCACATGGGTTTGTTTATTTTTGAGCCTAGTTTATTTTCACTAACTTTTAGGTTAAGCACCAAAGCATGACAAAAGATATGTATGTTCAAAGTTGGCCTCCCAAATAAGTTTTTGACATGGTTATATGGAAGAAAAATCTATGTGAGAGTTTTAATGTAATAATATCTCACATGTGTGAGGGTTCCAAGAGTAGATTATTATATGGTTGGTTTTTCCTATGTGAAGAGATCATATGGTCCAAATTTGAGAACATGCGAGTGAGTGAATCAAAAGATATAACTGTACAAAGTTAGCCTTCCGTGCAGATAAGCAAGGTTCCCATACTTAGTCATTTTTTAAAAATTTAAAGTTAAGGCAACATCAATAGAGTGAATTTCTCCAAAAAGTTAGGAAATAGTGAGATGGTGCTAAGTGTTCAATGTTTAACAATGAGTAGAGATAAATATCAAGCTTCTTCCAAGGATCAAGGGCGAGTGGGTGATTATAAAGATAGAGATCAATGGTGCATATTAAAGTAAAGAGGTCAAAGTGATATATTTTTAGCATTGTTAAAGACCAAGCTTCATAGAGGAGATCAATGGAGCACATGAAGTTAAAGTTTCAAGAGTGCATGAGATGAGGTCAACATGTTCAAGGTTTAACGTTTGGCATTGGCAGACTATGTGTTAAAAGTCAAGATTCGTATAATAAGATAAATGGTGAATGTTTAATATAATTAGTGAGGAATTGAGATGTGAGAATAGTTTTTGAAGTTAAACTGTGACCATTTATATTTGAATGTTTGAATTTACAAAGGAAAAAATAGTGCTCTATATTTTGGCTATATATTTCAATCTATGATGAATTTGCTCATGGTGTGAAAAGTGAACTTATAGAGGACTCCAAGGCACATATGGAAATATTAATTTGAAGGTATAATTGTGTGTATATTTAAATTTATGAAGGTATAAATTTGACTATGTTTTGTGCATATTCTGCAAGTAACCCAAGAAGGGTATTTGAGCTTGTTCTGATGTTATTTCAATATTTCATGATGAATTAGCTATTGGAAAGTGTTATAGACTCCATGAAGATGATATGTGTGCATTATAAAGTTTTGATCAATCATATTAAATATGAACAAAGGTTTATAAGTTGATTTTGTATTCATTCATGGTGACTTTGTGCACAGAATGTTGTTTAAGTGAATTGTGCTTAAGCAAAAGGGTACTGTGATGGTTGTTGGCACTTAAAGAGGACCTATACATCATGAAAATGGGTCCATACTTTTGAAAAGTGTTATTATGTTTTAGTTTTATTGGATAAGTGTCAAAGAGATGAATGGGTCTTTATAGGACCTAAAAGTGACTTAGGCCTATTTGAAATCAGATTATGCTTAAGTGTGACCCATGTGAAATACCTTAAGGATGAAGGCATGTATTGTGGTTGAAAAATAAAATATTGTGAATATTATAATTCATGAAGTCTATATAAATAGTGGAACCAAATGAGATGGTTTCTATGCATGTGGAAGACTTGTGAAAGAGACTTGTACAAGGTGGATGTGAGAGTTGTGGAACGAAGGAGAGATAGAGTGCCCAGTTGATGAGTTGATAAGTAGTGCATATTAATGACTATGTGTATGACTTGTAGGTCATATTTTTGATGTCAAAAAAGTTATCTTGAAGATTAAGGATATGCAAAGAGGTCTGAGTGTGCATAGGCCTATTTGATATAAATAGGAAGTTTGTGTAGGGCTTAGATAAACATAGATCCATCATTAGGTCTTTAAGACATCATTTATAAGGTGGAGGTGTTAAAATGAGTGTCTAAAGGACTTGGTATTCCTTAGGGGCAATTGTGCCCTGTGAAATAGGTGTTTCACTAAATATCTTTGGTCAAGAGGACATGATCAAGATTTTTTGGTCTAAAGGAGCTAACCAGTCTCTTGTTTGTAATTTATTATAGGCTAGTATTCCATGTGTTACATACTCGAGAGTGGGTTTTATTCCCCATGAGGGTTTCCCATAGGAATTATGTGTTATGTATTTGATCTTGTGTATGAATTGAATGAATAAGATCTCTTGTTAATATTGTTTGATCAAGTTGATATGTGCTGATTGTTTAATAGTTTGAAAGGACTAAAATTATAATCGAAATATCTGGGATCACTAATTCACCATCCTCTCAGTGATTATACCTATAAAAATTAGTATCATAGTGGGTCCTTTGATAAAGGATTAACAACTTGAAGGTGATCCAAGGCAAAAAATGGGTAGTCATCAAGGAGGTTTCTCTACTAAGAAAGTACCAATGTTCAATGGATCCAATTATGCATTTTAGAGTGTTATGATGAGGATATATATTATGTCCCTAGGGTTTGATGTATGGTAGTCTATTGTGGATGGTTATGTTATTCCTACTACTCCTCCATCTAGTGCTGCAAGCAAGAAGCTATTTGAGAACAATTCTAAGGTAATGAGTGCCATCACTTGTGGTATTATAGAGACTAAGTTCACTAAAAAACTATATTGTAAATATGCTAAAGAGATATGGGACAAAATGAAAATAATTTATGGAGGTTCAAAGGTCAAGCTTGCTAAGTTACAAACTCACAAAAAATAATTTGAAAGTCTCAAGATGAAAGAAGAAGATTTTGTGGTATCCTTTCTACAAAGAGTTGATGAGATTGTGAAGATCATTAGAGGTCTTAGAGAGAGCCATGATGATGCTACTATTTTACAGAAGGTTTTAAGGTCTATATCCCCCAATTTTGATCCAAAAGTATTATCTATAGAAGAAAGTCATGATCTTACTCTATTGAAGATGGATTAATTACATGGCACCCTTACTGCCTATGAGATGAGGGAGAATGATGATATACCATCAAAGAAGGAAACAACTTTCAAGACTAAAATGAAGATAAAGAAGAATTTACAAGGTAATAAATCTAAATAGGATGAAATTTTTGATATAAATGAGGATGAACTAATTGATTTGATTTCAAGGAAAGTGAGAATAGGTTCAGGCAAGTATAAAGGTAAACTACCCCTCAAATGCTTTAATTGTGGTGAGATAGGACATTTTAATAATAAGTACCCTCATAAGTATAAGAAGGATGATGATGAATAGCATGATCAAGGTCATGATGATGGAAAGATATCATTCAGGTCTGGTAAAATCAAAAAGGGATTCAAAAGGTTTGACAATAAGAATTACTTCAAGGACAACAAGAGTCTCTACACCAAAAAAGATTGTAACTCATCAGATGAGAGTGAATTTAGTGACTCAAAGTATGATCATGGACATGATGGTCCTGATGAAGATGAAGCCCTATTCATGGCTGAGGAAGGGAGTTGTTCACATAAAAAAGAGTCTACTTTTAGTGATTCAGATGATGATGAAAATGAGGTGGACTATGAGACTGATTTGATATATGCTCTTGAAGAACTGAAGATTGAAAATAAGATTAACAAGAAGATGAAATCTCAACTTAAAGAATATGAGGAGCAATTCAATATATTTGAGGCAAGAATGAATGAAGATGCTAAGTAACATGAAAATTGTTGGAAATATTATCATTGATTTCAAAGGTCTAGCATTATTGGTGATAAAGGCCTCATAGCATTTGATGGTTTTTTTAATATTCATATCTTAGCTAATGTATGTTAATATTTATTTAATATACTTGAATATATTTTTTGTTGCATATAAGTCAAAACAGGGCCCATAGAGAAGTCAAAGAGTCACGGGGTAAAGACAAAACAGGAATGGGATGCATTTTCTCATGAAGAGTCATCTTGAGAAATTCCAAGAGTCACCATGTGAAGACAAAAGAGGGTATGGAATATTTTTCCATGAAGGGACACTTTAAGGAATATGAAAAGTCACCAAGATAAAGACAAAAGAGGAACATATGCATTTGCTTATGAAGGGTCATCATGTGACTTTTTAAATGAAAGGATACAAAGGATCATACAAGTTTGGCACCATTTTCCATGAGGATTGAAGGGTCACAAAGGGTGAATGCCAAAGGTCATTTGGAAATCTATAAATAAAGAATTGAGAAGCCATTTGTAATATTTAAGAGACTGCATGGTTTTATAATTGTTTTATATAGGAAAAGAGGAAAGAAAAGCTAGAGATATTGTAGAGTTCTATCATTTGTTGAGTAAGCAACATTGAGAGATAATTGTGTTTTATACACAAGAAGGGATGGTACTACTATGGGTTGGTGCTCTTGCAAGTTGGTGCTTGTGAAATTTTTAATTTGATTTGGTGCTCATTCATATACTTGAGATTGTTCTATATGGTTTTTCCCACTTCAGGTTTCCACGTAAAAATATAGTGTCTCTCTCTCTCTCTCTTGTGTGGTGCATGTTATTATTTTAGTTTTATTGCATATCTTGAATGTGTGATTAAGTGGTTAAAAAAAACAAATTATATTAAGTAAAAGATATATAATATACTGATTCACCTCCCCTCTCAGTATATTTTGTGCTTAATAATTGGTATCAGAGCAGGTTATTTTTGAAAAAAAATTTTAGCTTGAAGGTAGATCAAGGAAAGCACGATGGCTGGATCGCATGAAGGTTTTTTTACAAATAAGGTACCTTTGTTTGATTGGATAAATTATGATTTTTATAGAATAAGGATGATGACTTATTTGATGGCCCTTGGATTTGACATTTGGCAAGTAGTGGTGGATTTGACATTTGACAGACACTTGTAACTACTCTAGTGAAAAAGAAGGCAAGTGAAAATAATGCTAAAGCTTAAATGCTATTTTATGTGGTTTATGTGAATCAAAATTTATTAAAGTTATGAAATATAAATTTGCTCATAAAACTTGGGTAAATCTTGAGAATATTTACAAAGGTGATAAAAAGATTCATCAAGCTAAGCTTCAGACTTTCAGAAGATAGTTTGAGAGTTTGAAGATGGAAGAGAAAGAAAATATAGAAAGTTACTTTTTGTGGGTTGATCAAATAGTTAATCAGATTCAAGGTCTTGGATAAAAGTTAGAAGAATCAATCATGGTACAAAAAGTTTTGAGGTCTCTACCATTGAGATATGATACACAAGTTTTGACAATTGAAGAGATGAAGAATTTAGCCAAGCTAAAGATGGATGAGCTACATGGTATTCTTATGGCATATGAGATGTGGACCAAAAAAGAGAAACCCTCAAAGAGAGAAGCTAATTTAAAGACATCAAATAATTAGAAGGCTAAGATTCAAGAATCAAGTGATAGTTCTAGCGATGATGAAGATTACAATCAAGCTCTATTCATTCGCAAGCAAAAAAAGGGCACAGGTAAATATAAAAGAAAATGATCTTTTAAATGTTTTAATTGTGAAAAGATTAGATGTTTTGCAGATAAGTTCCCAGATAAGGGTAATGGTGACAATGAAGAAGGAAAGTATACATACAAGAATAATTTCATAGGAAAATTCAAGAAGGGATTCGATCAGAAGATTTTTTATTCTAAAGATCCTAGCTCAGCTGAAGATAGTGGAGTCAGTGATTCATAAGAAGAGATTCTATTCATGGCCATACATGAAGATGCCTCTATAATAAAAAAATATAGATGATCAAGAAGAAGAACAAGATGAAGCCAAAGTGAATCTAGAAGGAGAACTCATTTGTGCCTTAGAAGAGTTAAAAGCTTTTAAGAAAAAGAATCAAAGATTAAAGCTCCAGATCGTTAAAAATAAAAAGGATTCAAAGGAAACAATTGAATATCTATTAACACACTTTGAAGAATCTAGGAAGAATAAAAAAGATCTAATGGAATAGTTGTAAAAAGTAAGTGAAGAATGTAAAAGATATGTTATTAAAATTGCTTCTTTAAAAGTAGATCTTGAGAAAAAAATAAAGCAATCAATGATAGAGCAGCTAATGATTCAAAATTTGAGAATAACACTAATATGTTGAATAATATATTAGAAAGTCAAAGATCAATGTTAGATAAGACATGTATCGAATTTGAAAAAAAGAAAGGGGACGCCACTACTTTCACAGACAAGGTTAACATAGAAAAAGGAAAGAGCTATGTTGAATCTCTTACAAAAGAAGACATAAAAAAGGAAGAAGTTAAGAATATAGAGGACATCTCAAAAAAGGAAGGCTAGAAGGAATAGAGCTACACAAGGAAATTAGGTTAGAGATACACAAATAGGTCTTATTTTTATGGTTACTATTTTTATTGTAATGAATATGGTCATAAGAAAATAAAATTTTGAAAAAGGGCTAATAATTTTAGAAATAAGGAGAAGAAAACTTATGCAGAGTCAAGCAGAAGCCACAACTCTTTTGCTTCTCTATCAGGCTTTAATGAAGAGGCTATAATATGTTACAAGTGTAACAACTTCAGACACATAGCCCAGTATTGTAGAAGCATATTTGAGTCAGTCAAGAAGGACCATAATTTCAAAGCTCCATTCATCAAGAAGAAAGTTTAGACAGGTTCATGGTGAAAGAAACAACTAGAAAAGTATATGTTAGTACAGATAGCTTTGCATGAAAGAAATAAAAAAAAGCCATGGTTAATTGATAGTGGATTTTCAAGGCACATGACATGAAAAAAGAGAAAGTTCATAACCTTGAAGAAGATCAATGGTGGCATAGTGAAATTTAGAGATAATACTACTGCCAAAATTGCTAGAAAAAGTACACTAAGTTTAGATAATGGTAGAACTAAAACTAAAAATATTTTATAAGTAAAAGGTATTAAGCATAATATTTTGAGTGTAAGTCAAATGTGTAATCAGGGGCACACACTAAAGTTTTATGCAAAAAGTTGTGAAATTAGAAGAAAAGATTCAGATGTGTTGGTTGTAGATGCTCATAGAATAGGCAATACTTTATATATATTATCAGATATCAAAGGTAAAAGATATTATTTGAGTCAAAATTTAAAAATTTGGCTATGGCACAGGAGAATGGGACACATAAATTTTGATAATCTTGTCAACATTAGCAAGAAGAAAGCAGTCAAAAATCTTCCAAAGATTACAAAGCCATCCAACACACTTTGTGAACCTTGTCAGCATGGGAAATAGGCTAGAAGGTGGTTCAAAACAAAAGAATACTTGACCACTCAGATGTTAGATCTTGTTCACACTGATTTGTGTGGACCTATGAGAATTCAAAGTACTCTAGGTGAGAAATATTTCATGTTGCTTATAGATGATTTTTCATGTATGACTTGGATAATATTTTTAAAGAAAAAATCATAATCTTTCAGACATTTCAAAGTGTTCAAAGCATTAGTTGAGAATGAAATCAGTTTGAAGATTAAGTGCCTAAGATCAGATTGAGGAGGAGAATTCATATCAGATTAGTTTATTGAGTTTTGTGAAGATCATGAAATAAAAAGACATTATTCAGTAGCCAAAACTCCACAACAAAATGGAGTAGTTGAATGGAGAAATAAAATAGTTTAGGAGATGGTGAAGACAATGCTAAATGAATCCAAGATACTAGATAAATATTAGAAAAAGGTAGTTGGTATAGTAGTGCATATTTAGAATAGATCATTATTGAGAGTCAATAGTGACAAGACTCCTTATGAGTTATGGAAAGATAAACCATCTATAGTTGATTATTTTAGAGTTTTTGGCAATAGATGCTTCATAAAGAGAACTAATGAAAAATTGGGTAAATTTGAATCTAGAGCAAATGAAGGTATATTTATTAGTTATTCTTGAAAAATTAAAGCTTATAAATATTATAAAAAAAGAACCAATAAAATAGTTAAAAGTGCAAGTGTCAGGATAAAAGAAGATGGAGCACAAATAATCAGTGATCCAATAGACATTCTTAAAATCATTGAAGAAGAAGATTTTGAAGAATTAGATGAATATAAGAAGGAGAAAAGGGACACCAAAACTCCATCCAAATATGTACAAATAAATCATAATGAAAATGACATCATCAGGGACATAAATGAAGGAATTCACACCAAAAGAATGATGTTAAGTGAATATGAGCAAGTTAATTTCTCTTTGTTATCCAGAATTCAGCCTAAAACTTTTTCAGAAGCTAAACATGATAAGCATTGGGTTAAGGCAATGGATAAAGAATTAAATTAGATAGAAAAGAATGATACTTGGAAATTAGTGCCCAAACCAAAAAATCATAATATGATAGGAATAAAATGGGTTTACAGAAATAATTTGAATAAAAATGAAGAAGTGACCAAGAATAAAGCAAGATTAGTATGTAAAGGATATGCTCAAATTGAGAGAATAGATTTTGAAATTTTTTTTGCACTAGTGGCAAAGCTAGAGGCTATTAGAATGTTTCTTGCATATGTAGTGTTTAAAAATTTCAAAGTATTTCAGATGGATGTCAAATATGCCTTCTTAAATGGGAATCTAGAAGAAGAGGTCTACATTGAGTAGCTTAAAGAATTTATTATCTCAAATATTAGTAGCCATGTATGCAAATTGAAGAAAGCACTGTATGGATTGAAACAAGTTCCCAGAGCTTGGTATGTAAGACTTGATAAGTACCTACAGAATCAAAGTTTTAAGAGAGGATTTGATGACAGTAATCTCTACATCAAAATAGAAGGTGAACATCAATTGATTGTTGTGGTATATGTTGATGACATCATTTTTGAAGGAAACATTGAAAAGATGACAATTTTTTTTTGATAATATGCAAAAATAATTTGAGATGTCTATGCTTGGAGAATTATCATTTTTTTAGGATTGGAAATATTTTAGTTAGATAAAGGAATTTTTATATCTCAAATTAAATATGCCAAGGAAATGTTGAATTTTTTTGGTTTTGAGGATTGTGCACTAGTTGGCACACCAATGAGTACAGAAAATAAGGTAAGCAAGGATGAAGATTCACCTATTGTAGATCAATATTTATATAGATCTATGATTGGTAGTCTTTTATATTTGATAGCATCAAGGCCAAACATCATGCATGCAATAGGTATAGTTTCAAGATATCAATCAACTCTAAAAGATAGTCATGTTTAGTTGGTGAAAAGAATATACAGATATATCAAGGGGACATTGGATTATGGATTGGGGTATCCCATAGGTAGAGATTTCACTTTGGTTGCTTATACAAATTCAGATTGGGTAGGTTGCTTAGATGACAGAAAGAGTACAAGTGGAGGATCTTTCTTCCTCGATGATAGCTTAGTTTCATGGCTAAGCAAAAAATAAAATTTAGCGTCATTTTCTAAAATTGAAGCATAATAAATTGCAGCGGTATTGTGTTATACTCACGTGCTTTGGATGAAGCAAACATTGAAAGATATCAAGGTAAAATATGATGAACCTATTTCTATTTTTTGTGACAACACAAGTGCTATTAATATTTTTAAGAATCCAGTGATGAATTCAAGAACAAAACATATTCTTATCAGATATCACTTTTTGAGAGAGTAGGTTGTAGATTAACAAACTAAAATGGAATATATCAATACTATAGAGCAGATTGTAGATATTTTCATAAAGGCACTACCAAAAGACACATTTGAGTATCTATGGGAGAAGTTGAGAGTAATTTATTTTACTTCCTACCATTGAGGATCAGTATTAGTTGAGGGGTAGCTAAGTGTTGGCTCCAAGATAGGCCCTTTGCCATTGATGTCAAAGGGGGAGAATAATAGAAATAGGTACAGGGGTAGAAAAAGGTGCAAAAATAGGTACAAATTGCTATAGTAAGGGGGAGTTACTGTGTGTTTTTTAGATGATAGTATGTGCAAGTTTTAGGATTTTGGCAGTTTCAGTTTAAGGTTGCCATCAATGACAAAGGGGGGAATTGTTGAAAATATTGTCATTGATTTCAAAGGTCTAGCATTATTGGTGATAAAGGCCTCATAGTATTTAATGGTGTTTTTAATATTTATATCTTGGCTAATGTGTGTTAATATTTATTTAATATTAACAAATATATTTTTTGTTGCATATAAGTCAAAAGAGGGCCCATGGAAAATTTAGAGTCATGAAGTAAAGACAAAAGATGAATGGAATGCATTTTCTCATGAAGAGTCATCTTGAGGAATTGCAAGAGTCACCATGTGAAGATAAAAGAGGGTATGCCATATTTTTCTATGAAGGGACATTTTGAGGAATATGAAAAGTCACCAAGATAAAGACAAAAAAGGAAAGGATGCATTTGCTTATGAAGGGTCACCATGTGACTTTTGAAATGAAAGGATATGAAGGGTCATACAAGTTTGATTCCATTTTACATGAGGATTGAAGGGTCACAAAGGGTGAATGCCAAAGGTCATTTGAAAAGATATAAATAAAGTCTTGAGAAGCCATTTGTAATATTTAAGAGAGTGCATAGTTTTATAATTGTTTTATATAAGAAAAGAGGAGAGAAAAGAAAGAGATATTGTAGAGTTCTATCAGTTGTTGAGTAAGTAACATTGAGAGATAATTGTGTTTTATACATAAGAGGGGTTGGTGCTCCTGTGGGTTGGTGCTCATAAATAGTTTTTGTGTTAGTGCTCGGCAAAGGGGTTGGTGCTTGCAAACTTTGTAATTTGAGTTGGTGCTCATTCATATAATTGAGATTGTTCTTCGTGGTTTTTCCCACTTTGGGTTTTCACATAAAAATCTAGTGTCTCTCTCTCTTTCTCTTATGTGGTGCATGTTATTGTTTTAGTTTTATTGCACATCTTGAATGTGTGATTAAGTGGTTAAAGAAAAGAAATCAAATTAAGTAAAAGATATATAATATACTGATTCACCCCCCCTCTCAGTATATTTTGTGCTTAACAATATGGTCAAGTATATCAATTGTCAATTGGAAATTCTATCTACAAACATAAAAGATAAAGAAGATGATTGCTTAAGGTATGATTATGAGATTGTATCTTTGAAAGATGAGTTAGAAAAGTATGTAAGCAAGGTGAAATCATTTGTCAAATTTGATAAGAGTTCTAATGATCTGTATAATCTCATAAACAGTCAAAAGTTAGCTAGTGATAGATCTAGATTGGGTTTTAATGAAGAGCCCAAAGTTACTTCTCAAGTTGACATGAATGTCAATAAGAGCAGGGTGGATCAACCTTTGAAGATAAATCAAATCAAACAACCAAATTCCATGAGGCATGAAAATTTAAATGGTTACTACTATACTTGTAATCAGTTTGGGCATAGAGCTAGATAATGTAGAAGACTTGTTAAAAATGATTTCGCATGGGACTATGATGGGGGTAAACATCAAAAGGAGTGAGCAAGGTTGAGTGATTAAACTATCTTAATGAAGGACACTTTGCTAAGCATTGTCCAAATAAGGAAAGACAAGGTAATTATTCTTCAAAAAATGTAGTTTATTTTAACTGTCATGACATTGGACACATTAATAGTTTTTTTTGAACAAGGTAAGACAAGCTAAGTTTCCATCAAGGAGTATGGATTTCTATAATTGTTAATGGAGAGGTCACATTGCTAGATTCTGCAAGCAAAGGCCATTAAGTTAGAATAGATTTTATCAGGCTCTTAGAGTACAAGATACAAGGCAAGAGAACTCATGGATACCAAAGGTGGTAAGTAGGAATTATGATGAGTCTATAGGTCCAAGTAATCTATTTGCTATGGTGGATAATGCTACAAAAGTAGAAGAGTGTCAAGGGATCTCATTATTTGCTCATGTTATGAATGCAGAGACTAAGCTAAAGAAAAAGACTAAGGTACTAATTGAGGCTAGTTCTAAGATAAGTATGGATTTGAGTGAGCATCATGTTATTGCTGAGCATGCTTCATGTAGAGTACATCAATTATCTATGCCTAGTAATGAGGTTCCAAGCTACAAGGTTGATTATTTAAATGAAAAGGTATGTCAAGACTCCATAGTTTCTCCATGTGTTGTCAATTCTATATTAGAAGAGAAGGAGAGTGATATAGAAAAGGAACTAGTTGTCATAATTTAGACTAAGAAGAAGAAGAACAAGAGAAATAAGTCTTATAGCTATAAGAGGATTCTTGTGGTTACTGAAGAGATGTGGGCCACTCTTGGCTTCATTTTGTTTTAGAGCATTGTGGTGCAAAGGATGTCTCTATCTATGATTCTTAAGAGCCTCTTTTCAGTGGAGAAAAAAATGTTGCTATGATGTTATTTAGATGAAACTAGAAGGCTAGAGACTAGTGTTTTTCAGTTGAAGTAGGTATGTCTAGATGGAGGATATGTTGTGGTGATGTTAGAATTATGTCATAGCTATATATGGCTAGTCTTTAGGGTTAAATTAAAGGTTTTTAAGTGGTAAAAGAGGATATGTGATTTTTCAAGATGATATTTTTTCATAGAAAGGTCTAGTGACCTTATTATAGTATGTTTTAGGTGGTTTTGTGGTCTGAAGGTATGTTGAAGTTAAATTAGAGATTTTATTTTCTCTTGGGTTTCCTAGTTTATGTTTAAGAGTATGTAGATCCTAAAATGGGTTATAGGATGTATGGGTTCCTAAAAATGTAAAAGCTCAAATTTTGATCCAGAAGTGTGTAATGGTTGTCTCCAAGTGTATAATGAGTTTTAGAGGTGGACGTTGACTAGAAGATGTTGTGTTGACCTTGTTTGTTTTGAGATATAGGGTTTTAGGATTTGCTAGAAAATTAGTTTGCCTTGTGAGTTGAGATTTGAGGCTTATTAATAAGTTGAATGAGCCAAAATGGGTTTTAAAATCAAGCTTCAAAAATATTTGAAGGTTTGTGGTTTTCATATTGTTTATGTTTTTGTTAAGATGGAGGCCTAATTAACAAGTTGTTTTATGAAGGAAGTATGTTTTAGAGGTTGAGATAGTTGTTTTAAATTGGTATAATTGAGGGGAAATATGATAGTAATCTAGATATGAAGTTTTAGGTCTTGAATATGTGTCTAATAAAAGTTGTGGGCTCTGCAAGTTACAGATAAGGCTACAAGGAGACTAGACATACCTAGTGTGAAGAAGAGTGTTTTTTGTTTTGTTTCTCCAAAAGATAAAGACATGAGTATTTAAAAGTGATTTCCCAAGTTTTATTAGTGCATGTTTCCTATTTGGTGAGTGGCATGATGTTCTATTGATGGTTCTTGAGGTGGTTTGAGAGAGAAGGCTAAGAAGTTTTTATGGTGGTTCTTCATGGTGTGTGAAGATCTAAAGATGCTCAAAATATGTAATGGCTCAAAAATATTAGGGGGAGTCCATATTAGATTTTTTTTGGTGAGTTACATTAGATTTCAAGTGTTTTGTGTGTTCTGTATTCATTGGTTACAGTGCTTGGTTGAAGAAGAATGTTGGAATGTAGCAAGAAGGATGTTGTCAAGACAAGAAGAGGTAAGCTCAAGGTAAGGGGGAGTTTGTATCATCTTTTTAAGATGGTCATTTCCTAATGATATTATTTTCAAGTCCTTAGGATTAGTTGGTACTCACTTTGTCATTGTGTCAAAGGGGGAGAAAGTTCCTATAGTGGGAGTGCTTGAAGAGAGAGAAAGAAGGTGAGTTGTATATTGCTATATGATGTGTGTTGACATCAATGACAAAAGGGTAAATTGTTGGAGAGTTTTTAATTATGTCATGGAAATGTCATAAAGGTTTCCTAGTGAGTGTATGAAGTGCTTTGATAGCCTAAATGATAATGATAAAATGTGCAATGTGCTTGACAAAGTGTGCTTGAAGTTGGCTTGGTTGATCTTCAATTTTGGCTTGGTTAGAGATGTTTAGGGATCAGTATGGTGATTTGAGCATGACAAAATGGTCATATAGAATTTTAAGAATGGTTTGAGTGCTTATGTACATGAGTGTAATTCACCCGGTTCATCATTTTTCTCATTTAGACATTTTAGGTCAAATGGAAGAAAATTTGAGTAGGTAGTTTGATGACATCATAATTACCACATGTGGATGAGTCAAGGATAGTTGGTCATATGGTTATGATAAAATTAGTCCCTAGTTGATATGCACTAACTTTCAAGACATGTACCTAAGCGCAGTCAAATATATGTGGGTACAAAGTTGGGCTCTTAGGCATTTTGATAGTGTTTTCTATGTTTAAATAGAGTCGAGTATAAAAGTTAATGATGTTAGAATTCACATGCATGGAGGGTTTAGGAGGAAATGGTCACATGGGTTTATTTACTATTGTGCCTAGTTCTTATGCACTAAATATTAGGTAATACACCTAAGTGAGACAAAATTTATGCAAGTGCAAAGTTGGGTTCCTAGGGAGTTTGACATTATTTTCCCATAGCCAAATTTGCATGAGGCAAGAAAGAGTCGAGTAAGTAGTGTGGTGATGGAATATCTCACATGTGTGGATGTTTCAAAATAAGATGATCATATGGGTTTATTCAATTTTGAGCCTACTTTATTTATGCTAAATTGTAGGTCAAGCACTGAAGTGAGACAAAATATATGCATGTTCAAAGTTGGCCTCCCAAACAAGTTTTTAACATAGTTGGCTCTATGGCAGAGAAATATATGCGAGCATTTTAATGTCATAATATCTCACATGTGTGAGGATCCAAGAGTAGATTGTTATATGGTTGGTTTTTATTATGTGAGGAGATCATATGATCCAAATTTGAGAACATGCGAGTGAGTGAAGAAAAATATATAACTGTGCAAAGTTGGCCTTCCAGTCAGATAAGCAAGGTTCCCATAGTCATTTTTTCACAAGTTAAATTTTGAGCAACATCAATGGAGTGAATTTATCTAATAAGTCAAGAAGCAGTGAGATGGTGAAAAGTGTTTAATGTTTAACATTGAATATCAAGCTTCTTCCAAGGATCAATGGTGAGTGGGTGATCGTACAGATAGAGATAAATGGTGTGTATTACATTCAAGAGGTCAAAGTGACAAGTATTTAGCATTGTTAAAGACAGAGCTTTGTATAGGAGATCAATGGAGCACATAAGGTCAAAGTTGCAAGAGTTCACAAGATGAGGTCAATATGTTCAAGGTTTAACATTTGGCATTGGCAGACTATGTGTTAAAGGTCAAGCTTCACACAATTAGATCAACGGTATGTGTTTAATCTAAGTAGTGAGGACTCAACATGCAAGCATAGTGTTCAAATTTTAACTGTGACCATTTGCATTTAAATATTTGAATTTGCAAAGGAAAAACCAATGCTCTATATTTTGGCTATATATTTTAATCTATGTAGAATTTGATCATGGTGTAAAATGAGAACTTATAGAGGACTCCAATGCACATCTATAAATATGAATTTAAAGGTCTAATTGTGTGTATAGTAAAAGTTATGAAGGTCCAAATTTGACTGTGTTCGTGAGTATTCTACAAGTAACCCAGGAAGGGTATTTGAGCTCATTCTGATGTTGTTTCAATATCTCATGATGAATTAGATATTGGAAAGTGTTTTAGATTCCATGAGGATGATCTATGTGTATTATGAATGTTTTATCAATCATATGCAGTATGAGTAAAGGTTTAGAAGTCGACTATGTATTCATTCATGGTGACTGTGTGCACATAATGTTGTTTGATCAAAATGTGGTTAAATAGAAGGGTACTATGATGGTTGTTGGCACTTAAGGAGGACCTATAGATCATTTGAAATGGGTCCATAATTTTGGAGTGTTCCTATGTTTTATTTTTATCGGAGAAGTGTCAAAGAGATGAATGGGTCTCTATAGGACCTACAAGTGACTTAGGCCTATTTGAAATTAGATTGTGCTTAAGTGTGACACAAGTGAGATACCTTAAGGATGAAGGCATGTATTGTGCCTGATAAATAAAATATTGTGAACTTAATAATTCATGAAGGCTCTATAAATAGTGGAACCAAATGAGTTAGTTTCTAGGTACGTAGAAGACCTATGAGAGATACTTGTGTAAGGTGGATGTGAGAGTTGTGGAATGAAGGAGAGGTAGAGTTCCTAGTTAATGAGATGATAAGTAGAGAAAATTGATGATTGTGTATGACCTATAGGTCATATTTTTGATGTCAAAAAAGTGATCTTATAGATTGAATATATGCGAAGAGGTCTGAGTGTGCATATGAGGCCTGTTTGGGATAGAGAGGAAGTTTGTGCAGGGGTTAGATAAATAGAGATCCATCATCAGGGGTTGAAGACATAATTTCTAAGGTGAAGGTGTTGAAATGAGGTTCTAAATGATCCTATATTATTTAGGGGTAGTTGATCCTTGTGAAATAGGTGTTTCACTAAATACTTATGGTTAAAGGACATGATCAAGGTTTTTTGGTCTAAAGGAGTTGACCAGTCTCTTGTTTGTAATTTCTTATCGGATAGTAGTCCATGTGTTGTAGACTTGAGAGTGTGTTTTATTCCCTAGAGGGTTTATAATATGAACTATGTGTTATGTGTTTGATCTTGTGTATGCATTAAATGAATGATCTCTCATGTCAATATTGCTTGATCAAGTTGATATGTGCTAATTGTTTAATAGTTTGAAAAGATTGTAATTGTAATTAAAATATCTAGGCTCACTAATTCACCCCCCGTCAGTGATTGTACCTATAATAGATGCATCACAAATGTGAGTAGTCATTAATGAAACATGAAAAGGGTATTGGAATGCCCTAAAAATGATGACAAATGTGGATTAAATACCTCAATACCCTCAATAAAGTTTACATGCATTTATCCTTTATTGGTGATCTATAAAGTTTAAGCAATATTATGCTAACATAATTTGATTTTGATTTACACTATTAATTTATAGAATAATTTAAAAAATAACTTACAAAACATGAATTTAACAAAATAATTCATAATATTCAACACATAATTTGATAATGGATTTCGACACGAAGGCCTACGTCTCTAGGTCTAATATTAGCTGATGTATTAGGGAAAATTATTAAAAAGTACTTACAAACATGTCCAAATTGAAAAATGAACAACTGGAAAGTTGTTCTATGGGCTAAAATAATGCTAGTCTCTTTTTGGACTTTTTGCTAATTTTGCCTCTAGTACCCTCTGTGAGTCACACAAACTCCTTTGCTATAGTCTTCTAGAAAAATTGCTTATTTTCAATTTTTGAATTGAATTAAAATATGAGTCTTAGCACTTTATATAGTTCTTCATCCCATGGTATGATGGTGGGAACATTAATCTTTTACCAACATTGGCAGGGTTTGAAATCCACCTACAACAATTTTGATGGCCATTTATATCAATTTATCCCACATTTGTAAGTTGGAAGGTTCATGAGATATGTATTTAACATGAAACTTGTGGTTTATAATGCCAAGTTTTGGCATTATCTTGCTTTTCGATGGGCATGGAATTGGCATATGAAATATGTGGCTTTCACGTGGCATATATGTGGATGTTTTGGCATATAACGTGAATGTAATATGGGGTCACATGGAAACTTAAGGCATGACATGTGGAAAATATGTTGCGTAGAATATGGAACATAAGATTATGTGGCATGTATGTGGTGAAGTGGATATGTTACATGGAAATGGTATGGTTATTTGGTTTGTTTAGAACATTCAGAGTATTTAATTACAATATAGTTAAAATTGGACCATGGTAAATAATTGATTGGTGGCAAGCCATGTGGTGGCTTGAGGACCTACCACATGGTCTAATATACTCTTTCCACTTATCCTCCACTCACCAATTGTTGACATCTAACTAGATGTTCTATCCAAACCCCAAATTTTTTTTACTTGCCTATGTCGATCTTCAACATGTGATAACTTGCACATATGGGCTCCATTTCAAAAACCATGAAATACAATGGAAATCTCTCAACAAGATCTTCACCATGATAATGATCAACCTAAAATTTAATGTCTTCTTTTTTTAAGTGAATATGGATCTTTATAGATCAATCCTACCTACTAAGAAGGCTTTTTATCCTCAAAAAGCTGGTATTAGAATTGGTACTCTATATGAGGATATTTTCATGGATTTGGCTCTTGGCTCTAACTCGGATGGTCCCCTAAATGTCAATTGGTTTTAGGTTTTTATATTTTAAACTATTACATGTCACTTGGTGTTATAAAAATCACCATTTTACAACTGCCCTCTTAAGGTCTTACATAGAAACGTAGTTTACAAATTTTGCTCTTCTTGGGTCTTTACAAACACTGTAACTATACATAATGATTACAAACATTGCCAATACTTGGCTCTTAAAAATATAAGGAAAATTTATATTTATGTTTAGATACTTTAAAACATACAGATTAAAATATACAACCTATCTTTCGAGCTGTTCTTGATGCTTCTCATGATGGTATCTTCATATTGCCCTACAGTATTCCTGTCTACAACATAGATGAGTACTAAAGGCACCATTTACCTATAATGATTACTTTTGATGTGCTCACTTGAGATATTATATTCCATCTTTTACAATTCCATCCTAATTTTTCTCTTTAGAGAAAGTTGTATTTCTTAGAGACTAGTATGGTTTACCTAGGATAATGCCACTAAACTGAAGTGGAACCACATCTAATTCAACTTCATCTAAAAAGTTAGCAGTGATTGCAAAACCTAATTTAAATGTACTTTGTTACCATCATATATTCTATCTAGAGAATAGGGTTGGAAATGTGGCTTAGTTTCTAGATCTTGGGCTTTTACAACATCTTCTGAGATTAGAATCCTTTGATATTTCTTTATATAAAAAATAACATCTATCTGAGAATGCTTGACAATTATTCTTTTTAAGAAGTGTTTCTTAAGTTTCCAAGGTGACAAACTTTGAACTATCAGCTTCTCATTTACTATCGTCTCCCTTGCTATTGTTTCAAGTTCTAACTGACAAGATTCTATTTATTGCTTGATTGAAGATGCAGTTACAACCTTTGCCTTAGGTTGTGGATAACTTTGCTTATCTTCTTTCAGCATTTTTCCTTTAGCATTGAAGTAAAAACCCAACTTCATGTCTTCTTCAGGAAACTTCTTTTCGTTAGTCTTTTTCTTTACATGTCTCTTAAGCATCTTTCTAGGGATTTTTGAGGAATAATTATAAGATACATTCAAGTATTTATTCTTTTCATACCTTGATAAGTCATCTAAAGATGCTTCATTATATTTAACTACTTTATCTTCTAATAATTCTTCTTTCAACTCTTTAGGGTTTTCTGACTTGCTTCTTGAGTAACTTTTCAACTCAGCTTCTTGGAAATATTATCCTTCACCTCCATATCCTAATCCTGCATGGAATGGTCTCTTTTCCACTTGGATAGGATAGAAAATTCCTTGAACATTAATGTTAAGGCTTTTTCCTTCGAATCCCATTTTGGCTTATAACTTATAACCTATTCCCTTTGTGTGCTTTTCAAATGAATTCAATAAATTTTTAGGATTAGTACATTCAATATCCCTAACATTGTCAATATAGACAGAAGAGTTGATTTCATTATTTTCATCTTTAGAATGTACATCAGAAGATACATTGATAATCGAAGCATTATTTTCTTTCAGACTTACAACATCATTTTCATTGATAGGACTAGCAGGAGTATATGAATTAGAAGAATCACTACTATAACCAAAATATACCTTTGTTGTTTGGCTTGTCCCAAACTGAATCTCATAGGTATGATTGGTCATCAGTTAGATTCCTTCTCTTGATGTAGTGTTTTTAGCATGCTGAGATGTGAGATAATAATGACCCAATATTATCTCCTCAGCTTCTCTTAGAACTATGTCAAGAGCTACTTGATCAAAGAATAGCCCTCCAATGCTAAAATGCAAGTTACCATAATGAGTCACATTTCCATGTACTATGCCATTAGCTCCTCCAAATGTCTTAGTGTGGGCTAATGGTAGAGTCTTTAGTTTTAGACATTGTGTGAGACCTTCATTAATATAACTAGATCCAAAATTCCAATTGAAATAGATCTGCATGAACTTCCCTTCAATAATAGTAGTACAATTTTGCCCTTGAGCCTCCTCATAGCATAGCATAATATCTAGCACTTCCATTGGAAAAAAATTATCGCATTAGAGATTCTAGAGTTGCTTGATGAGGTATGATTGGTCAGATTGATTGACTACTATTGGGCATGGCTGGTACCTTGCCTCTCTCCTCATTCTAGCTTCTAAACCATAATGGATCCTAACTGGGATGCAGTGTCCAGCATTGCTTAGCAATATGACCCCATCAGGCATAATGTTTGTAAATCTCTAAATCTCTATGCATCCTTTTCTTATATAAACATTCTTGCTATATTTCTGTCTATATTTTATCAACGTTTTGTTGGAGCCTTTCGATCTGTTGCTTCTACCATTACTCTGTCACTTTTTGACTTTGATCTTGGGCTTGTAGGAATTGCATTATAACAGTGATAATGGAATTCAGTAACAACTAAATATTATCTAGCATTGGATCCATTGTTCTAAAATAATTGATTTTGGTTAAAACAACAAAATCACAAATTCACCCACAAGTTTAGTTCTGATATCAAACTTGATGCACCAGAGCAATGTCTACACAAAAGTTAGCCTAGTACACTAACCACTCTGATACCAAATTGATCCATAAACTTTAATCAATATTATGCTAACATAATTTGATTTTGATTTACAATATTAATTTATGAAATAATTAAAAAAATAACTTACAAAACATGAATTTAACAAAATAATTCATAACATTCAACACATAGTTTGATAACGGAGTTTGATATGAAGGACTACATTTACGGGTCTAATATCAAATGATGTATTAGGGAAAACACTTAAAAATTACTTAAAAATTTCTCCAAATTTAAAAATTAACAACTATAAAGTTGTTCTATGGGCAAACATAATGCTAGTCTCTTTTTGGACTTTTTGCTAATTTTGCCTTTAGCACCCTCTGTGAGCCACATGAACTCCTTTGCTATAGTATTCTATCAAAAAATTTTGATTTCAATTTTTGAATTGAATTCAAATATTAGTCTTAGAACTTTATATATTTCTTCATCCCACGGGTATGATGGTGAGAATGTTAATCTTTTACCAACATTGACAGGGTTGGAAACCCACCTACAATAGTTTTGATGGCCATGTATACCAACATATCCCACATTTGTAAGTTAGAAGGTTCATGAGATATGTATTCACCATGAAACTCATGGTTTATAATTACAATTTAGTGGCATTAGTTTACTTTTTGGTGGGCATGAAATTGGCATATGAAATATGTGGGTTTCACGTGGCATATATGTGGATATTTGTGGATGTTTGGGCATGTAATGTGAATGTAACATGGGGTCACATGAAAACTTAAGGAATGTAATATGGTAAATATGTTGGGTAGAATATGGAACATAAGATTACATGGCATGTATGTGGTGAGGTGGATATATTACGTGGAAATGGTATGGTTATTTGGTTTGTTTAGAACATTCAGAATATTTAATTACAATATAGTTAAAATTGGACCATGGTAAATAATTGATTGGTTGCAAGCCATGTGGTGGATTGAGGACCCACCACATGGTTCAATATCTTCTCACCACTTTTCATCCACTTTTCACTTTTTAATGTCCAACTGGATGTTCTATCCAAACCCCAATATTTTTCTTACTTGCCTGAGACAATCTTCAACGTGCGATAACTTGCACATAAGGGATCTATTTCACGAACCGTGAAATACACTAGAAATATCTTGATGAGATATTTTATAGTGAAAATGATCAACCTAAAATTTTATTTCTTCTTTTGTGGAGTGAATATGGATCCTTCTGGATCAATTGAGTTTGTGTATAGATAGTTAGAGTTAATAGTCAAACTATGAAGATATAAAGAAATTGTAAAAAAAGTTGAGTGAAGAGATTTTATGTGTTTGAAGAAGGTGTGTTAGTTTGATAAAAATGTCATCCAAATTTTAGTCAATTTTAAAACCCCTTAGAAAATGTATATGGTCAATAATCCCCTTCTCGGGCCTGTAGGTTACTGTATGTGTTTACACAATACAAGTAAAGTTTGATCAAACTAATAGAAAGAGAAATCAAAATAAGAATCCACTCAAATAATAAAGGTAAACAGTGAGGATACAAACTTGATATAACCATTATAGGCACATGAAAACTTATAGAAATCCTTAAAATTAATATTAATCCTTCTTAGCTTATTATAATCACTAAAAACCCTAGTATAGGGTTTCAACACCAAAATGTGAATACTACGAGATGAAACCATCAAAAAATACCAAACTTGGTGGTTAATGAGGGGTTAATGTGAAGTAATATATTTTATGGGTTTGGAAGCTTTTACATACCTATATGTAGATATAAGAATGTTTAAGTGTCTACAGGGCAAAGAAAGGCCTAAAAGACCTAAGTAGAGACCAAATTTGTCTTATATAAGTGATCTAATGGAAGACCTATGGCATTATACTTTGTGAATAGAAGGAATATGATAAAGGGATTTTGAAAAGGCATATAGTTTGTCATAGGTCCATTGTACTTGTTTGTATGAGGCAATAAAATTTAGAAAAAAGCTACTAACTTGTGAGTAAAGATATGCAAGGTTTTGAAAAGGTGAATGTAGATGCTAATAAAGGTATCTATGAAGAATATAGGGGTACTAAATCACTATAATGAGAATTATTAAGGTTAATTGACCTCAAAAACCATTAAATGTAAGTTTTAACCATGGTCTAATTTGCAAAAAAGTGAATAGTGAATCAAGAACATATATAATGAGATAAAAAAGTTGTTTGCCTCTACATCATTTTTGGTATCAGAACAAGCAAGATTATGTGGAGAAGGCTAGGTACATACTTTTTGTTGATTTTTAATTTATGAATTTGATAAGTTAAATTAAAGTATGATAATTTTTTTTTGAAGGAACTTCTCAAGGAAGAATGTAGGTGATTGAGAGAGGTTGGTCAAGGTAGGTTGAAAGCCAAAAGAGGCTTGAGGAGAGAGAAAGAGCTATAGAATCTCATTAATCCAAGGAGATAACTTGGATGAGAGATAAAACAAGGTGCAAAAGACTTGTTTAGGGTGAATCAAGGTGGAAAATATTTGCTTAAGGTGGAACAAGGTGAAACAAAATTGTTTAGGAGAGTACAACTACCCAATACAAAGGACCAAATAAGAGAATAAGAGAGAGATAAGATACTTTTAGATGAGTAGTTAGAAAGATTGTTTGCAAGTTTTTCAAATCACTTGTCATGCATATAAAACAAGGAAATTTTATACTAATTTATTTATAAAGTGAGCATGTTAAGGTAATTTTCCATGAAGATAGAAGTTATTGATTAGGTATAACAACAAGAAAAGGATAAAGAGGTTGCAAAGGTTGAGAGGTTTGAAGGAGAGAAGGGGAAACAAATAATAGTATTGACATAAAAAAAATTACAAGCATGAAAAAGCAAGAGAGAGATTTACAAGAAGATGAACATGAGGTTATTTTTATTGATTTGTGTGTTTCATGTGTAGAATGGTTGTAGGACAAGAAGTAAGTGCTGAAGATGATCAAATGGGAGATCAATATGCAATAAAATGACCTCAAAGGAGAAAGCAAGAAAGAGAATAATAAAGAAGGATATAACAATCACCAAAATATCCTATGTGTTTCAAATAGGCCTTGGGATCCAGGTATACTTACACTCGAAAGAAGGATGCTACAATAGAACATGAATTCCATATCACTTATAACTTTCAGGGAAAGTTTCCATTCACTCCTCAGTAGTATGATACAGGAGTATCACTACCTCCTTTGTAAATACTAGTCTAAGTTCATGTTTTGGATCCTTATTAGGTTTTCATGGTCTTTAGAAGTTTTTGGGAATAAATTGATGATGACAGGTCTTGATCAATTTTGAAATTGAGGTGCATTGGCATTTTCCTGCCAATTTGCTCCATTTGAATATTTGAATGTTTTGTCAAGGTTGTGGAGGTCATAAGTCATGTCTTAGGAATGTAAATTTTTGAATTGGATTATATAACCTTATTACATCCTTAAAGAATGTAATTAGTCATTTTGACAAATAGGCGGTGGTTAGGTTGTACTCTCAATGTACAAAAGAGGGTTACAAGTTAGTTATGGGTCTTTTTGAAATAAATAGTGGTTTTTAATGTGAAGTAGGTAGTTAATTCTATGTAAAAGAATAAAAGAAGTTAAATTGGGTTAGATTTTAAGTATGAATGTAACTAACCCCAAATGAATGAGAAGATACCTAATATTGGTAACTAATACACAGTGGTTTCATCTTTTTATTCTATGACCATTGAAGAATTATGTTTCACTATGATTTGAAAGATTTTAAGTATGAAAAGAATGGAATGTGCATTTGATAAAAACATGTCAATGAATTATAGTCAAGGGAAGTGAAATGTAGGTTGTGATTTCTAAGATAATGTTCAAATAATTCCTTCTTGAAAACAAGAATGGTCTGTAATTTCTGTGTATGAAGACTGAGTGTAATAAAGAGAGAAGTCTGAGTACATGATTTAAGAAAGAGATAGTATGGTTTGAGTGTTTTTTTTAATATGTATTAGTATCTTACAAAGGATTTAAAAGGAACACATTGAATATAGGAAAAGGTTCTTGTTAACAGTCTGTTATTTGTCGATTGTGTTCTCAAACCCTGTTTCAAAGTAAAACTAAGAGTCTAATCCAACAAACAAGGAAGATATGGAGGCTTAGTCAAGAATTTAAACCAACATGTAAGTTTTTTATTCATATGTTTGAGATTTTTAAACTTTTGAATACCCTTAATTTGTTAAGAAAGACATGCAACCCCTGTTCTGAGTTACATAGGCAGTCAAATAATCTATTAGAAGGATGAATGATGCATTAAAAATGTGAGTAGTGGTTAATGAAACATGATTAGGGTATTAAAATACCCTAAAAATGATGAAAAACTTAGTTTAAATACCTCAATACCTATAAGTAAAGTTTATGTGCATTTATCCTATGTTGAGTTTGTGCACAAACAGTCAGAGTTAACAGTCAATCTGTGAAGATATAAAGAAATGAGAAACACAATTGAGTGAAGAGAGTTTTTGTGTTTGAAGGTGTGTTGAGTTACTAAAAAGGTCATGAAACTTTTATCAGGTTTTGAAACCCCTTGGAAAATTTAGAAGGTCAATAATCCCCTTCTTGGGCTTATAGGTTAATGTATGTGTTTACACAATCCAACTAAAGTTTGAGCAAACTAATAGAAAGAGGCATACAAAGAAGAATCCACTCAAAGAATAAAGGTGCACAGTGAGGATATAGATTTATTCCAATTACTATAGGCATATGAAAACTTATAGAAATCCTTAAATTGAAGATTACTCCCTCTCGGCTTATGATAGTCACTGAAAACCCTGGTCTAGGGTTTCAACACCAGAATGTGAATACTAAGAGATGCAACCGTAAAAAAAATACCAAAATTTGTGGTTAGTGAGGGGTTAATGTGAAGTAATATATTTTAGGTTTTGAAATATTTAACATGCCTATACACACATATAATAAGGTCTGAGTGTCTATAGAGCAAAGAAAGTCCTAAAGGACCTAAACAAAGACCAAATTTGACCTATAAAAGTGATCTAATAGAATACCTATGGCATGATACTTTGTGAATAGAAGGAATATGATAAAGGGTTTTTGAAAAGGTATATAGTTTATTAGAGGGCCAAAATACTTGTTTGTATAAGGCAAGAAACTCTAGAAAAAGGCTACTAACTTGTGAGTAAAGATATGCAGGGTTTTGAAAAGGTGAATGTAGATGCTAATAAAGGTATGTATGAATAATATAGGGGTACTAAATCACTATAATGAGCATGATTAAGGTATATTGACCTAAAGAACCATTAAATGTATGTTGTAACCATGATCTAATGTGTAGAAAAGTGAATAATGAATCAAGAACACAGACAATGAGATATAGATGTTGTTTGCCTCTATATCATTATGTTTACTATTTTTGTAAGGCATGCCTTTTAAATTATTGTGATTGTAATGTTTGACTAAGAGTGTGTGTGTGTGTGTGTTTCTTTGTTTTTTGTATATAATTTGGACTTGTATTACATGTTGAAAAACTATTTCTATGTTTGGATGTTTACAAAATCTATTTATAAATAACCTTATTAATTATAATTAATGAATATGAAAAATATTTCTCTTTATTTTACTATGGTTTGAAAATATATTACATCTATATTTCATTTTAGTAACTTTAATTTTAAGATTTTAGTTGAAAAACATGTGTTCATTAATAACATATTTATTTTTAGTTATTATCATGCAATTAGATTATTTATCAATAAAATAATATTTTAGAATTCTATAATCATTAATATGTTACTTTGTTGATTTTTTTACCCTAATTTGGTTTTAGAAACCCTAAGAGGATAGAAATTAACACATGAGTTCAAATTGATAGATATGACATTCAATCATACATTTGAAAGTAAAATATTAAAAAATATTGTAATGATTTAATAAGTGTTAAATGATAAATATAATAAGTACAACAAAGTGATGAGTAATTAGATTTTTTGGTTGATTTTCTGATTGCGATATGTTCTAAAAGTGTAAACAAGGTGAATCAAGTTTGTGATTCATCCAATTTATTAATTAGGTTTATGTCTAAATAGGGTCAGTTCTTTTAAATATAAGATGATATCAAATATTGATATTGACCTATAGTGGTTGGTAGTGACTTGTGTTGAAATATGATTTTGTGACCATATGATCAACTTCAACTGTATCTGAAAGCTTTGTATGTATGATGTTGAACCTTAGTGAGCACATAACTCCATAAATCAACCTCCTTCACCTTAAAACCTATTATTTACCTAGGGATATGATATATTATTGTATATGGGTTGATGGAGATTTCAACATGTGGCACACATCCCCTGTAGTAGTTATATGGGTCCAATATATTAGTAATAGAGTAACTTGTAGAATTAGTGCATTGGGTAATGGTCAGTGTACATTGAGATTAGGAGGTTACCCATCCATTATAGGTCTATATAATGGAGATGATTATCATTGTAAAGATATCAAGTAAGCATTGAATCTTCTATTGTAAGAGGATATTGGAGGTTGTCATCTCAAAGAGACATTGTGGAGTTATTCCTTCCTAAAGGAGTATTGTTGGTGTTGCCCTACCTTAAGGATATTCTGATATATTAAATATTTGGACATCTTGGTCTACAAATATCTATTGTGCTGAATTGATCTACATTATTTTTAAATATTATTAGGGTGGATCATAACAAGTGGTATTAGAGCTTCGATTTGGGCAATTTGTGGGTGGTGAAACCCTAGTTTTGTATAATCATCAATATATTTTGGTTGGTTTTGAATTTATGTACAATTGTTTTACTAGATATAGATAATATTTTAAGGAAGGCACAATAAAAAAATCAAGGTTTTTTGATCAGTTTTGTGGGAGTTATTGCTATTTTATGTTTTTTACTAATCTAGATATATCTTCCTAAATATAAGGATTTTATCTTCGAAATTTTTACTGAAGATATAATAAAATACAAGAGAAACAAAATAAAAATTTCAGAATTTTTTGAATTGTTTTGAGTGAGTTATTATGATTTTAGTATTTTTCATATATTCACTCTATAGGTCACAATTTGTGGAATTTTTTTACAAATATTTTTTTGAAGTTAAAATATAATAAGAGGAATCTATAGTAAAAATTTGGGATAGTTTTTATATGATTTGAATGATTTATTGACATTTTTGGGTTTCACAAACCCTAGTTTTTATTTGTAAATCATGAAGTTGCAAAATTTTTCAGGGGAAGATGATATTGTTGCTAGAGAATGGTGGCTCCTTTTGTAGAATAATTTAAAAAATATTTTGGGCAAAGACAATTATTTGCTTTTTTATTTGGGCCTGTACTACAATGGTTTGATTAGTTGAGCTGTACAAAAAGGTTTTCTTCGTGGAAAGAAATGGAACAAATCTTCCTAGATCATTGGGCTATAAAAGAAGAAGTAGAAAAAGAAGAAGTAGAAGAAAAAGAAGTAGAAAAATAATAAGAATAAGTACAAGAATCAACAGAAGAAGAAAAATTAGAAAAAATAGTAGTAGAATAAGAAGAAGCAGATGAAGAAGAAGAAAAAAAGAAGAAGAATTGGATGATAAGGGTTCAAATAATTTAGATCTAAAGAAATTTGAGTCAATTTTTCAATTTCATGGATGGATTCAAAAGAAGGCTATTGTGTCCATAAACCCTACCAGTAAGTATAACTTTATCAACATGAATGTGGCCAAGCATCTACATGTTCAAACAAAGAATATCAAGGAGGTTTAAGTAGATGGTAAGAATATTTTAATGTTTGAAGATTTGAAGCTCATTATAGAAAAATATGTTTTGCATTCAAATTTTTATGCTTGGGATATGGATGATATGGATATAGTTCTTGGATATCCATGGTTAGAGACTTTGGGAACAATCAATATTAATGTTCAAAAAAAGTTCATGAAGTTTTGGTATAGGAAAAAAAAGGTCACTTTATAGGATATCATATTGGGAAAGGTACCAATAACAAGCAAGGAAGATCATGAAAATGAGATTGAAATAAGTGATGAAGAGCATGAGAAATATTTAGATAAAAGCATACTACAATTAGAAATGAACACTTCATCTACTCAAGAGACAGAGAAGGACAAAGTGGAAGTGGTAGAAGATAAGGTGGAAAAATTTGAGGTATATAGACACCTGCATCATCATAAGAGGAAAAAATCATGGAACCAGATGAGGGAGTGTCATAATAATAATCATTTTGGCTATAAATAAAATAAAATTTCTAATCATTATGGCTATGGATGGAATCCAAAGAATAATTACTATGGTCAGGTATGGAATCAATGAAATGTAGTGGTCTATGGAACATGGAATGAATGGATAAATCACTCTGATTAGGCATGGAAGAATACCTACTATGGTCATGGATGGAATCAGAGTAGCACAAAAAAATATGGTACATGGAATCAAAAGAGTAATAGTTATGAATGGACACCAAAACAATATAGTTATGATTATGAATAGAATCAAAGGACCATATGTGGAGAGATATCACTTGCTAAGATCACATATGGGTGGCTCAAAGATTGAGATTAAAGACAAGTGTGCAATAATTTGAAGCATACTCATTATTTAGTTTCTTCCTATGTTTCGAGGATGAAACATGTCAAAGAGGGAGGTAATGCTATGTACCTAGGGATATGATATATTATTGTATATGGGTTGATGGAGATACCGACATGTGGCACACATCCCCCATAGTAGTTATATGGGTCCAATATATTAGTAATGGAGTAACTTGTGGAATTAGTGCATTGGGTAATGGTCAGCCTACATTGGGATTAGGAGGTTACCCATCCATTATAGGTTTATATAAAGGAGATGATTATCATTGTAAAGATATCAAGTAAGCATTGAATCTTCTATTGTAAGAGGATATTGGAGGTTGTCCCTTGAAAGAGACATTGTGGAGTTATTCCTTCCTAAAGGAGTATTATTGGTGTTACCCTACCTTAAGGGTATTCTACATATATTGAATATTTGGACATCTTGGTCCACCAATATCTTTTGTGTTGAATTGATCTACATTTATTCTGCATTATTTTTGAATATTATAAGTGTGGATCATAACAAAACCTAAGTGTACTTGTGAGGGATAGAAACCTACAAAGGAAAGTGTAATGGGCTTTGCTAACCCTAATCACTCCTATTGATGATTGACCATTGCCTACATATCTAGTACTTTGAAGAGGAAAATCAATCCACACGTACTTATCCCAACTAGTGTTATGGTGAAATTTTGCTCATTCACTGTATGAATATAACTAATGATTTGAATTTGATAATTAAAATTAATTTATTTGAGTTGGATTTAGTATGCTTTAGACTTGGCTTATGACTATTCCTAGTGACTAATTCAAAATTTGGGAAGAATATGTTAGATTTTCTCAATGTGAAATAGTGTATAAATGTGTACTAGATAAGTACTAAGTACACTATCAAGTGAGGCCTTGATTTGCATATATATGATTTCAATTGGATAATTTATCATGTTGACAACATGCTAGGAATATGAGTTGACCATAAGAAAAGGTTCGATTTTAAAATTTTTCCATTACCAGGAGAGGGCCATTGACATCAGGTTCAAGTCAGTATCATTTAGGGATATTGAGCCAGTCTGACATTACTGACCTATGCACAAGAAGATTGAACTGAAGGTTTGGAGATGTTTGTGAATGATAGTTCTAGGTTTGAATCAGATAGTGAGATTCATTTATGTGTGTAGAAGTATAAAGAAAGGATCAAACTCATAAGGTAGCATGTAGGTGTGAGATAATGATGGATTATGACCATATTTGTGCACATAAATCATACATGTCAAACTTATCATTGTCAAGTAATTAATACCATATTTTAGCATCTACAAATTCCCCTTTTTTATTATACTACTAAAATTTATATAATAAAAGGAAAGGGTATAACTGAGTGTATACAACACACTTCAATTACATGTAGGTCACTCAATATCAAAACCTGTAACACACATGTAGTAGTCAATTTCCATAGATTGAAATTTAAAATTTGAATTTGAATAAAAAAATTGAAGAGAAAGGAAGGATTACACCTATGTGTTGTTGAAAAAATGTTTCCCTTATAACATTTTGGATAAGATGCTTCTGTGTTGAAGCATTAGATAGTCTTCATTTCTACTAAAGGACTTTGAGAGTGGTTCTTATTGTTAAACCATGGAGAAATTATGATTTCTTGTTGAAGTGCATGGAGATTTTGGGTTACATTGCCACAAATTTGTGGAACTATAAAATCCTTTGGGTTAGGAAGACAACATTCCCCAACCCTCATAAATGTGGAGAGAAACATGGGATGTACTAACCCAAATAACTTCTTATAAAATAAAGGGGAACCATATAATGGGTTTGTTAGAAGTAAAAAAGAAACAACTACTAAAAATGACTTATATATTCAATTGTATATTTTTTTTAAAGTTCACTCATTATAAAACAAATGCATGATCGAAAAATAATGAACAATGTTCATGAACCCATCATGACCTCATTTTTAATTTTATAGATTTGTTCAACTTCACTCAAGTTAATTCAATGTAGAATTAATGCATGATTGAAAGAGATTGAACAATGTTCATATCCCCATCATGACTTTAGTGTCAACAAGTGTGAAGTGGAATGACAACCAATTGTCATTCAACTCAAACTATTTTTTTTATATGTGCACAAACCACAATAATTCACCCTAAATCTATACCAGTCGATATAGAATGTTATGCATCTATGTATTGAATATAAACATGTATATCTCAAATGCATGTATATGTTAAAAAATGTTATTCTTTTTCCTATAATTTTTTCACTTATGCCCATGCATATGCACCCAAGTGTGTCTAAATATGTACTCAAATTTTTATAAAGTGAGTACATATGCCCCCATAATTTATATTGATGTTCCCATATTTATCATGTGACTAAAATATTTGATATCTAAACCATTATGAAGTTTTGAAACCTATAGTCTAATATAAATTTATGTTCATAGAGGGTTATATCTATATGACAAGCCCACTATAATGCACCCCACCTTTAGATGAGGGATGTGTCCTGTAAGCTACTCATCTCAAAAGAAGAATTAAATGTTTCATGTCATGTATAAAGATAACATCATGTATAATCATGTGAACAAGTGGATAGTATTCAATCATAGTAATGCATATTTCAATCAAGGAATGCATTTAACATATGTAATGTAGGGCATATAAGTGTCATTTCTAGATAGATGTATCAATGAAGTAAGTAGTAGTAACTATCACTGAGAAAATATTTGAGTAAGACTACATAATAAAATGTGCATGATATGGATCATGACACCACTCAATCTCATCAAGTGTAACAATTTCAATAGTTAGTTTTAGAAATAAGGTCAAGGGACACATAAAAGGGACATGAATATGTCACAAAAAACATAGCCAAAGGCCACATGTAAGGGACATAAAAATATCACAGGCAAGAGACATAAAGATGTTGCATCAAACAAGGAAAAAGGCCACATGAAAAAGAAAAAATATGCTGTAATAAAAAAGGTCAAGGGTCATACACAAAATACAAACATAAACTAGCATATAATGTAAGAGATTAATAATATCAATGAAGCAAAGACTAAGTAAAAACTAGTCTACACTATCTATATAAGTCAATGTCACATCATAGTATAATAAAATATCCATGTAGCATTGTGTAAGATATGAGTAACTAGAAAGGTAGGTGTAATAAATATATATATCTCAACATAGTAGAAGGTTATTGAAAGATACACCTTGTAATAGTGAAACCTGTGGAATAATATCCCCTAGTATCTGCTTGGCCACTAGGTAGAGGATAGTTTAACATCTATATGTCCATGTGTAAAATGTATGTCCTACATCATACTCATATGCCATTAAATGCATGTGTGCATGAAAATAATATTCCATCTACCAAACATGTGATAAATAACATATGTAAATAGTGTAATCTAGTAATCATGTCATGCTCATGTCTTAATTTTGATTTTTTGAATGTTTTTGTGTTTTATTAATCTATTTTATTTTTTAAATATTTAAAATTAGTATTCATAAATTAGTGAATAAGTCATACTCATTAGGATTGAATTTGATATATCCTAGACTATCATTGAGATTACATAATCACATCACCTCTTCTTCCATTGTCTCTAATTTTTCATATTTTGTTCTTATTTTAATCTTTGAATATTTTACATTTTTTGAGTACCATTACCATTATGTTGAATCATGATTGTTTTAGTCACTAAAATTAATATTTAATGTTAAAAAATTCAATCATGACCATCTTATATACACACTTAACTATGCTCAATTACATGCTTTTGATCTATTTTTCTTCTACTTTTATGTGGATGACCTTCTACCTTGAAACAAATATGATACTATTTAATCTTATTACTCATTAAAAACAACCTAATTTCATACTTTTACTGATTCATAATTCAATTCTGGTTATCCTTTATCCTTATACAAGGCCACTCCTTCAGTACAATCCTACTAGCCGACAGTGTCCAAATTGTTAAGTGTGAAGTCACTATTTATGGGGTACTATTCATGGTGATGTGTCATAATGAGGTGTCATGTAAGTAACATGGATGTTTATGATGTGGCATGATGCATGTAGGATTCTACATGTGATCTAGTGTATGTGATGGAGTGGGGCATCACTCCACTATGGGGCATTTTTTGTCAATTTTAAATACACATGTTTTTATCTTTTGGTGATAATGTAAGACAGAGAATATATGGGGTGCCATACTTAGTGGAATCATGATTTTTTCATGAGGAATAATTTAAAAAGTGTAGGGATATATTTTGAAAGCATCTGTGTGCACATAGGATAGTGGGGCATCAAGTTACTATTCTTGATTGAAGTGGGGGACAAGGTAAAAGAAAATTCCCACTCATTTTGGAGGCACATAGATAAATTCAATGGGAATCATGAATATACCATCCAATTTTAACCTTTTCAAATGGGTCATGCATTCCAATTTGATCCCTTTAGGCCCATATGGATATGGGGTACAATTCATTCTCTCCTCATTCTCTTCTCTCTTTATTCATTCTCCTTTTGTAATTCTATATATGGATGTAATTCCATTGTATTGTATGAGTTGAGAGTTGAAGACTAGTTAGTCTTTGGAAGTTTGTTGAAGCTTTGTGAAGCTAGGATTTATCTTTTTGTAAGATTTTTTAAGCTTGTATGCATTGAAGACAAGGAGTGTGTGAGAGATTGGAGAGGTGTGAGTGACATGTTGTTGTCATTGGTTTATTCTCCAAGTGCTGTTGCAATTAATAGCTGAACCATTATCTATGGACGTATAAAATTGGTGAACCACATAAATCTTGTCTTATGGTTTGAATTTTTTGTGTTTTGATTTTTTCTAGTTTAATTTGTGCTTTCATGGCTTCTATCTTTGTAAATTTGAGGATATATTTCTACATGTGCTTTTATCTTAACAAGTGGTATCGTATAAAGGTTATTTATTGCTAAGGATTAAGTTTCAAGAAGCTAAGGATTTTAGTTTGAGTGGGAGATATGGTAAATGATAAATTAAATGTGGAGAAATTCAATGGGAAAAATTTTAGTTTATGGAAGATGGAGATGGAGGACTACCTATTTTAGAAGAACCTCTACTTGCCATTGGGAGGTGCATCCAAGAAGCCAAATACAATGTCAGATGAGGATTGGGAGTTGATTCATAAAAAAACACTTGGAACCATTTGTTTATGCCTAGTATTTATAATTTCCTTCAACATATCCCATGATAAGAATATATAAAGTCTTATGAGCACACAAAGGAAATTATATGAAAAGCCATCTACCTCTAATAAATTTTTCTTGATGATGAAATTATTTAATATAAAAATGGATGAAAATGGTTCAGTAGAAAATTAATTGAATGAATTTAACATGGTTATAAGACAATTAAATTTTGTTAATATTAACTTTGATGATGAATTTAGGGCTCTTATTATTCTATTTTCTTTGCTTGAGAGCTGGAATAGCTTGGTCGTTTTGGTGAGCAACTATGTCTCAAGCAATGCAAAACTCAAGTTTGAGGATGTGATGGGTGTGATCATAAGCAAATAAATGTGAAGGAAGAGTAATGGTGAAACATCCACATTAGGAATTTCATTATATATGGAGACTAGAGGAAGATAAAATACTAGAGGAAGAAGGAACAATGAAAAATCAAGGACGAGGTTAAGATCAAAATCAATAAGCAAGATGGAATACTAGCATTGTGGAAAGCCAGGACACACAAAGAAATATTGTTGGGTTATTCATGGAAAACAAGCCAAGGACCAACATGAAGGTAAAAAAAGATGCAAATACAACACGTGAAGTGTTACAAGATGCACTCATACTTTATTTGGATAATATTAATGATTCTTGGGTTTTAGATTCAAAAACTTCTTTTCATGCCACTCCTAAAAAACATTATTTTAGAGATTATGTTTTTTAACATGAAATACATAGAGGGGAGGTTAGTATAATGTTACTACAATAAAATAAAATCAAACTAACACACTAAACACTAACATCTCTAGCCTAGACTAGGGGGAACATAAATAACAAGCATACAAATGAAAACACAACTAGAACACAAAAGAAATCATTATTTTAAATTATTTGTAGTTACAAATGGATTTTTGAAGTGGCTTGATTGGTTTTGTGCATCAATAAATCTTTATCAATGAAGCTCCATGTTCTTCATCTTCCTTTAGCACCTTGGCTTGGCTAGTTGGATTATGAATTTGGCATGGTAACATTATTTGAAAGGCTTATTTGAATCTATCTGAGCATAATAACTTTGGATTATGAGAGCTTTTAAGATATTTGTGCATAATAACATTACACCAAGATAAATTATTGATCAATAAATAGGGCCTTGTATTTATATCCTCCAAAGTTAACTCTCACCCAAGGTGAGTTAAGGTTTAGTTTAAACATGGAATGAGTTCAAACTAACCCTAGGTGAGTTGAGGCTAACTCTAGTTGAGTTAAAAGGTGTCATGTAATTATGATGTTCGATTACTAGGCATGGCTCTCAAATTAGATATTTGAGATATTTTTGGAGAGCTTGATAACTCATAATGGTAATGATAAAAATAATTGATATTTTAAATTTTGGAATTTCCATTTTTAGATATTCACTAATTACAAATGGATATTTTAGATAAGCATTTAATCTAGTTTAATTATATGATTTATTTTGATTAGAATTTTATATCTTTTAAGAATTGTTCAAGTGCCCCACTTAATGGGTCCATAGGCCAAAATGCCATTTATTAGGTCACAAGGTGATTGAGGATGAATCCATGAGAGGTTATTATTGCGTACAGTAAAATGCCCCAAATAGGGATGCATCAACATTATTCTATGCATTGATGAAATATTCATAGATGAAATTGGAACATTTAGTAAATTTTAATCTTAATTTTCAATGTTTGGTAGAAATTACTCTAAAGTTTGGTCAAAAGCTAGTTGTGGCCATAATGGGGTGTCTATAGTTTACCCCTGTTTGGGAAGGCATTGTAAGATATAGGCATAATAACATCTTCTCAAAGAATAAAAATTCCCTATATGCCTAATTCTTTAATAGGCGATGGATAAGCCATAGATGCCCTTGTGAGGGAGAGGTTGGCAAAGAAGGTTAGTGATCGGTCTCTTGAAAGAAGGAAAATGATGGGATCAAAAAAGGTAAAAGGGTGAAAAAGACTAATTTGCCTAAAGGAAGTTATAATTTGTGGCATAGGGAGATGCCTCAGTTAAGCAAATATAAAGGGATGATTTACCCAAAGGCAATTATAATCATCAGCATAGTGAGATAAAAAGATAATGATTTGACCAAAGATAATTATAATCATTAGAAAAATTAAAACATGCCCCAGTTGGGTGGATAGAGATAATGATTTACCTAGAGGTAGTTATAATCATTAGCACAATGAAAATGTGCCCTTTTTAGGTGGATGGTTATAATGATTTTCCTAAAGGTAGTTATAATCCTTAGCACCATGAAAACATGCCCTAGTTGGGAAGATAGAGATAATGATTTTCCCAAAGGCATTTATAATCATTAACATTTTGATAGATTAAAACACAATGATTTGCCTAAAGGTAGTTATAATCATTGGCATAATAGTTTGGAACAATATGGTAAATTGGACAAAGGGGCTTACAGACTGAATCTATACTCATGGAGTAAGATAAAGATAGTACAAAGGAGAAGGATGAATTTGGGAAACCTACTAATATGGAGATGCACATCCTAATTAACAAGAATTAAAATTCATTCATAATTTAATTACTCTATATTTGGGAAATGATTTGGATAGATTGGGAATTTTTCAAGTGACCAAGGAGAAGCATCATGACATCATTACTTTTGATATTTCACAAGATAAATTTTACTATAGTAAATGATAGTAGGCACCATGATATAAAACACCATGGTAATTATTGACCAAATTTGGCCTACATACCAAAATGTGCCTAGATCAGATCAAGAAGCCAAGTAGGGTCCTAATTGAAGAGTGACCCAATGTCATAAGGATATTTTAAATTAAAATGGTTTGAGTAGATGAACAAATGTTTTGGATGGAATGAGTGGTCCAAGGGTGGAAAGAGAAGAAATTTAACAAAGCTTAGAGTGTAACTTGTTAAGTTTTAGAAGTAGGTCTCGAGCAAATGAAAGATCCAATCAAGTGTCATGGTGTTCATAACATTAAGGAGCATGAGAAATTTTTTTAAGGCCTCATAAATTCATTTGAGCCTTTAAAATTCAAGTAACAGTTTAGGAACAAATCTAGTGGAGATCACATAGCTTTTTCAAATATTTTGAAACACTTTAAATAGGCTTGAGGTGAAAATTTGTTGATCTTTGAGAAATAGGTTTAAAATTAGGTCTCCATGGTCTCCAAGTAGTCAGGATCATCATGGAAGCTTTTAAATATCAAGTAAAATCTCAAGCACAAGCTTTTAAGGAACTAGATCATCACCGGGATGTCATTTAGAAATGAATTGGTCAAGCCTACTTGTGTATATTATAAGTTTGCTTAGGAACTCTCATGAGCCAAACGGTTGTATCACCTTGAATTCCTTTGTGCCAATAACATGCTCTACAAAATTCATGCCCATGCAATCTTGATATATCTATATATAGAGCTTCCAAGTTGAACCTACAAAACTAGAAGTTTGTGTGAATGTCAAATTTGAGATCCATAAAGTAACCATTTGGGTTTAAAATTCCTTAAAATGTTTAAATTTGATTAAGATCTAATGGTAAACATGATATTTCATAGTGAAAAGTAGATCTAATGGTTCACGTTGGGGTCAAACAGGTTAAAAGGTCCCTGGGTTAAAAGCCCTTAAAAAGCTACAAGTTAGACAAGATCCAATGGTGTGGGTTCACTGAGCATAGATCTAATGGTGTAAGCTTGATTGAAAAAAAGGTATGTCTTAGTATATAAATGATTAGCATTCAATAATACCAATGATTTGATGGTGGGTAGGAAATAATAGGAAAGTGGGCCCAATGAGATCTATGATATGCATTAGCTCGTACATCTTGATCCAACGATGTGAGATCGAGTCCACATGTCAAATTATCTTGGCTAGAAGGGAATAAAGGGATTGTATTCATTCACACATCTAGATTTAATGGTGAAAATAGAGTCAATAAGTCAACGTATCTTTAGGACCAATAGGAATAAAGATAGTTGGGCATAATATAAATGGTTTGAGTTGGCAATCGATAACTAATGAACAAATGGCAAATCCAAATAACTTGCATTAAAGGTCAATCAATTAATTCTTGACCTAGGTGAATAAAATATTAAAGAGCCATATCACCATTAGAGATCGATTAACAAAAGATACATTCATGCAAGCAATATGGTCAATAATAAAGCTCTATTGTCATTAAAGTTTAAATAGGACCTCTAGAAGATAATTTAGAACTTATTGACCTTGTTGCAAGGTCATTCCACTAACATGTTCATTGATTTAGATGGAGGATCATCGTATACAATATATTCTTGGCTCTCATAGGGTTTTAGAGGTAAACTAGGTCTTTTGGGCCTAATACAAAGATCAAAGATGGACTAATAGTGTTGAAGCAAGACTAAGTAGTCTATAGGTTTTGCTAGATATTATGACTATGTGAAAACTAATAATTAGATTGGTTTTCATCTATAATGGACCTATGTTCAATTTAGAGCAAATACAAATGTAAATACAATCATGGAAAGGAATTTTTCATATCAAGAGGGTCACATTTTCAATGAATAGGTACTTATGACTACCCAAAGTAGATGTGGCATAATTCTGTCAATTCCAAGACATGATCCTCATCAACAGATTAGATAGATAATGACATGGAGTTCCAAGAAGGAGACCTGGTGGATAGATAATGGCATAGGGCATTCAATTAATTTACCTAATTTGTTTATTATTGATAAAGTCACGAGTCAACATCCTCAAATTTGTGCTAATACATCACAGTTCCCTCTCTCTTCCCTTTTTCTATATATGTTCCATATCCTACCACATTTTAACACTCTCTGGAAGTTTTAGAAAGAAATATCTAACATTTTTAGAGAAATAAACTCTTATATTTTGGCTTGCTTAGGCTATGCAAAAATTTTCACTGTAACACCTTTTGATGCAATAAAGACTAAATTCCATCATTTTGCAAGCTAGATTAAAGTGTGTTCTATGAATTCATGTACTGTAGTTAAGTGAATGTATGTTCCTTGTCTATGTCTAAGTTTTATCACCTTAATTAATGTTTTTTAGTTCTCATAGGTCATTATAAGTGTAATTTACAATTTATTGTTTGGCTTGAAAGTGGTTATCTACCCTCTCATGCTTGTTTGATAATTGATCAATGCCTTATTATGAAATACTTATGTGGGACTGATCTTATTTAGTATTGAGTGTGTCTTGTGAAAAGTATAAGTATTCCAATTACTAGTGTATCACCCCATTTTTTACATGTTTTCATAAATTGTTGTATCTTTCTATCTCTTTTCCAAGCAAGTGTTAGATTAGGTCTAGTTTAGGTTATAGATCTAGAAGGAAGTTGGCATTCTCTAGAGGTTTGAACTGAGTTTAGGTGACCCATAACCTAGGGTCATTCCCATGTTGGACTAAATTTATGTAAGAGGACCTGCCCAATCCCCTTGCTCAACTAGGGTGAAATCTAGGACACCAATAGTTTTGGCATGTCTGATAGGACCCCTTAGAACTGGTCTTAGTGAAATTACAGTTGCAATAGTGTTATTCAAGAAGAATTTGGTGATCACAAGGTTAATAAATTATTTCTAAAATCCCAGATAGTTTTTAAGTAAGCCTATTTTTATTGCACTATTTGGATGCTATTTTCATGGATATGTATGAGGAAAATCCCTATTTAATACCTACTTATCAGCATTATCATGGATCATTGATGTGGAGGTCAATTTGGAAAAGATCCCAGATCAGATCAAATCCTACATCATTATGGATATCCCATCAAGAGCTTTTTGACAATATGTGTAACTTCAAAAACAAAGCTCGTATGCTCCTTGTACAGTTGGTCAAAGTTCTAGTCAAATCTAGTCAATAAGTGGTCAAAATACAAAAATTTACCATCAAATAATATTATAAATCTAGTTTCATGATGTAGATCTCATTGTAAGCTTTTTGTCACATTTTATGGGTCAAAAAATGGAGTCCGTATGCAAAAGTTATGACCAGTCAAAGTTATGGTCAAAATGATGACATGGTAATAAAGTGACGTGGCAATATGATTTGACCCAAGTCTTTAATATTTGGGGATAAACATATTCCATCATATATTTGGGAATAATTATCACCTCATATTTTTGAATGTGACGGATAATTTAAAATCCCATAAAAATTGGGTATGGGATAATTATGAAATTTATTAAAATAAGATTGAGGATAATCATCCCAATCGGAAAAAGTGGACCCATAAAAAGTTTTACAGCTCTCATTAGAGCCAAGAGCCGAGATCCAGAGCTGAGAGCCAGAGCTAAGAGCTGAGAGCTAGAGCTAATGAGATCAACACATTTATTTACATATCAAAAAACCTATTGGGGATAAGGTGATGTATAAAGAAATTTTGCATCAATAATTGATCAGTTCTACCTTTAAGAAGGATCTAGAGACATAGCCCAGATCAGGTGAACTCCATTAACAATTTTGGTGTTTGTGTTTTGATTATTTGTAATTCCATTCTTTTCGTAGATTTGATTCAATTATTCAAATGTGGATGCAAGTATTAATCAAACACAATACTTAACAGAAATAAATTAAATGGATAATGATCATTTGAAGGTATAATTAGAAGGAATGAATAAAATATATTCATATTCAATTTTAATCCAATTTTTAAATACTTTAAATCAATTTTTGATCATTTATTTAAAGATATTGTTCAATATCCATTATAAACCAAAAGTGAACTTGATGGGTTCAAAAGGGGTTTACGGATCAATCATAACAGCCTTTTCATGATCCATATGAGCCTTGTTATGAGCCTAATTAGTTTTATTAGGAGTTTCTTCCAAGCTATGTTGAGCCTTATCAGGTTTTTTATGATCCTTATTGTCAAGAGTATGACCCTTATTCCCCTTGTGAACCATATCAGCCTTAAGACTAGATTTCACCTTCCCCATATTGCTATGATGTTGCATATGAGCAGCCTTTTTTCCAAGAGAGAATGGATGAAATAGAGCTCAAAATACTAGCATATGCAAGAAAAGTTTGTTCAAATTCCTAGTATGAGGAAGTAAATGGGTTATTTCTAAATGTATCCAATGATCTAGAAGAGAGGAATGAGTTATGTAGTCTCATATTGGAGAAGATGGAAGTTTGGGAGAGGCAAAAAGGTGAGTTAAACCAATTTTCTTATGAACCCTCTTGTATTCCATACTAGTCTTCTTATGTTCCTTAATCTCATAAAGTTCTTAACCATACTCAATTTGAGCCAAGGGAGTTGCCTAGTTGGAGTCAAGAGTAGACTCATATACCTATTCAAGAATGTATTCAAGAGACTAAGCCTTCTTGTAGTTCCTTTTCTTCACCACTCATACCTTAAGATCAATTTGTCTATGATAATAAAGAGATTTCAAATTTTAATGAAGTGATGGCCAAGCAGAAGGAGCAGAATGTAGAGGTTTTCAAAAGTTTCTCTTTCCCTCCTCTCTAAAACTCCATAGATGATTCCATTTCCCTCAAGATCCCAAAATCTTATCATGATGAACCTTTCATGCCTCATATTCCCTCTCAAATGAATTAATTTCATAACTCTCCCACCATCTCCCTTATTTAGGAGGAGCCTATTTTATGGAGGATAGAGAAAGAGGTTATAAATGGAAGTCAACTTCTTGAAGAGTGTAAAGATGATGCTTCAAGTGTATATGAGGAAGATTTTATCATTAATCCTTCACTTTAGATACAAGTTGAGAATGAGGTTGTAGCTAATCTTGAAGAAGATATCTCAGGTGTATAGGAGAAGGTTGATCTTGATGTGGAAGAGCTCCATGAAATGGTACGAGTTAAAGTCATAAATGAGTTTGAGACACCTCCCATTGAGAAAGATCAAGATATCATTCAAGCTAATTCTATTCAAATTGATCAAAATGAAGAATAAAAGGATGATAGGTAGCTATATTGTGAATATCTATAGGAGATTAAATATCTTTATAAGGATATGTTTCCAATTGGAGAGCATGTTATTGAGAAGTTCAATTAAGAGTCACCTACTCAAGAATATGATGTAGATTAGGTTGACTATTCAAAACTCCTTGAAGAGATTTATGAACTCATAGTAGATGATAAGAAAGATGAGGTCACTTAAAGACAATGCATAGATGAGATATCACTAGACAAAGTTGTAGTTGATAAGAAGTATGAAAAAGACCATGAAGTGCAAGATGAGTTCATTTTTGTTGGTGACTAGTTTGTTGTTGATGACTCATATGAGGAGATGCTAAGAGAGTTGGTAGGCAAGAAGATTCACTCATCAAAGGTTATGTTAAATAAACACCTTGCTTTGCAACTTGTATAATTTCTTAGATTGAGTGAGTTCAAAAATTTCCCTTTCGATCCAGGTGGATCATGTTTTTTCTTGGTTAGTTAGACTAGTTTACTTCTATTTTATCCCAAATATATGCTTTGTTTGCACATCTACTTTGTTTAGTTAGCTTCCCTATTTTCCATGATTCCTTCCCTATTTTTTTAGAATCTAATGTTTTTTCCAATCAAATATGTTTCTTGTAGTCATTTTTTATGAGTCCAAAGTCATGTAAATAGTCTGTTGTTTGAGCATAGTAGGCATACTACCCAGTTGAGTCGCCAAATATGTTGACCAAATTTGGCCTACATACCAAAATGTTCCTAGATCAGATCAAGAAGCCAATTAGGATCTTGATTGAAGAGTGACCCAATGTCATAAGGATCTTCTACCTTGAAATAGTTTAATTATATGAAAAGATGTTCTGGATGGAATGAGTGAGCCAAGGGTGGAAAGAGAACTTTAACAAAGCTTAGAGTATAACTTGATAATTTTGAGAAGTATGTCTCATGGTGTTCATAACATCAAGGAGCATGGGAAAGTTTTCTAAGGCCTCATAAATTCATTTGATCCTTGGAAATTCAAGCAATAGTTCAACAATAAATCTAGTGGAGATCACATAGCTTTTGCAAATCTTTTGAAACACTTTAAACAAGCTTAAGTTGAAAATTTATTGAACTTTGAGGAATAGGTTTGAAAGTAGGTCTTCATGGTCTCCAATAATTTAGGATCATCATGGGATATTTCAAAGATCAAGTATAATCTCAAGCACAAGTTTTTAAGGAATTTGACTGTCACTAAGATGTCATTCAAAAATGAATTGGTCGAGCCTGCTTGTGTATTCTATAAGTTTACTCAGGAACTATTATAAGCCAAAAGGTTTCATCACCATGAGGTCCTTTGTGCTAGGAAGATGATTTGAAAATTTCATGCCCACACAAGCTTGTTATCTCAAGATATACAACTTCCAAGTTGAACCTGTAAAACCAAACATTCACGCAAATGTCAAATTTGAGATTCGTAAAGTAATTATTTGGATTCCAAATTTCTTAAATTTTTTAAATTTGATCAAGATATAATGGTTCATTTGAACTCACATACTGACAAGCATATATAATGATTCACACTAGGGTCAAACAAGTCAAAAGGTCCCTAGGTTAAAGGCCCTTAAAAAGATACAAGTTGGATAAGATCTAATGGTGCGGGTTCACTAAGCATAGATCCAATAATGAAAGCTCAACTAAAAAGAAGGTGGGTCTTAGCATATCAATGATCAATGTTCAATCATACCAATGATTCAATGGTGTGTAGGAATTGATATAAAAGTGGGCCCAATGAGATCTATGTTACACGTTAGATCATACATCTTGATCCAGCAACCCAAGATTGAGTCAACATGTCAAAAGATATTGACTGACAGGGAATCTATAAGAGTTATAAAAAATCTTCAGCCAAGATATCTCTAATGGTACATTACCATAGTCATTGATGCTTCAGCTTAAACAAGGGAATAAACCATTTGAACACTAGATCAATTGTTAATACACAATGAGATGAAAATGTATTATGAAGCATTATAGATTACAAAGAGTGCCCTTGCTTATTTAGGCAAGACAAATCAAGATTTAGGCTAAAATAGGCAATATGGGACTAAAGTCCACATAAAACAAACCTAGCAAGCATGAGTAAAAGATAATTTAACACCCCCCCTCAAGTGAAGCTAGGGGATAACAATAGAGGATGCAATGTGAAGTTACTTGACCTTATGGATGTTAATCTATCAGGACATAGTATATGGATGTTGAGTCACTATAACCATCAAGTTGAAGTAAGAATGGTGCTGAATAAAAGGATCACTAAATACAATATTGTGCTCCAAATTACTAGGTAGAATAATGAACCCAAAGAAGCATACCCTGAATACCCTCCAACATGATGGTAAAGTGAGCACAAAGACAGGTGGGGCTACCACATTTGTGTCACTAGTGGGGATACCACACTGGTGTCACTATAAGAATCACCAAGAAGTCCATAGAGTCAAGTAACAATCCTCATATGGGTTTTGAAAAATAAAGTGCCTGAATAAGATACCCATGTACAAAGGAGTAGTCCATAAAACACTCAAAAAGTGCATAAATACATATCACTCTCATAAAGTGGAGAAAAAGAGAGAAGACTTGTAGGAAAAACTCCCCTCAAAAGAGAGAAAAGAAGAAGAGAGATCTAGAGAAAAGCCCCCCAAATATGATGTTGAAGAAGTCTACACTCTAAGTACTCGCAAGTCACAAAATAACTCAATCTACATGAGTGGTCTGAATGCACTACTTGATCATAAAAACAACTAACACTGGGCTTCACCAGAAGAGCTTCAATCAAGAAGATTGTTAGTGGTGATTAAAGTACAATGAAGTACATCATGTGTAAGGAACACTCAACACTAAAGAAGTAGAATGCACATCACACCCCCATACTATTGGCTATATGGAGTGGAGAAACAAATGTGTTTGCATGAGTGGCTTGAATCCACTACTTGAACACCAAATAAGTTGACACTATATACACTAGAATAGTTTCATGTCATGTTGAATGAGACTATCAAACTATCAAAGAAGACAAGACAACACTAGAATTCACCAAAATAGATACATTCAAGTTATGGGAGACTGCCAACTATCATGAAGTGGTGTCAAAAATATAGAAGATGCTTTAAAAACAAGGGAGTGAAAAAGGTGTCTCCATAGAAGAAGGTGAGGTGCTAAGAAAGGGGTCTCAAGGAGATATGACACAACTACTAGTGTGTCAAAGTACTAATGCAAGTTGTGGGCTGATGGATGAGTGTGACAAATGATATAAAGAGCTATAATGTATGCAAACACATCAGAGAATGATCAACAACCCAAAAACAATGTGCAAAACACATGCGAAAGGATGTTGGGCTCAATTAAAAATGTGTTCAAGATGCATGCATGAAATATAATGTAGGGCCCATAGCATAGGATAACCCCATAGTAGTGATAATGTACACTAAATAATAGGACATCAAACTAAATAAAAAATGCATCCATGAGTGCAATAAATGATGATAATGCAATTGAGAAGAAGCAAGAAAGAAGTTTGTGTTGCCTATGAGGGGATATGACCTCTTGCTAGACCGGACCTCATCCTATGATCTCTAACAAATGAAAGAGATAAGGTACATGCAAAACAAATAATATTCCCTCAACAATGATCATAAGATATCAAATACGTCACCACTAAAATATCATCATAAACTATAAGAAAAGGAATCACAACCAATGCAAAGAGACCCCTCCAGAATGCAACACTTAATAAAATAGTGTGTTTTTACAATTTGATGACAACAATGGATATAAAATTGGAAAACATGTAGTTTTGAAAAAAATAGAACTCAAATTTGAGTTACGGTTCAAAATTTATAAGCATTTTGATTTCCCATAAAAATGGGTCAAAACAATTTAAAAATCACTACAATCTGGTTTTTGAAAGCAAATCAAAGATAAACATAGGTGTGCAACACTTTTTGGAAATGAAATTTCACCATGGACTTAGAAAAGTCAATAGAAGTGAAAAAAAGTCTTCTAGATTACCTTGAGATACGTGTACATGAGTTTCACTTCTTTAAGTAAAAAAAGAACTAAAAGGTAAAAACAAATGAATTTATAGCTAGTTTTGAAGGCAAGAAGAAGAGTTATTTGTGTTTTTAGTTCTAGATCTTTGACAAATACATTCAACATAGAAATATATGAGAAAGAGAAATACCAAACTTTTGCCAAGATAGAATTTGTAGTCCTAGAAAAGGTAGTATGTTGATTTGAGAGGTGGAAAGGATTGCAATGATAGCTAAAAATAATGAGAGACTTCACATTTTCCACTACCACCACCACCCTCTGCTGCATCCACTTCCACCACCGCTTCAAGAAAGGAAGAAATATAGAGTGATAGATCTGCTCCATGCACAGATGCTCTAGCAGATAGAAGAGGACAAAAAATCAGCAATGCTTCTCCAATGTAGATCTGAGAAGGAATATGTAGATCTTGGCGCCAGGAGCTCAATGCCAAAATCGTACAGTTGAGTGTGTTTTTCCTTGATATCCTTCCTCATTCACAACACAGGCCCTCTCTCTAAATATGTAGTCTGTCCTTTCTCTAAATTAAAATTGTCCAAACAAAATTTCACCAATTTTTTTAGTGAAATGTGTTTTGTAAGTTCCCAACAAATGCTAAGGGTTGTTCAGATATGAAAGGTAGTGAAAGTTCACTCTTTGATAATTTGGGTGATAGGAATTTATGTGTGTGAGGCATGCAATGCAATAACAACTACAAGTAGGCTGGGCTTCTAGGGAAAAAAAATTCACTCCGATCTCTCCTCCTTCAACAACACAACACTTCCTCACGCCACTTATGCTCTTCCACACTCCATAGAAGCCGCTAAAAATTTCAACACAAAATAGTTTACAAATAATCTGCAATGTAGATCTAGACCTCCAAGGTAGATACATAAAGATGCCATGGTTCAAATCTAAAGTATGACACCAACTTCTAGTTTAATGCCTTCCTTCATAGCTCTTTTAATGCATCCAATGGTCAATGCAGGCCACTATTAAGGATAATGGTTCCAAGGTAGATGCCATAGCTAATGAAAAGATGATGCCATAGTAGAAAGAACACCATGCAATAGTAAATGAAGACCTCCATGCCCTAAGAATATTGTTAGATCTGCAAATGCCATAGGAATATGACACCAAGCTAAATGGAATGCAGGTGTCTTGGGATGTAGGTCAGACAAAAAATAAAGGACTTCAAGAATAAAAATATGCCAAGCTAGGAAAAAAATGCCAAGTTGCCAAGGTGTGATGCCAAGTGACAAAGTGTGATGCCAAAATAATAGATCTATGACACCACCTTTGCTAGATCTGAGATAATTAATAGACAAAAAATTATAGCATTCAGAAAAAAAATTCCAACTCTGCAGATCTAAAACAATTCTCTAGTGCCTCCTACCAACATGCGTAGATCATAAAAGAATTTTCAACACTTGCCTAAACTCAACCCCACCAATAAGATCTATACAAATATCGGCTACTAAGAGACCAATATTTAGCCAAAAAAAAATCACCAATATTAATATCAAGTTAATCAAAACCCAACAAGAAAGAACATACTATGGCCAAATAAAAAAAGAGGTCAAATAAGGGTAAAAAAGTATGACCAAATCATATTTAAAGATCTGATACTAATCTACCAAATAAACAATGTTGGAAAAGAAGTAAAATGTCACATCTACAAACAAACTTGAGTAATGGCTATTACAGGGTGGCTTTGATACCATAAAAAAATTATTAAAACTTTTCATCCAAGATATCTCCAATGGTGCATTACCGCAACCATTGATGCTTCAGCTTAAACAAGGGAATAAACCAATTGAACACTAGATCAACTGTTAATAAACAATGAGATTAAAATGTATTATGAATCATTATAAATTACAAATAGTTTACTTACTTATATAGGCAAGGCAAATCAATATGTAGGCTAAACTAGGCAATGTGGGACTGAAGTCCACATAAAACAAACCTAGTAAGCATGAGTAAAATATACTTTAATAGAATCAAGGGCTTATGTTCATTCGTATATATAGATCTAATGGTTTGATTAGAGTCAATAAGTCAACATATCTTTGGGACCAATAGGAATAAAGATAGTTAGGCACAATATAAATGGTCTGAGTTGGCAATCGACAACCAATGAAAAGAGGGTAAATCCAAAGAGCTTCCATTGAAGGTCGATAAACTAGTTCTCAACCCAGGTGAATAAAATCTTAAATAGCCATATCTCCATTAGAGCTCGATCAATAGAAGATGCAGTCATGCAAACGAGATGGTCATTAATAAAGCTCCATCGCCATTAAAGTTTAAATAGGACTTCTAGTCAATAATTTGGTCTAAAAGTTGTCTATAATATTATTGATGATTAATTGAGAATCACCATAAATCATGAGATGATGAATATTCCATTATACTACCTAGCAAAACCTTGAAATGAGTGATTCATATTCAACCATGTTGTTAGTACAAGGAAAAATAATATGAAATGATTTAGGGATAAGATCCCCCTATGGTGTAATAAACATGAGGCATACCCCTAATCCATTTGATGTAAATGATCCATCAAAATATAGATTCTAGTGTTGCTCTTGAAGGGGTGTTTCGATGATGGTCATGATGGAATCATATGAAAATTAAAAATTGAAGGGTTCAGTATTGGCAAGGGGACCTTCATCAAGCTAATCTACAAGTACTAGTCCCTTTATAACCTTCTAATTGACATACTCAATATTAAACTCACTTAATATCATGGTCCATTTAGCCATGCAACCTTTTAAATTTGTCTTGGATAGTAGATACTTGAGTGAGTCTACTTTGAAAATAACCATGGTCTTGTTGGTAAGCATGTAATGCTGAAGCTTCTGAGCTGTAAAGACCATAGCTAAACAAGAATTTTTATTTGTGCATAGTTGTGTTAATATGAGACCAATGTATGTCTTAGATAGTACACAACATGATCTTTCCCATCATCATCATACTGAGTGAAAAGTGACCTTAGGGTTTTTTTGGTGGCAAATAGGTATAGTAGAAATGGCTTTCCTGGCATTGGAAATAATAAAATAGATAGATTAGAAAGATATTCCTTTAGGTGCTTGAAGGCTTTTTGTTAGTCTTCATCCCAATAAAATGTGACACCCTTCTTTAGTAAGTGTGTAAATAAATGGTATCTATTGGATAATTACAAAATGAAGCATTTAATAGACTGGATTTTGCCCTACAAACTATGGAGTTATTTCAAATTATAAGGTGGTGACATATCGATAATGGATTTACTTTGGCATGATCAACTTCAATGCCCTAATGAGAGATGATGAATCCTAACAATTTTCCTAAAGTGACACCAAAGATGCATTTCTTGGGATTAAGTTAGACCTTGTATTCATGAAGCCTCTAAAATATTATTTTTAATACAATTGGATGATCAACATGGGTCATTGATTTCCCAATATATCATTGACATAGTGTTCAACAATGTCATGCATCATATCATGAAATATGATGGTCATGGATCTTTAATATGTGGCCCTAAAATTTTTGAGGCTAAATGGCATAACCTGATAACAAAAAATTCCCCATGGAGTGGTGAACATTGTCTTGTGTTGGTTTTATGATGCAGTCATAATCTGAGTGTACCTTAAAAATCCATCCATAAGTGAAAACATCTCATACCCCATTGTGGAGTCAACTATTATGTAAACATTTTGTAGAGTAAAGTCATCCTTGGGTCATGCCTTATTTATATATCTAAAATTAGTTTAGATTTTGATTCTTTTTGGATTCTTACTAATAGGTAAAACATTTGAGATCCACTCTAAATAATTGATCAGTTGGATGCATATCAAATTTAAGAGTTTTTTAAAAATCTTTCTCTACTAGTACAATAATATGAGGATACATCTTGTGTAATTTTTCATTTATAGGTTTGGCATCAAGATGTACAATATGGTGGTTTAAAACCAAGGTGGGTTCTACACCTAGAATGTCTAAATAGGCCCAAGCAAAGATGTCAACAAATTACCTCAAAAAGGTTATAATGATTTCACATTCCTCAGTGAGGGATATGCCTAATTTGATCTACTTCAGGTCCTCTGGAGTCTTGATGTTGAATTCCATAGTATATTTGACTAGGAGAGTCGATCCATCTTCTAGAATGGTTGGAAATGATGTGAATTGGCCTACAACAACAAATTCCTTTGGTTGGATCAGTTCTTTAAGTTCTCCTAAAGAGGATGAATCTGAATCACCTAATGACAATGATGGCCATGTCACAAACATTATAGGAAATTCCTAGGCAATTTGATCAAAGGCATGTTTTTTTGCTAAACTGAACTCATACCTAAAAACAAGCTCATCATTCTTGGTATCTTAAGCTTCATTTGAGAAAATGTGAATACCCCCATGTAAGGGCACCTAAAATGGGTTTTCACCAAAATACTACTCTTTCTCTTTACTTTTACCATGGTCCAAAAGGGCCTAAAAGAGGTTTTCACTTTGAGACCTCAATGTTTTATTATTTTATTTTTGGTTAAGGGTGTTCACCCATTCTCCAAAATAGGCTGCAAGATCCAGTTTGATAGAGAACCCTTGTTTGTGGTTTCCCAATGGAACTTTGTCTCTTAGGCCTAGAAAATTACAAAAGGTCTCATCATTCTTAAACTCATCTATAGGAGCTATGGATTATTGTTGGTCCTAGGCTATAAGTTGAGGGTGATAAATATGAAGTGGGTTGTGTTATATAATTTGAGTAATGATACAAATGGCATGCAAGTTAAACAAGTTGGTATTAGTAAGGTCTTCATAAATTTTGTGATCAGACTTTGCTTTGTTATCAACATCATTGTCACTAGCTATTGACATTGAAATATGAATAATATATGTGGGGTTACCCTTAGGCAATTTAAATCCAAGACCATAAATTCCTTTGTACTGAGTTACAAAAATTAGCTCAAGAGTTCCCTCTTGATTTGAACTAAGGCATCCTCCTTCATAAGCTTATTTCTCCATGATCCGATTAGAAATGGGATATTTGGTATTTTTGTATAAATTGGCCAATTTGTCATTGTACAACTAGGATTCATCATTGGCAAGTGGGTCCACTTCTTGTCTAATGGTTGGTGTGAAAATGCTAAGAGTTGGACTATGAAGTTTATCTTTCTCTTTTCATTTCCATTCCATGTAAGGTGGCCTAGATTTATGTCTTCCATAGGACTTGGGGTTCTATGGAAACATGGAAATGTGAAATGTGTCATGGGTCAAATACTCTCTTGGGCCATTGGCTGAGATAGTAAAATGATTGGATATTTTAAGAGGAGGCATATGAAAAGATGAGTCAAGGTTATCTGGATCTATACAATTAGCCTCTAGTAATTTAACAAGTATTTATTTATCTTTGTCCCTTTTGAGAACTATATCTAGGCTGAAGCAGTAGTTATAACTTTCATACTCAACCTCCAAATGTTTACAATGTTCATAGGGTTGTAAATATCCATTGATGGTGACCTCCATGCCTAAGTGAGAGAACTTGAGACACTGGTGCAATGTAAAAGGGATTACACAAATTTTATGTATCCAAGGTCTACCCAAGATAAAATTGTAAGATAGGTCGAGGTCTAACACATAGCAAAGTGTATCATGGGTGAAGGGCCAAATGATAATTGACAAGCATATGGTGCCTTGTGATTCTTATTCTTTATTATTGTAGGCTTTGATAGTAATTGTTTCTAGATGTAGATCAAATATAGTATATCCTAGATGTTTGATGAGCTTTAGAGACATAATATTTAGGCTCGCTCCATTATCTATGAGGACATGTTTGAATTTGTGTTTTACTATGACAACTTCAATAAATAGGGGATTGTTATGGAGAGGGCCAAGGGATGACATATCACTTTGGTCAAAAGTCAACCATTAGCCTAGGGAGAGATGTCAAACCAAAGCTTGGAATTTGTCTAGGTTTATGTCATTAATAACTTGGGATTGGCTTAGGATCTCTATTAGGATGTTCTTGTGGATAGTAGATATACACAAAAAAACCAAAATAGATATTTATGCAAGTGTCTTCTAAAGTTATTCCACAATGTCACATGGCTTTTCCATAATAGTGGTATATGGATTGTTCTTAGCTAGGATAATGGGTTGGATTGGTTCGTTGGTCAGAGGTTGTGGGTCTGGAATGGTAATATTGGACTACTGAGTTGTGATTGCATAATTAGGTTTGGATACAGGTTCATTGTAACTTAAAAACAATGAAGGAGATGGGCTAGATAAGAAAGTCTCAATTATCAGTGCACTTGGTTATGGTCATGGGGCAATTATGAGTTATCAATATAAGGTCTTGAAATAGTAATCCCTAGTTTTTATTGCACTTGTTTGTAGTCCTAGATCAAGGAAAGATTACTGGCATAGATGGGTTGAGTGGAATTGTTTAGCAATGGTCCTAGTTTATAAGCACTTGGTTTAGGATTAATTGTGATTGTTGAAATGTGACCTCCCACAATATGACCTATAACTTTGGTGTAGTATTGTGCAACTACATGGTAAGTATATTGGTTTTTGGGGTCATTTTGGCCTTAGTTCCTCCCATTTAGTTGGAATTATTGTTGTTGTCACTATTCTGGCCTTCATTTTTGCTGTTGTTGATTGTTATTGTTATGTTGCAAAAAAGGGTCTTGGTAGATACTTAGATTATAATTGGATACGTAGATGCTCTATTATCCAATGTAATCTCTTCATTTTCTAGCATATTTTTGATGAGGTGTTTCATATTCACATAAAAATGTAGATTATGCCCATGAACATGATGGTTTTCAAAGAAATCATTCTCTCCATACTAGTTTGGATAAAGAATACCCTCAACATAGTGATCAAAATTGGCCAACTAATCATATTATTTGTGGTTATATTTTGAAACACTACTTATATCAATTCACCAAGGTCATTGAATACTTGAGGAGTAGGTATTATTATTGGAGAAGGGGTTTACAAAGGTGATTATTGCTGCATTTGTGAAGCAGGTCTAGGTTGTTGTAAAGGTTGCATTCATTGAATAATTTGCTGATGAGGAGTATGATGCATTTTTGGTGTAGACTGAGTAGATGGTGTTTCTACCATTTTAAAATGATGTGAATCATTTACTCCATTTAAAAAAATATTCTTATTATGATTATATTGCTTGGATTTCTCATAATTACTAGCCTAGGGTGGTGTTGATGCTTGAATTTGTGGACTTGGTTAGGGCTTTGACTTGGGCCTGTGCTTTGGTTTTGGTTTTGATTTTGGTTTGAGGAAGTTAACTTGATAATACCTTTATTAATAAGGGAATTTTTGATTAAAAAACCTTTGTCTATGATCTTTTTTAAGGTATGCACACACTACAGCTCTAGATGATAGGGTATCTCATTATGCAAATTTTTAATAAACGCAATGACAAATTGTTTGTTTGGTAAGTTATGGGTGAAGTGACTAATAAACACTCTTCATCTCTGTAGATAGCTTAAAAATATCTCATCATCTTTTTGTTTGGCTTGAGTCAAATCTACTAATGAAATATCATGTTTGAGATTATAGGAAAAATGTTGCACAAATTTGTTTGAGAGGTGCTCAAAATTAGATATAGAATTCTTTGGAAATTTGAGGAACCACTCCAAAGCCTATCCTACTATACTTTGGGGAAATAAAATTAGGAGGTAACTGTTATTTTAGGCCACTGGTTGGAAAGCGATAAATAACTCTATCAAATGGGCCTTAGGGTCTCCTTTATCCTTGTATTTATCAAATTTTAGTGGTTCATAACCTGCAATGAATGATATTAGAAGATACACCATGTTGAATGGGTATGAACACATGTCATATAACTTGAATTTATTGGTCTATTTCCCTAATTGAATAACAACAATTACATCCTTCATTTGTTGCAATTCTTAGGCCAAGAAACTAGATGGAACCTTTGGTTGAGGTTGTGGTTAGGTGGTCAAAGGTGGATTACCTTGACCTGGGTATAATGGAGTAATGGTTTGTTGTGGAATGTTGGTTTAATGAGTGAACTGACTAATAATATTTATCCATAAATTGAGATGTGGTTGTTTAAATTACATACATTACTATGCTATATTCTAGTTCAAATTTAGTATATAACCTTGGTTTTGAGGGAATTAGGGCTACGATGGGAGGATATGGCTTTGGGTAAAGTATTGTTCCTGTTGAGGTTGAGTAGGGACTTATTACCAACTAGTCAAACTTTATTGAATAAGGGGAACTTATTGTAGACCAAGGCCTTATCTTTATATATGTGGCAAGTGTTGAGTGAAAGGCAATTACTGCCTAATTGGTACTTGTTGGACAATCGTACCTCTTTATTGTGCAAACACCATTTGTGAACTAAATGCTTGTAGGGTGTTTAAAATTTTTATTTGACCAATAGACATATGTTGTTGATTATACAATGTTTATGATTATAAAGGTCTATTGTTTTATGACTGTAGAGGTATGTTGGCCATTGCCTATCAAGGTAGAACATTTATTTCCCTCTATTGAGGTGTTGTAGTGTTTTATCTTTACTTTGGTGGTGTACTAGATTGTGCTTATTGTTATGGAATGTTAGTCATCACTTGTTGAGGTGGAATAACATTAATCACTTTTTGTTGAGGCAAGGCACTAGTTGGTGCTTGATTACTTAATCTATGTGATTGCATGCTTGACGAAGAAGTTGGTTAAGGGTTATAAGTAACCTATTGTGGTTGGGACGTAGGAGTTCCTACCCCCTATGTTGTGTACCACTCATGGTATTAAATAAATTAACTTGTTGTTGTGGACTACTTTTTGGTGTATTTAAACCACTTTGGCTTGGATTGGAAGACACTTGCATGTTATCCATCATATTTAGAACATTGTTCTATGTAGAATCTATAGTAACCTATTAATAAATGGGACATTGCACATGTCACCAATTTAAGGATTTGTACAAATGGGTATATACCCAAATTATCTTAAATTTTCAACTTAATTAATACTCTTGTTAAAGGAGCTATCCTTATGAGTGGAGCATTTGACATGGTCATGGCATTAACATTGCATGCTATATTAAAATATGTTTGATATGCTTGTTGCATTTATATTAAGTGGTCCTCTATAAGGCCATTTCCTTTTACAAGCATATTTAGGTCTTGATACAACATCAATATGAGCACTTGATGATGGCTAGTAGAGGCCTATTCAATGGTTTGGGTATAAGGCATGTTTAAAGGCACTCTAACTAGACTAGGTAAATATTCATGGGGGAAGTTTGATAGAAAATTGGTCCCTACCTCTGTGGATATGACTAAAACCTTGTCCTTATTTTCAAGTAAGTGATGATCAAACAAATAAGGATCATATTTTGATGACATAGTGACATAATATAGTTATTGTTGAGCTTATTTTACAACTTGACATGGTAGACGAGTAAGATATTATGTGGTTTGATCTTATTATTAATCTAAATATGGAGGCATGTTAAATAAATAATGGGTTAACGGATGTTAACTTAAGGAGGATAAGGATCCGTCTCACAAACTACATCATTGCCATAGGGGTTTTCAACAAAGTCATCATTCATGACCATATTATCATAATTTGAATTGTACATGGCTCCATTACAACTTAACATGACATATCCAAATCAATGACTAACATTCTATGAAGATAGACCTAGAGTTATATAAATTCTTAACAACAAGGTCTATAAACTCAGTCTAAAAACTTGGTATAGGGATGGAGATGTTTCTCCAAAATGGTCAATGATAAACTTGGTCTAAAAATTGTCTAACATCAAATGTCTTACATATATGGTCAAGTGAATGGATAAAAATGAATTCCAAACTTGATAAAAAAGTGTTTCAAATAATTTTAATTTAAACAAAAAATGTTTCTAGGTCTTTGAGAATAAGGCACAAATCTAGGCTCAAATTTATAGGTATAAAATAAAGAGGTAAGATGTTATAACTCTTAGAAACATGACATAATAAATAGACTTTAAAACACACCAGGTTTAATAAACAAAAGGGAAAAGTGACAAGTCTTTTGGGAACACGACACAAAATCTAGAATTTGAAACAAGACTAGGTCTAAAAACAAATGGGGATTTGCTAGGTCTTTTTGAAACAAGACACAAAAGCTAGACTTGTCACAAAATAGGTTTAAAACAAAATAGAATTACTAAGTCTTTTGAGGACATGATACAAAATCTAGACTTGGAACAAACAAAGTCTAAAAGGTGAGACAATTAATCTAACAAATTTGAAACACTTGGACTCAAACTAGGCATTCAGACTCAAACATAAACTTGAACTTTGGCAAAAGAAATTGGACTTTAGGCACAGAAAATATAGACCAATTCCAAAATTTAGGCACAAAAATAGTCTTTAAATTGAGAAAATAATTAGTCTAAGTTGCATAACCCAAAAGTGATAGATAAATGTCTCAGCCAAAATTACGTGAGGCATATGCATAAACCAATCAATGTTTGAATTTGAACTTATCAAGACCAATTTGGAAATTTATTTAGAAGTATTAGTGTGTAAATGGATAATAAGATAGACCAAAATGGATGGCATAACGATAATAGGCATAGAACAATAAGGCATACGTGGTTTCAAAAACGTAATTTAGATACAAGGCAAAAAGTTTTTGAAATAATGTGATTAATAAAATGATGATATATTTATCTAAAAGGTATGATAAATGGTTTGTTTCAAAAATCTAAGGAACAAGACTTGGAATTAAATGAGCAATGTAATGACACCCCTTTCAAACAAGTGACACACACATAAAAGTTTTGACAAATGACTAAGGCAAAGTATGGTGTCAAATAGATGGAAAAACACCTCTACAAATAAAAGAGTGGTGTGAAAACACGACTTATTTTGGATGTGGTTTAAACAAACAAAAAATTTCAACTCAAGACCATGTAATTAAAAATGAAAAATAACTAAAAACACCTAAATGTACCATCTTAATCCTAAAAAATGACAAGATAGCTTTGTACTATCAAATTCCATCTATATACTTTCTCTTGAGAGGAATTTAAATTGTTAATAAAAAATTAACATGTGCATGAAAGTAGTGTTTTTAGGTCCCTTCTTCTCTCAAGAGTTTGTATGGAAACATGGAACTTTGGGATACTTCATTATATTGATAGTATATCCATGGTAAGTGGGGTCATCTAAACCATCAATTTTTGTATGTTTTAAATGGTCCCATATGTGTGGTTAATATTAAGTCACAACACGTCATTTGGATGCATGTTAACTAGCTTGTTTTGAAAAGGTCTTGTCCTTTTCACAACCACTACATCCATCAATTGCTCAATGTAGTGCAATATCTGAGTTAAACATACATTTTGAGGCAGTCTCTTACTAATGGAGCTTGCTTAATCACTCAAATAAGCATTCCAATAAGTCAACCTCAATTTATATACCCTTACCATATTGTGGGGTTGAAGTGATGCTAGGAGATGAATTCACAGGTCAACACTTCCCTAGATAACCCATGGGGAGGTGATGAATTCCTACCCACAAACCAAAATGCATAAAATAAAGAATGAGTAGGACTTTAGGGTCATTTTGGGGTCACCCAAATCACTCAGATTTTGGAGATGGCCTTAGTGACTTTCCTTCCACACTTTTGGACAAAAGTGATAAATGTAATAAGTGAATCACTTTTTATCACCTAAATTCCATAAAGAGGACATGGGGAGAGCATACACACTACTACACTTGGCTTATGAAATAAACACACAACAACAAAAAATAGAATTTTTATGAGTATTTAACTAAAACAAGAGTTCATTTTTATAGCACCAAATGAAATATGACATGAAGTTTATCCCCTTGGCATTGTTGGATAACTTTAGACAAAATGAAAAATAACTCAAGTAAAAAGTTTTAAAACACCAAATTTAAATGTGAGTTTTGAAACTTAGAGTACTAAAAAATGTCTTTTCTTGGTTTTTGGGTCCTACAAAATATGTTAGGGGGTCCTTGTGCTTAGAAGCAAAAAGTAAGTGGGAAAATTACTTTTGAAATTTAGCTTTTAGGTTTCAAATTTTCTTCACACAATATAAAATCATAGAAACATATAGCAATACTACAACTTTTCTTGTAAAAGTGCAACTATTTAGCACAAAATTGCAACTACCTACAAAACAGAGTGTTAGCACAAAATTGCAACTCTTAAAGCAATATCACAAAAATTAAGACAATACTGCCAATCTTAAGGAAAAACTACAACTTACCCTATAACATAAAATGATTAGTGCAAAACTGTGACAATTAAGGAAATATCATGACTTATCAAGAAAATTTGCTACTTATAATGTAAAATCACTACTTACCATGCAAACTCACAACTTATCATGCAAAATTGTTACTTATAATGCAAAATCATAACTCTTCCTACAACACAATGTGGTTAGTGTAAAACCATGATAGTTAGGAAAATCATGATAATTAAGGCCAAATCAAGAATACAAAGTCGTAATATTATAGTGAAATATTGTGATCAAAGAGAGTAAAATTGTGAGTATATAGAACAAAAATGTGATTTCCTGTGGAATGTCCACGAGGCCTCAATTTTCATTTTTTTGGTTAGCCAGTTCAGATTTTAACATGAAAATTGTTAGGAGGATGCCCTAAAATGCCTTGGGAAGAACTTTATGGGGTGAGGGTCCCACTGGGTGTGTCATCATGTGAACAAGGAATCCATAGAGGGGAGGTTAGTATAATGTTAGTATAAAATTAAATTAAAATAATACACTAAATACTAACAACTCTAGCTTAGACACTAAGGGGAGCATAGATAAAAAACATACAAATGAAAACACAACTAGAACACAAAAAAAATCATTTTTTTACCTTCTTTGTAGTTCAAAATGGCATTTTGAAGTGGCTTTCTTGATTTTGTACATCAAAAAGTCTTTATCAATGAAGTTCCATGTGCTTCATCTTCCCTTGGCACCTTGGATTATGAATTTGGCATAGTAACACTATTTGAAAGGCTTCTTTACATTTATTTGAGCATAATAACTTTGGTTTATAATATTTTTGAATATATTTGTGCATAATAACATTACACCAAGATAACTTCATGATTAATAGGGAGGTCCTTGTATTTATAGCCTCCAAAGTTAGCTCTCACCCAAGGTGAGTTAAAGTTGATTTTAAACATGGAATGAATTCCAACTAGCCCTAGGTGAGTTAAAGATAACCCTAGTTGAGTTAAAAGATGTTATGTAATTATGATTTTTAATTACTAGGCATGGCTCTCAAAGTAGATATTTTGAGATATTTTGGAGAGCTTGACAACTCATAAAGACAATGATGAAAAGGTTTGAAATTTTGAATTTTAGAATTTTCATTTTTAAATATTTACTAATTGTAAATGGATATTTTATCTAAGAATTTAATCTTGTTTAATTAGATGATTCATTTTGATTAGCATTTTATATCTTTTAAGAATTTTTCAAGTGTGCCACTTAATGGGTCCATATGCTAAACTACTAGTTGTTAGGTCACAAGGTAACTGAGGATGAATCCATGAGAGGTTATTTTTGCGTATAGTATAATACCACAAATAGGGATGCCTAAACATGACTCTGAGTATTGATGAATTATTCATAGATGAAATTGAGATGTTTAGTGATTTATAAGCTTAATTTGTAATATTTGGTATAAATTAGTTTGAAGTTTGATTGGAAGTGAGTTGTGGTCAGAATGGGGTGTCTACAATGTTCAAGGTGATTTTGGAGTATCTTGGTGATGATGAATCTTTTAACATTATTGGAAAAGGTAGTGTTAATGTGAAATTATAGAATGGAAACACTTGGGTGCTTAAGGATGTTAGGCATGTTCCAAGTTTGAAGAGAAATCTGATTTTTGTAGGATATTTGAGAAGTGATGATTTTGTGGTCACTTTTATTGGTGACTCATGGAAGGTTACCAATGGTGTCTAGTAGTGGTAAAAGGTAAGAAAGTGGGTAATTTATATTTATCCACTATTATCACTAATGCATCTTGTGATATAGCTGCTTTAGGTGAAGATGTAGCTTTATGTTATTATAGACATGGCCACATGAGTGAGAAAGGAATGAAGATTCTTCACTCAAAGGAATGAATAGCATTGTGTATATGGGAAACAAAAAATTTTGAAATTTTTGAAAGTTGGACCAGCCAAGAAAGAAGAATCCAAGACCATGAAAGAGGAAGATGAAGGTAAAAATAAATATAAGACCATATTGCTAGTAAAAGGATTTTCACAAAAGAAAGGTATAGATTTTGATAAAATATTTTCTCCTATTATTAAAATGACTTCTATTATAATTATTTTAAGTAGAGTTACAATGGAATACTTGCATTTAGAATAGTTGGATGTGAAAACTACTTTCCTTCATGGGGATTTGGAGGAGATATATATGGAGTAGCCACAAGGTTTTGAAGTTAATGGTAAGGATAATTTTGTGTGCAAATTGATGAAGAAGTTATATGGACTTAAAAAAAATTTCAAGCCAATGTTATATTAAGTTTGATAGTTTTATGATGGAACAAGGCTATTCTAGATATCATTCTGATCATTATGTGTATTTTAATAAGTTTGAAAATGGTAGTTATATTATCTTGATTTTGTATGTGGATGAAATGTTGGTGGCAGGTTCTAACATGTAAGATATTAATGTACTCAAGAGATAGTTGAGAGATTATTTTTATATGAAGGATCTAGGTGATGATAAACAGATCTTGAGATGAGAATAACTAGAGATAGAAAGAAGCAGAGGTTCACATTGTCACAGGGAGAGTACATCAAGAAAGTGTTGGAGAGATTTAAAATTTTAAACTAATTGGGACACCTTTGGTAGGCCACTTCAAGTTAACAAAGGAGCAATGTCCTAAGATAGAAGAAGAGATGAATCACATGTCCAAGACACCTTACTCATTAACAGTTAGAAGCTTAATGTTTGAAATGGTGTGTATGAGGCCAGACATTGGCCATGCAATGGGAGTGGTGAGTAGATTCATGATTAATAAAAGAAAGGAACACTGGTAGGTAGTGAAGTGGATTCTTCATTACCTGAGAGGGACCATAGATGCAGTGTTATGTTATGGTGGATCAGATGTGTAACAACCCCACTAGGGTCCAACTAAAAATACATGAATATTTTTTTAAATAAACACATATACCAAAAATAGATTACACCACAAGAATATATAGAGACCATAGTAAATATACAAGGTGTGATAATAGCTACAAACATAATACATCACACATCACTGATCTATAATAACATGAGAGTACACATCACAAATATGAATATAGAAAGTAATCATAGCATCTCAGCCATAACTCATACAAATGTATAGTCACACTATCACGATAAAAAATCTAATAATTACAACTCTTCATGATAATTTTTAATAATTACAATATACTAAAATGTACAAATAATATACATGGCTTTTCTAGAGCACCGTTCTTGAACTTCAAGTATCTGTGGTAATATCAAGTGTCATCTCATTAGTAGTACTATTGTGGGGAGGGAGAGCATTATCTAAATGATTTTCTATAGCAACCATGAACCAAAGACCCCTCACACTAATCCCATCAGGAAATGGCCCTCCCTTCACAAATGAGTAGATAATGATGGTGCAGGAATCTAGAGAGACAATCAAGTACCCATGTGTTGTATGATTCTAAACTAAACATGCAATGTATTATATAAATATGTTCTATTGTAAGATATTTAACAAACATGTGAATCACACTCATGAAATGGTAATGTCTCACTAAACATATTTTGACCCATTTTTTATAAATAATAAATAATAATGATCTAGATCAATCAAATTCATTCACCCTACTTGATCAGATTGACTTCATCTTTCATTGTAAGACTAGTACTCTAGTGAAGTCCATCTCACTTCTTACTCCATATCAACAATTCAGATTGATCAAATATAATTCAACCACAAGATTAATTTATATTAGATCTTACTTAGTAGATACATCATATAATATGCTATACATGGGAGTAACCAAATCATACATTTATTTCGTCAAACACATGATTGAATCTTACATTAATTTCTATCCCATGCTAGAAATAATGACTATAGTCTACACCACCCAGGTAAAACATACATAACTAAAGATTTCAACAACCATATTTTGTTTCTAAACATACTACACCTATGATGACCTATATTACCATATTCTAGTATTTTAAATCATGCTACTAGTTCCCAAAAATAGTCATGTAAAGTAGTCATAAAACATGGAAACATAATCATTTATACAAGAAACTAGATTTAACAAAGTAAGTCCTAGTTCCCACATAACACAATAACATACCATCACAACATTCATCAAACTCTCAAAGATTATATGCATGCATAGCCAAAGTCTTACCAACTATTGTAAAACACACTATTCACAACAATAACCAACATGTATACAACAAATCAATAAAATGTAGATGTAAGTCTTGGCATAACATTTTTAGTATGTATCATCTAGGTACAATATACATTTATACTATAGCCCTCTATGATATCCCATACTACATAGGTTTCCAATTACATAACAACACATAATCTAAACTTATGATTTCATGAATCAAGTGCCATACAAACATAATAAAAATTAAGTAAATATGGGGCTATACCACTGGGGTATACCCTAAGCCTAAGATGCATACCAGTATACAAAATATCATAATTATAAGCACACATCACGATACACAATTATATGCTAGATATAACCAAACACTCTCATAACATATATCACACAAAAGTGTTCAATATTGAAACCATATAACTAATAACCAATCTATCATTGTAGAGAAACAAAGAACTCATAAACTCATTATGGCAACCACTTAGACATCTCATTTCATTTTCTTGAGGACTATTTTAAATATAGTTATAGTTTCATTCCCTTAGACATTTGATGACTGGATAAAATCATACTCCTGACGTAGCTATTTCTATTATGCACTTATGCTGTATACATAGATCCATGTGTAGCTATAATAAACAAAACTCAACACACAAGAATCATAGGATAACCCAATCCAACATTTGTCATTTGTTTAGGGTTGAATGCATGCTTTCATTCAACTTCATTTATCATAATTATTTAACATAAATTCTTTAATCCACTTGTGGAAATACATAACCATGAGAATGCCCCTTAATTCACATACATACACATACACCTATAATTCTTATAAAGCTTTTTGGAACTTGTTTTAATATTATGTTCACATCTCAGGTTTTGTTCTCATAAATAATTTGTACTTATCATAAAGAATACTTACTGAATTCAACCTTTTCTGTACCTCGTTAAATGTTAAACAAGTTTAGAGAGAATCATTTAATCATTATCATTAAAGGGACTGACTAAGCTCTCGATTAGTCTAATTTCTTCTAGTGAAGAGCTTCCAGACATAAACCCATATGTACCATAAAATTCAACCATTTACTTTACTTATCATTTGAGATTATTATTCTAATTCATATATATCCCCATGACTATATTATATGTATTTTTTTTTTTTTTTTCAAATACTTACCCGTATTTACTCTATTAAAAAAAACATCTTACTTAAAAGATTCACATATTTTACAACTCATAATTTCTCTTGCCATCTCAATAATAGCTCTCAACTATTATATTTTTAATAAGTGGGTTGCTCGTCTACAAGCATCCAAGCTTGCTCATTTTTTATAAAAGCTTTACCATGTTAGTATTTTATATACATATTAAACTATTGTGTTCTAATATGTAACCCATAACTTGGAATACAATGATCTAGGTTTGCTAAAAGGGTTAACAATTATTAAGTATGGTGTGAACAACCTACAACCAACTACAAAGGGGTCACCAATTAACCTCAAATTTTGATAGAAGATAACTATATATAACACTAACATTTGGTAGTATTTACATTTTGTATTAATCCATAGTTCTATGTAAGAGTATTACAGTGATGTTATCCTTTGGTAGAATTAAGACATAGTTGCGACTTAACATCCGATGATGCCATGCATAATATACAACGACACCACATGTAATAACTGGTAAATAAATATATATACAGTGACTTAAACTATAAAATAGTATTATATAGATAGATAGATCCATAACAATGCCACAAAACATGATTTGGTAGCATTTAAGATAATGATAGATTCTGCAGTCAAGGTACAACGGATTAGAATCATTCAAGATAAACCCAACGATTCCATTTTTAACAGCTATACATTAAGAAATTCAGCACCTAAAATTTTACTAAGGATATATTCTTTTAGTAAATCTGATCAGCTGAGTCTTATATATGAATCGACCTAACCTTCTTCCATTATAATTCATCTTGCACAATCTCCACATAATCCATCATTAAATGTGAAGATTGTGCCATTAGCTATTCCATAGATTTTATGGCGAATTGTGTAAATATGTAATCTAGTCGCTAAGATTTTCTATATGTTAGACTAATATAATATTAACTGTGAGGAATTATCTAAGTTATTAAATCAGTTGGTTAAAGTTTCACTATGATTATATGATGCTCCCTATGCTTCATGGCGCAACTTGATAATCTAGTCACTATGATTATCTATGTATTAGAGGGTATAATATAACATAGAGTGTTTAATCCTGATTACTCTCTGACTTTACTTCGAGTTATCATAATGACAATTTTATATGCAAATAAGAGTTCAATTGTATCATACACTGAGATAGATTTTTAACCCACACAAAAACCACCATCATGATAAGTGACCAACCACCATAATGTAAGTCGAAGTTAGGTAAACTAGAAAGGAAATCCATAGAAACAGATTCACATGGCCAATGTGGAACATGTGAAGGAGTGAAGAGTTTTTACTTCCTATTAGGCAACTTGGCAATGACACATGAAAAATGCACAAATGAACTAAGAAAGCTCTACACCTAGATTTATGGCATCTAAAATTGTAGAGTATTCAATTATCAATGGTTGTATATATAATTAAATAAAAGTCACTACTTTCAAGGATGTTTCTACCATAGGAAAAAGTATCTACACTCATAAATTTACTCTATTGACAATTAGTTATACATATATGTGCACAAATTTCTCCTAACTACACAACCAAATTTTGTAAACAGAATTTTAATGCTTTGTCTACCTGGTAGATTGTGGTTGAGATCCTCCTATTTTAGCTTCATCCCAGAATCTCCTTCCATGCTTTCTCCCTAAATCACCCTCTCCTCTATTTTTTCTTCCTTTTTTTTTAATAAAAGGGGCATAATACTTTTAAAAAGAGTTTTTCTTTGTTTTTAAATTATTTTAATTTTAGTATTTTCTTTTCTCTATTCTATTTTATTGATTACTTACTTTTTATTTATTATTTTTTTGCTTTATCCTTATTTAGGATTTAATTAAAACTTTCCTAATTTTCCATCTTATTTATTTTCCTCAAATATGTAATTTCCTTTATTTATTTTATTTTAATTCCTAGATGTCATTAATTAAACCAATTAACTTTGTCTTCTAAGAGATTTATAGAGTATAGCTATTTCTATAGTATTTCAAAAATAATTTGACTTGTTAGTTTGGCTAATGCACTTAGTTTTATTTTATAAAATCGACTAACCATTAATCTAGACTAACATGCAAGTCAAACCCACAAAACTATCAAAACATGATAGCACACCAAGTATACATGACTATCTAATGCAAATGATATTAAACACACTTTACTAACCATATAATTTATGCATCTATCATGTGCTAGTTATCTGTGGTGTGTGTAGGGTACCGATTGTTTCTCTATCATCCTTTGACATCTTGATCTACATCACCCTCTTTGATGATGCTCTCCCTTCATCATACTTTGAGGGATAAGTTCTCCTGCATCCACCTCACAACAAAGAAGGTAGTTAGACCATAACAATTTTGATATGCATTCATCATAAAATATAACTGTAATGACAAATAAACATGATCATAAAGTAAACATATACTTATAGCTAATTCATAGCAGCATGATCATGTAACCTAAATAAAATTCTACTACCCCATAACAATATATATCTAAGTTTAGTTAGAAGTAGCCAAATATGAATTTGTTAGCTATGGATATCCATGGATAATCCAACAAGTTTGCCTGATGAGGAATCAGGAAGTAAAATTCTTCTCCCCTAAAGCTAATCATCGTCTCTGATGATGCTTATTCAAACATTATTTAACAAAGAAATAACATGATATACAATATCAAATTAAGCAAATAAATAAAAATTACCTATAGAACTCATCGTAGTTCCTTCAAATTGCTCTATTTTTGGTGTATTAGTCCCACAAGACCCTGCTCAATGATTTTTCCTTTTTATGTAAACAAGGTTTGTGAGCATTAGTTACTCTGAATGTTCTTGTCATGCCCATCTGGGGTCTAGAACTATTCAACAAGATAAGCCCATATATATAACTTAGTGAAAGTTGCACTGACTTCCAAAAAATACATAAAATCATTATACAAGCCAAAATAAATGACCAGGGATAGTTTCACAAAATTATTTATCCCTCAACACATCTCTCTATCCTAGAGAGTGTTTTTATCATTCTAGAGAAAAGTAATTAGGGAACCTAGCAAGAATAATGTGTATGAGTTTATACTATCACCACTCCGTGTAGCTCCTGATAAGTATAACATGTCAATACTATCACTACTCCATGGAGATCCTGACAAGTATGATGATGAATAGGAACTAGAAATATTTTATTTTCAATATATACCAAAAATCATAGAATATTTATCTATAGTATACATGCATAAGGCTATACAACTAAATTTGACAAGTTCTCTCTGTCCAATCCCATATTCAACAAGTCCATCTATCCAATCTAACTCAGTAACAACCAAGTCAATGTGAGGCTAAGTAGGATATCATCTTATTGCTTAGAACTCATGTTCCTAATTCACCACTCTTCCCTTAGGTCTCCATGACCTAATGATCTCAAAAATGTGCACAATGTTTAAAGAATCACAATTCTATGCTAACATATCATTAAAATCAAATTTATATTCTAAATAATTCTAGATGTATCAACATACATACAAGAGATATCATACAATCAACCTGTAATTATATTAAATTACCACTAGCCACTCATAAATAGTATCATATTTCACAGCTTAACTTATCCAGTTATATTCATGCTTAAGAGGAAATAATGTTAAAATTTAACATAACATACAAAGGCCAAGGGTCACACCGCCTTTACAACTTATAAAGGAACAATTGAGTCAATATTTCTTAACTTGCTTGGTTAGAATGTAACAAATTAAAAGTTTATCTCAACCCCTAGATTGAAAATATGTTCTACACATCTTATACCCTACTCATTTCTGATGAAAGGTATAAAATAATTCTTCAAATCAACATGCTTTAAGAAAAAAACAATATCAAGCTAATCATAGATATATAATATTATACTAATTATAATCAACTTATAATTTTTAGTATAAAAATTAATATATAAATTAAGGTTTGCCACCCCATGTGGTCTTAAAATCATAAATTAGATAAAGTAGTGACTCTAAAGAGTCATAAGTGAAAAGTAGAGAACTATCATCTCAACAATTCCTAAAAACTCCACAAGGTAAAAAAAGAACACCACAACTTAGTGTTACTAAAACACTTCCCAATTACCCAATCTATAAGTATAGTATCTCAATATATTTCCTCAAATGGAAGAAATGAAATACTAACCACAAAGATGTATCCATTCATTAATTCCTAAAACTTCTCTCTCAATAAAATTATAATACATTTATCCCATGAATTTCAAGGAATATGGTCAAACAACATTTCAAAAACAAGTTTCAACATCAAGAAAATATGAATACTCTTGATAGCTTAATGTTATCAAAGGAGAATAAGATAATAACAATACTTGATAAGATAAAAAGAGTTGACACTCCTTTATAAACTGCATAAATTAAGGGTGCCAACCTTAAACCAATTCCTATCACATAGGAACTCTTAATCAAAACAACAATACTATACTGCAAGAAAATTCCCACCACACTAGGTGGTATCAAACTAAAATTGATCTTATAAGATTTCTTATTCCTAGGATTAGTGAAAATAATGCACAAATATATATTAAGTGAGAATCATCCCACACTTATAAATACTCACAACATAAAACTCAAATGGTGAAGGTGACTTAATTACCAAGAAGGATGTAATGACATTCGAGGTGTTTGATCTAGGTGATCAAACCATGGTAGAAATATTTTGTTCATAACTCATGAACTATGTTATATAATCATCTACCCAAGCCTCGTATACAACCATCACCATTGGGACATTTGATAACCCAACCCTATAACAATTCTAAGAGGGCACTAGAGATCTTGAGGTACACACTCAATGTACCACACTCACATTTCTCGAATGTCTCATATTAATAATAGTCACCAAGACATATAGGAGGATTTATGAAGTCTCAAAACTCCAATCATAGTGTTCATGGTTCCACACTAAGGTGCCATAGATCTAAATTACCAGTGCAATATTTCATGTCACTAGGTTCAAACTGGTGAACATAAAGACACAAAAATGCTAATGGACTCATTAGGTCCTAAATTTCAAGCCACAACTCTGATACTAAATGTAATAACCCTGCTCGGGTCTAACTAGAAATACGTGAGGAACTTTTTTAAATAAACACATATACTAAAAATAGATTACACCACGAGAATATATAAAGACCATAGTAAATATATAAGGTGTGATAATAGCTATAAGCATAATACATCACACAACATCGATATCTAATAACATGAGAGTACATGTCACAAAGATGAATTTAGAAAGTAATCATAGCAACTTAACCACAACTAATACAAATGTATAGTCTCCACTGTCAACGCACAAAATACAATAATTAAAACTCTTCATGACAATTTTTAAAAATAAGTGTAGTGTACTAAAATGTACAAATAAGATATATGACTTCCCTAGAGCATAGTTCTCAAACTTCAAGTATCTATGGCAATCTCAAGTGTCGTCTTGATAAGTAATACTGCTATAGGGAGGGAGATCATCATCCAAGTGTTTTTACACACCAACCATGGACCAATGATCCCTTGCACTAATATCATCAAGAAATGACCCTTCCTTCATGGATGAGTAGATAGTGATGGCACAAGAATCTAGAGAAACAAGCAATTACTTGTGTGTTGTATTATTCTAGTGCATGCATTGGAGTGGGGTGTACCACTCCACTATGGGACATTTTTATCAATTTTGAATATACATGATTTTTTATTTTGGTGATAATTTAAGGCAAGGAATATATGGGGTGCCACCTTTAGTGGAATCATGATTTTATGATGAGAAAAAAGTCAAAATATGTAAAGACATCTTTTGGAATCATGTGTGTGCACATGGGATAGTAGGGAATGAAGTTACTATTCCGTATTGAAGTGGGGAATAAAGGAAAAGAATATTCCCACTCATTTTGGAGGCACATAGAGGAATTCAAGGGGAATCATGAAGATTCCATCCACATTTGACCCTTGCACATTGGTCATACATGCCAACTTTGATCCCTTTAGGCCCACATGGATATGGGGCCCAATTCCTTCTCTCTCCTCATTTTATTCTCTCTTTATTCATTCTCCTTTTGTAATTCTATATATAGATGTCATTATAACGTATCATAGGAGTTGAGAGTTGAAGACTAGTTAGTCTTTGAAAGTTTGTAGAAGCTTTGTGAAGCTAGGATTTAACTTATTGTAAGCTTGTTGAAGTTTGTATGTATTGAAGACAAGGAGCGTGTGAGAGATTGGAGAGGTGTGAGTGACAAGTTATTATCATTGGTTTATTCTCTAAGTGTTGTTTCAATTAATAGTTGAACCATTATCCATGGACACAGCCAAATTGGTGAACCACGTAAATCTTGTCTTATCATTTGTAATGTTTGTGTTTTGATTTAATTTATTTTAATTTTTGCTTTCATAGCTTCTCTCTCTATAACTTTAAGGATATATTTCCACATATGTTTTTATCATAACACAAAGATGTTGGTTTCATCCTCATGCCAAATAATGGCTAGTTTCTTAAATTCAAATTCATCTAATGGGTTATTCCACACATTTCATAAGTTTGATTCGAAGAAATCCTAAAATTATCATTGTTATAAACACATTTTCTATTCATTTTTTCACTAGAGGCTTCTACCTTGAATTTTTTTAGAATTATCTAACTACACATTGAGACTAAATTATCTATTCTTCCCAATTCTTATTTCTTACAATCCAAGAAGCCTAAAACTATATATGATTACACTAGCAAGGTAACATGTCATTATGAAAGCACCTAACTACATCAATATTACACCAACATATAACATTACATTAGTATTTCACATAAACCACCATGGTATGGCATAAATACATGGAGTTTAATCCCTCTTAAAGCTATTGGTATCTAGGTACACTTAATACACTAGGTGTGAGGTGAAGCACAACTTCAAACCCTAACTCCATTTTCCATTTTTATTACATTTGTTTCTCCTTATACTCTGATCTAGGGTTAGAGTGAAGAAGAAGATACAAAATGACTTTTGTAACAAATTGGTTCAACCTGAAGATATACACAAGACCTACAGGCAAAGGTGCATCTAATAAATTAACACATAGGTTAAAATACCTATAAAACTTCAATGCAAATTATATATGACAACTCAAATTGGTCTTGTCTTAGAATAAAATAAATCCCCATTCCTAATTCACATTGGCCTCATAAAGTCCCAAAATTGATTACATAGTCTCAGTTGTAGTCTATCAAATTTATGTTTGAACTAAGTTGTTTATCTTTAGTATTTTCACATTATAACATATTTTTATAAATAATAAGTTACAAATCAGTGATGTTTATTTATTACATATTTTATACAATATGTTTTACTCAATAATTTTTCATAATTAGATAATACTCTCTTAATCTTTAATTTTGATAAAACAATTGTATTTATTCCATGTGTGAAAGAAATATATTGATTTTTTTAATTCACTATAGTCTTCATCAGGTATAACCATTCCAATCTTAATGTGAGTTTCAATTGGGTGGTAGAAGGTATGACCCATATACATGTATCAACAAACTTTAGATCACAAATAATTGGTATGGTAATATGTCTAAGGAATGTACCATGATGCAGGTTCAATAGGTATTTAATGTTGATCCCAAAGTGTCATAATAATGTGACATGACATACATTTGGGATTATTTTTCCATCAATTTGAATATGTTGTTAATAATCACATATATGTGTCATAATGAATAAAGCCTTCTATCGAGGACATTTTTTATTTGTTTCAGTTGAAAATGGTGTCTTTGCAAAGCATGATGAAAGTGGTCCTTGTTTAATATGTAATACCTTAATAATTCCTTCATTTTTTTTAATCTTTGAAACTTATTTTATAATGCATCATGATACAGAGCTAATGCACTTCTTGCTCGAACTCTGCCTTTATCCTTCATTCAAGATTCTCCTTCATTCAAAACTCATTCCCCATAGTCCTTTTGGGGAAATCATGCATAAAAATGACTATAATTTTCCTTATAGTGATTCATTATATCATACTACACTAGTTTAAAATGAATTTTGCATTATCAACAAACCATCCAATAACATTCAATAAACTGAATCTTTTGTTGTTCATGTACTCTCTTTAACCTTCACAAGTTGTCAATGCTAAATGACCTTAGAATGGGGGAATAAAGCACAATGATAATTTAATTCACATAGAGACCTTCCTCTTCCTTATAATACTCATTTTCATCCTTGTTAAAGCTACTAATTCCCTCTGCCTGTTCACTTTCTTCACACAAGAAACTTTCTAGCCTTATCCCCTACTAGCCCTATTTTGCTCAAAATACCTATTGTACGAACATGTATAGGTGTACCTGGAGAAAATAATGAATATTTAAAACACCATTTTATGATATATCTATCCTCAAAGTTTCATAATCAAACTCAATCTCTAAGTCACTTTGATTGACTTATTTTGCTCATCGTTACCTCTAATTAGGTCTTCTAGGGTTCTTTAATGCCTTGTCTACACACAATGCTCTGCAAACGTATAGATAAGTAATATATCACATTTAAAACCATAAAATAACTTTACATACATGCAACATGATCTAATTTCCAATTTTGGCTCAATTTCATCAATGAAATCTTTTGTTACATGTTTTTCTTGTCAAAACCCTAGTCACAGGGTTATACACAGGTAGTAAAAACCTGAGAGAACTTAATTTGTTTTTGTTAGTCAATCACTTGCTTTCAAAAATATATAATAATTGTTTTGGCTCTGCCTTTACTATAGGAAAATTTTCCCATCACTATAGTCTCCTATTCAATCCATTGTAACTGGTTTCCTTCTCAAAATCTACTTGACTGTGTTAAACTAATGCCTAACTACAGGTTTGTATTTTGTATATAGGGAATAGAATACTTAAAAAGAAAGATAGATGTCCAAGAAACTTAAATTTTTTTCTATAAACTCACCTCATTATCTTCAAACTCTCTACCATTGATTCAAATATCCCTTCTTTACAAGGAACACACCTACAGTCCAATCAACAATCTTTCCCAGAAAGAACATTGTCTATTTTGAATAAATATATGAACAACAAGGTTCTCTTCAAGTTTTATAGCAAGTAACCATCAGAAACAATAATAAAATCCTTGATAAATGTAAGGCAACTCTACACCAATATTTTATATCCATTAACCACTCGAACTCAGTCTACAAGCAACAACATGTTGTCAACCAAAATAGAGTTTGAAACTGTATTCTAGATCATGTTTCCTCTTCCTTTATCTCTTCAAAGCTTGCCATTATAAACAAAACATGTTCTATTTCCAATCCTTCATAGTACTCAATGATAGAAGGATCAAATTCTTAGATCATAACTTGAACAAGACTGTAGGATGCAATTACTCTTAGATTGTTGAAGCACACCAAAAGTACTCAGTCACAACAATGCAATTTAAAGATATGCAAAATTTACATAACATAAATTTTTTTAATTCAACAGGTTTCTTTGTTTGTATCTCCATTCCTAATCATCCTCAAATGGGATGAGAAGTTCTCCTCCCAATACTTAATCTCTCACACTATCTAAATCCTATATATAATCAAAACCTCTTACAAAAAGATTCCTAACTGATTCTTGATAAAAAATGTTTAACAACTCCTAGACCTAAGTAGGGTGGTGGACTGCCACCTCACACCTTATTTGAAAAATATATTCAAATCCACTTTTAGGACCTTTCAAGAGACCATCAAGGTCATTTACAACTTTAGTTATCAATTAAACATCTTCAATACTCACTTAGACCCACTAAAACATTTTAAAATTTTGAAATTCCCTTTTGGTGGGAAAACTAATTTTGAACTCTAATTCAAATTTACACATACTTAAGACACATTCTTAAACCATATATGACCATTCAAAGATGCATTTACATCACATCACAATGATCTTTATCATGTCCTGTGATTCTATGACAATAATAATATGATTTGCCTTCTTGATATGAGGCATCCCACAACTCAATGTCTATTAGATGGTAATGTGATGATATTATGATCAAGTAATATTTGTAATATTTTTATTTATTTATTATTGTGAAGACTTTTTACTCGCAATGGTGTTTAACTTTGATATCTAACATCTTCACATTATTTACTGAAATATATTATTGCTTCTTTGTCTAAGTCATGTTTGATTTTAGTGTTACATGTTCTTGGTGTGAGATTATATTTCAACTATTTTATGCATTTTGAATGTACTCATGATTTTTCATTGTTTCCTTTCTTTTTCACCTAGAATATTGTTCCTAAATAGGATATTTTATTTTTTCCCTTTTTGTTATATGTGAATAGTCTCTATATTTTCTAACTCCATTAAGTGTGAATAGAGTATAAGATAAATATCCATTTGAGGGATTAAAGTTTAACTTGTGTATTTGACCATCCAAGTGATATTTTCCTTATTGGTATCATTGTCATAACTATCGTAATAATTCATCACCATGCCATTTTGATTTTTTGAATTCACTAGTAAATAAAGATTGAAAATAAGTTTTGGTTACTCTATATTAGCTTATGGTTAATGTTGTATAGTTACTTTGTATGTTATGATTGGTTCGTTATCCTTTTCATTACTTAATTCTCCCATCTCATATGTATGCATCTGAGCTACTTATATGGGTTGTGATGAAGGGATGATAGAATGATCCTCCATTTGTGTTTATGATTGGTTCTCATTAATAATTTGGGTCATCTTTCAATATATGAAAGAGTTATCATCTTCTAGTTGTGTATAAAAATAACCTTCATGAATGAATTTGGTACATCTGTGTAATGTTGATGGTATTAATTCCATAACATGTATCCAAGGTCACTCCAAAATCAAATTGCAATGTAATTGGTTAGGCATAACATGGAAGGTAGTAGATACCATCTTAGGACTTAGTTTTACATACAATGATGCAGTATGAAGTATTTGACGTAAAGTGTTTCCAAATCATTTCATGATTTGAAATTATTTTTAATAGTTCTAGGTTGATCCCTAATTGTTGTAAGAATGTAATGTTATATATATTCAATCTATAACCATTATCTACCAACACATATTTAACCATTTTTCTTTGCACTTGAAATTGTGTGAATAATGGATTATTTTACTCTCTTGTCTGTTAGGTAGGTAAGTATTATTTTTCAAAGGCGATGAATTTTTTGATATCCTTGAATCTATTCATGATAGATGTAAATTATGCAGGTTGTGTATCACTAGGGAGAGTTATTTCTTGTAACATCTTATATAATATGTATTTATATATAATTGATCTATTAAGTAACTCCAAGATATAAATTTTAGCATGAGTGTTCTTTTGTTGATCTATGATGTCATACGATTTAGGTTGATTAGCTTGCTTTGTGGGAGTGGAGGGGGTTGAGGAGGAACATGTTGATTACCTTTATTTTGTCATGCATGATGGGGTTCCCTACCTTGTCTAGTGTTCACAACATGAAATGTAGAATATAAAATAAGCCATGGGAGAATAATTAGAGTAAGATGGTGTTAGAGTATGCATTTCATGCATTTTATCATGTTTTCTAGTATCTTAGCTAGTTATTTTGTCTTTTAGTGAGTTGTCTTATGTGAGGCTTTATCACACATTGCCTTATTTAGATAGTTTAGTATTTTGCCTTGCATATATAAGCAAGTGCCTTCCTTTGTACTAACATGCTTTATTTATGAATAATATAGGATATGCATTATTTTTGCATATCATATCTACAACTTCCTTTGTGATGTTTTGTTGCTAACACTTTGGATTGTTGGGTTGGAATGCCTTTACCATTCTTAACATGGTACTAGATCCCTAAAGAAGTTGCAACCATCCATTACCTTGCAATTCAGATCTTGGTGTCATTCTTAACATGATAACAGAGTCTTGAAGATGTTATGGAGAGGAAGTGTAGAAGAGACATGTACTATAAGATCTTGGTGCCCTTTGGTGCCTTTTTCAGACTTTTCAAAGATTTTGAAGTTTTTTGGTTTCTTGATCATGGAAATCTGTAATTGCCTTTGGAGGAGAGGCTATGGATATCTTTTAAGAGATCAACATTTGATTTGTGAGGAGATCGGAATATGATTGGTGAGAAATTAGAGAAGAAGATCTATCAAAGGAATAATCATTTGGTATTTTGGCATCATATTTTTTCCAAGATTGGCATCCTTATGCCAAGGCTAGGCGTTTGAGTCTTTTTCAGACTTTCTTGAGATCAAGATCTATTCCTTCTACTACAAGTGGCATTGAAATTAGCCATAGGTGCTTATGAGATTTTTTCATCTTACAAAGGAAAAGCATTGGATTTTTTTTTCTTGTCTTAGATTTGAGAAATATCGGTGTAAGGCCTTGGACCTAGTTGTTTCGTCAGATCTAAGCTTTTTCAGTTGTTAGGCATTGGATTTATAAGAGGGGTAAAAGATCAACTATTGCATTGAGTTTTCCTATAGCATTGTGGCATCCCTTTTTAATTATATTTTAATATCTTCTGTGGCATCATTTTCTCATCTATTTTTCAGCAAAGGCATCTTTTTCCTCAAGTTGGTGCTTTTCTTATTTAGCATTGGAATATCTCTAAATCTATTGTATCTGGATACTTGGCATTGTATTTTTCAAATTTTTTTTGGTCTTTTACATCTAAAAAGGAAGAATAAAGCATTGAAATTTGGCGTAAAGTATAATATCAGTTGTTGAAATCTGATTGAAGCATTGAACTCTTACCTTGGCATTGAAATCTTGATCTTAGCGTTGGATTTGATAGAGATCTATGATTTGATCTTGGCATGGAGAAGAAAGGACCAAAGGCATAGTCATTTGCTATCTAAATTTGTGTTAGAACTTTCATTTACCTGAGGCATTCAGATCTAATCTTGGTGTGGAAGATAACAACTGTTGAAAAGAGTGGCATTGAAATCTTGATCTTGGCATCATTTTATGAATTTGTTGTTGTAAGATTTAGCCTTGTCACTTATTATTTTAGAAGATATGAGTTTTCATCTTCCTTTTCTTGTATTTGATCCCAAAGACAACAATATTTTCCCTTTTTTTCCTCTCAAAATCAGCTATCCATTCATTTTTGCTTTTACAAGGCTGAATTTTTGCCTCAAGTGGAAGCACAGTTCACTTGCACAAGCATATAATTAATTAGGAGGATAATTTTTCATGTCCATTGACATTTATGAGTTATTGGTTCAATTATAGTTCTAACGAGTGGCTGGAAAACTATGTTCTTTTTCATTTTGGTCATTAAAATCTATTTATAATGTTTTAAAAATTGTTTTGACCTATTTTATGGAAAATCATAATGCTTGTAACTTTTGAACCATAACTCAAATTTGAGTTCTATTTTTTTTTAAAGTGCATGTTTTTCAATTCTATATCCATTAGTGTCATTAAATTTTAAAACAATTTACATTTATAAAATGCCAAATTTGGAGGGGGGGGTTCCTATAATACAATCTTTTGGGAGGTTGTCTTGGTGCTGATTTTGTGCACCCTTTACATTCTTTCTGCGCTTTGGTGATTTTTAGCATGGCTTATACTTCTAGTGTTGACCATTGTGAGCTTTTGACTACACAAAATTACCACACATGGAGACCTTGAATGAAAACAATAATAAAGCGCAAAAGATTATGGTCCCTAATGAACAAAACACAACCACAATGTACATGTGAATTTGAAATATTTCAACATTAATGTAAGTTTAAAGAATGTATGGGATTTATTGGGGGATATGTGAATGATAGTACTTTTTTTCATTTTGATGGGTATGATTCTCCATTCAAAATGTGGACTACGTTAAAAGGGTTGTTTGAGAAAGTAGATCACTTGAGAGAAATGCATCTTGAAGTGGAGCTTACTTCACTAAATCGATATGAATTTGCCTCCATTATATACTACCTCACAAATTTTAAGCATTTTTTGACACAGTTGAAAGGGATTAGATGAGATAAAAAGGATGAAGAGTGTATGTACTTAATCTTGTCTAAATTGAGTGGCCCATTCCAAATCTTTGCTTCTAGATGCATTAGGTACTGCATTTAAAATATTAGAGCTAAAGTTGTTTTGTGAGAGACTTACTAGGGAAGAATCTAAATTGTCTCACCTTGAGTCTTCCACCTCTCAAAAAACATTAGTGGCTTCACATTGTAAGACTAAAGAAAAATTTAGGGTTAAGAAGAAAAACACTCCCCCTCCACCTCAAAATGCACATAAGACCAACACTTTTACATCTAAACCCAAACCATCTTCCAAATCTAAGAATAAGTCTAACCTATCTTGCTCCTATTGTGGGGGGATTGGCCATAAAGAGTCTAGGTGTTTCAAAAGAATGCAAGTCTTAGATGATGCCATTAGGAAACATAATATCTCTATCTCCACTCATTCACCATCTCATGAGCATGGGAAATGACTTAATATTATCATGAGATCATAGTTACCTATTTCAAACAGTTGGGTTCTAGATTTTAGTGCTTCACACCATATGACTTATACCAAGAATTCATTTGTTTCTCTTGGTTTGAATTTTATTTTCAACATAGAGGTTGGAGATTCTTCCTTCATTTATATTAAGGGGAAGGGTGACATATAGATAGATGGTGTATGCATCATTGATGAATTTTATGTTACAAACATCAACACCAATATACTTTCAATTTATCAAATTTTCCATTCTAGTCAGGGCAAGTCAATGACTGTAACACCATAGGGTACTAAAGTTTGAGCTTTATTAGAGTTACACACATTTATTGCATAGGTTGTTGTTGATCACAATTCTTGAATTTACTATTTTGAGGGTTTTGATGATACTCCTCCTTTAAGGATGTGTTTATTTTATCATGTAAATTCTAAGAGTCAGCTTTGGCATGAGAGATTTGGACACCTAAACTAAAAATATTTGAAAGAGTTAAGCATTCATAGTATGGTATAGGGTCTTCCTACAATTTCATGTCTTGATGGAGTCTACCCCAGTTATGCATTGGAGAAACAATACCATGATCCATTTCCTAAAGGCATGTCCATGAGATCTTATTCACCATTTGAGCTTGCGCATAATGATTTGATGGTATTTCCTACTCCTTTTAATGGAGCTAAGTATGTACCTACATTTATTGATAATTTCTCAAGGTGTACTTGGGTTTATTTCCTCGAGTATGAGAGTGATGTCTTTGCTCACTTCAAAGTCTTTACGCGTTTAGTAGAGAAACAATATTCAAGTTGCATCAAGAAGATTTATATATATAATGGGGGGGGAGTAATTTAGTCAAGAGTTTTTTGATTTTTTATCAACCCATGGTATTATTCACTAGAATTATATGGCACATACTCCACAACAAAATGGATTAGCAAAAAGGAAGAACCAAACTCTAAAGGAGATGGCTAATTACATGATGCATTCATAGGATTTATCTCCTATCTATTAGGCAGAGGCAGTTAATTATGTGAACTACATTTAGAACCACACACCACATTAAACACTTGAGAATATGACTCTAGATGAGGCTTGGTCTAGAACCAAGCCTTATGTCTCATTTTTTTGAGTCTTTGGGAGCCTTGCTTGAGCATTTGTACTAGATAAGAAAAGGAAAGCATTAGACAAGAAGAGAAAACCTTTGATTTTTATAGTAAATTGCAAGGACATGAAAGATTATCATCTTTTAGATTCATATACTCATGATGTTCATTTTCAAACACATGTATAGTTTGATGAGCACTTCACATCTCATGATTCTTCATCTTATTTCATACCTACTTCTTCTTTTCATGACTCACCTTCTCTCAAGGATTCATTCTTTTAGGAGCCAATTTAAGATATTCCTTAGGAGGTTATAGAGGATGAAGATCTTGTTCAAATTGATTTTTCCACTATGCCTAGGTGGGCATGTATTATAGTTTCTAAGGTAACACCATTCATACAAGATCTTCTACCTACTTGGAATCATCATGCACATTCTATGGGTATTGGACTATTGTGTCAGGCATTCTCTATGGATACATAATATTTTTTATAGGTTCATGGGATATATGAGTGAGATGATGCAAAGATATATGAGTATTCTTCATTGATGAAAAATCACACTTGGGATTTGATCACTCTTCCTAAGGGAAGAAAGTTGGTTAGGTGCAAGTGGAATACTACACCAAGTATGTAAATGATGGATCCATTGATAAGTATAAGTAACGTCTTGTTACAAAGGGATTCTTTCAATTCAAAGGTATTGACTACTATAAGACTTTTACGCCCATTACCAAGATGAATTCTATTTACCTTGTACTTTATCTTACTACATCACAAGGTTAGCAAGTATATTATATGGACATTAAAAATGCTATTTTACATGGAGACTTTCATGAAGAAATATATATGGATCATCCTATTGTGTTTATTCATGATTATTCTCTTGTTTTTCAACTTAGGAGGTTTCTTTACAGTCTCAAATAGGGTCCTCGGGCTTGGTATGAGAAGATGGATTCATTTCTTCTCTCCATTGGCCTTGTTCACTGCCACTCTGATCCCACAGTGTATATTTAGCATATTAAGGATGACATTATTATTTTGGTCTTGTATGTTGATGATTTGTTTCTCATAATCAGCTCCTCATCTCAAATTCAAACTATTCAACATGCACTTTCAACACCATTTAACATGATAGATCTTGGATTTTTACATTTCTTCCTTGGTTTACAGATTCCACATTTAGATATAGGGATATATTTGAGTCAACATAAGTATACCATTGATCTTATTTAGAATTTTTTCATGGCTTATTACAAGCCAAGTCCTTCTCCTTTTCAGTCTGGAGTGAATCTCATTGCTTCTTATACTACTCCACTTTGTGATCCTACATTGTATAGACAGATGGTTGGGAGTCTTATGTTTTTAACCCATTCTTTCCCTGACATTTCATTTATAGTTGGGATTGTATCTAGGTTTGCACATGAAACTCATGATAGTCATTGGTAGGCTTCCAAGATAATTTTTCAATATCTGTGAGGAATTACTAATTTTGGATTACATTACACTAGGGCTTCTACTTATTTAATTGGATACAGTGATTCAAATTGGGCAGGTTTTCTTGATGATAGGCATTCCACTTCTAGATACATATTTTTTTTGGTTCATCACCTATTTCTTGGTTGTGCAAGAAGAAACATGCTATTACAATCTCATCTATAAAGGCTAAGTACATGGCAACAATTACAGTGAGTCAACAGGTTCTTTGACTTGTCAGTTGTTGATAGAGTTTGGCTTCATGCAAGATTCAACCACTATACTTTGGTGTGACAACCAAAGTGAAATTTATATATCTCACAATCCAATTGAGCATTAGTGGACAAAGCACATTGAGGTACATATGTACTTCATGTATCAACACATATAAGATGAAATTCTTAGCTTGGAGTATATTATGGCTCAACAATAGGTTGTAGACATCTTCACAAATCTTTTTGCATCACCTCATATCTTTGAGTTACATGGCATGCTTGGGGTTTCATAAGTTCTATTTGGGGGGTGTTCATGAGGACATCTTCCATATTCATTTCATGGATACATATTATACATGAGTACCTTATTAGGCCTATTTGGTGGGATTCATACTGTGGATATGCCACTATTTATTTTTTGGCTTTTGTTAGCCCCTAGCTTCACTTAAGGGGAGGTGTTAGAGTATGTATGTCATGTATTTTTTCACATTTGTTAGTGTTTTATCTATCTATTTTATCTTTTAGTGAGTTTGTCCTATATGAGTATTTATCCCACATTATCTTATTTAGCTAGTTTAGTATTTTACCTTGTCTATATAAGCAAGTGACTTCCTTTGTACTATCATACTTTATTATGATTCATTTTTGAATAATACATGTTTTGCCTTGTTTTTGTATATCATATTTGTAGCTTCTTTTGTGATGTTTTTTTGCCAACACTTTGGATTCTTGGGTTGGAATGCCTTTAGCATTCCTAACAGATGGTAAACAGTACAACCTTGAGGTCTAGGGGGAGGAGGAACAAAAGGAGTCATACATGCCCTTTGGCATCTAGTGGTGACAAAAATAAACTCAAATTGGATGTTGTAATAATATTATTTGAGGAAGTCTTGGGATCATGAGATCATTCATTGTTAAGTTTAGCCTTATTAGTGTCCTTAGATTTGTTTATATACTTGATCCAAATGAAATACACTATCCAAGTAGAATAATATGAAAATATTACCTTCACAACTTGCGTTAACAAATAAAGACATTTTTCATTTATTATAGACATGAGTAATGTTATTATTATTGAATAATAAAAATTTAGGTCTAAAAATAAAACCCTAAAGATGAAGGTTGAAACCCTAAGGGAAACCTAGGTTTTGACACATTTTGATCAGTGTACGGGTTCACCAATATGTTTTACCCTAATTTGATTATAGAAACCTTAATAGGATATAAACTAAGATATGAATTAAGAATAATAGATATGGAATTCAATCATACATCTGAATCTAAAATATTGAGAGTGATTACAAATATTTGACAAGTGTCATATGCTTAATATAATAAGTACAACAAAAGGACGACTACTTAGCTTATCTGGTTGGAATTTTGACTATGATTGTGTTATGACATTGGAAAACAAATTGAAATAGGCTTGTGATTTGTTCAATTTAGGAACTAGGTTTCTATTTGTGTAGGGTCAATTCTATTAGATATGGGTTAGTATTGACTTGTAGTGGTTTGTAGTGACTTATGCTAAAAGATGAGTTTGTGACTATATGGTGAACTTAGCTTGTCTTTGAAAGCTCTGTATGTGTGATTTTGAACCCTAATGATATGTATAAATCCACAAATTATAATCCTTCACCTTGAAACTCTAGGTGTGCTTGTGAGGGATAAAAATATATAAAAACTAGGAAATTATAATGGGATAAGTTGAACCTAATTACCCCTTTTGATGATTAATAATTGACTAAATATATGAAACTTTAAGGAGGGAAATTGAGCCACACATAGTTCTTCTAACTAGTGTGTTTGTGTAATTATGCTCATTCTCTATATGAATATAGATAATAATTTGGATTTGATATTTTAAAATGCTTGCTTTGACTTAGCTTTGATATGCTTTAAAATTTTATTGACTACTTCTAGTGACTAATTTTCAATTTGGGAAGAATAGGGAAAATTTTCTCACTATGCATTAGTGTATATATGTGTACTAGATAGATTCCAAGTCCCCTATTAAGTGAGGAAATTATTTGTATATATATAAGTTCAATTGGGTAATTTCTCATGACACCGACATGCTAGGCAAATTGGCCAACCTTAAGAAAAGTTTTGATTTCAAAAATTATTTGTTACTGGAAAAGGGTTGTTAACATTAGTCTTAGGTTAATACTCACTAGTGATATTGACCCAATATGATTTTACTGACCCATGCACATGAGGACTGAATTGAAGGTATAGGGATGTTTGTGTAGGATAGTATGTAGGTTTAAAATAATAATGAGATTCTTGTATGTGTGTAAAAATAAAATAGAAGGATCAAACTCATAAGGTAGCATGTAAGTGTGAGATAATGAGGGATTAATACCATATTTATGCATGCAAGTCATGCATGGTGGATGTATGTCAAACTTGTAATTATAAATTAATCAATAGTAGATTCTAGCATTTACAACATTATGTTTTCATAAACATTTATTTCTTATATACTTTTTCCTTTATTGTAGTTGTACAGTTTGGAAAGAATCATTTTTTTATTTTCTTTCTTTTTCTATAAAATTTGGACTTGTATTATATCATAAAAAACCATTTTCATATTTGGATGTACAATTTTTTTTATAAATAATTGAATTTGTTAATTTTAATTAATGAATATATAAAAAATATCTTTTGTTACTATAATTTGAAAATATATTAAATCTTACATTTCATTTCATTTTAACTTTAATATATATTTTAAAATTATAACATTATCAATATCTCACTTTTTTTAGCATTTTTATTGAACATAATATTTTACTTTATTGTACTTTCATTATTTCATTTAGTGATAGTATTTTCATATAATGATAACTTTAATTCATGTTGATTTTACATACATTTTATTGATGCAAAAAATAAGAATTAAACTTGCAGATGTCTACTCTACAAAGGAAAAAAAGTGCACAAATATTATGTGAAGAATAAATAACATATTAAAGAAAATAAATGGTGCCAATACTAGCTAAAAAAAGATTTTATCATTAAACATAGATTGGATTTTTTTTTTGTTAAAGTCACCAATTACATCTCTTATTGAAAATGAATTAATACTTGTTACAAATCAATATGTATGTGGTTCTCTAATGAATATTGAACTTATTTTTTCTGAGAACACAAATGACATTTTAAAAATTATATAAAAAGAAACATTAAATACAAATTATTTTTATTTTTAGAATATTGGATACACATAATCTCAAATGTTATATATAGTATATTGAAGGAAATGCCTACAAATTTTCCATTTCTTGTTGCTAAAATATATGCAAGAATCTTGTTTACTGATAGTGAATATAACTAAAACCTTATCAAGACACATGGGCATTTTTGTAGCAGATTAAACCAATTATCATTTGTTTGAACATGCTCTATATGCATGGAGATTTACCCAGACATGAAAACTCAAATATCAAATGGAGTACTCATTTATTATAGTTTGTTTCTAGAATGAAAAGATCATCTTTTCTCCAAATGGAATAAAATGGATATTGGAGAATAACTTAAAGTTTTATAAGTGTTAACATAGGTTGAAGAAATTATTATACATGGGTTAGTCCAAATTTTTAGGTCAACATGATTTTGGAAGACAATACAAATGTAATGGACATGTTATTAGTTTCCCTCAAGGCATTAGTACTATTTTAAAATTTATTTTACAAAAAATTGAACAATTGGATATAATTCTTGTCAAAAGACAATGTCCTCAAGAAAAGACATGATTTTTATGTTAATGTATCACATGTTAAAAATTATTTAGATTAAAAATTACAACATGATCCATAATACAAGGATGTCATTTTTGATGATGACACATTGTAATCTTTACTTGATGAAGCTGCTTGTTGTCCCTAAAAAAGACTTCTCATTTTTGGGACAACATGTGAACTATTTTGGTTCAACAGACCAAAATAATCTCTTCCCTTCTCGAAATTTGTTCTGAGCATTCAAATTCCTCATTTTTCAATCTTCTCAAAAATCTATGGACTCTGTAGGCTTGAATCTATGGA